>CM044434.1:62359539-62380487 GCA_024363595.1 Xenopus borealis | reverse complement strand
GCATCAATGAACCAATTTGTTTTATGCCCAATGGGACTTTCAAACCTGTCTGATAAATATCTGACCAACTTTAGGTCGTGTAAGCCATCAGGAGGTGTTGATACTTGTGCCAATAAACTTCTGAATCAGGCAGGAGGGGTCAAGTTGGTAGCCTATATTAACCTGTGTTTACCACCTTTAGATCTGTCCCGAATAATTTTAGATCTCCATAGAAACCTACCCTTTTGTATCCTGAAATTTGGAAATCCCAGAAAAAACAGCAAATTTTATAAGTTGTCTCTGCACCTAAACTATCTATCTTATTGCATACAATAAATTGTGTTGGGCTCAGAGAATTGTGTGTGAAAACACTTCATTTTGATGTGTGTTTACACCAGTTTATTAAAAGTGCACAAACTAAGAAATTAGAAAGAACATTGTTTGGGACATTTGGCAAATCCTGTCAGATTAGGCCCCATGTTGTCAGTAGCAATGGTCTCCTGAAGCACCTACAAGAGGCACCTATGTGGCCAAATTATGCAAAATCAAAATATTGCATCAATTGTATTGATATATATATATTTTTATTGCGAAGAATTTTGGAAAAGGACTAAAGAAAAGAGTGTTAAAAAAAAAGGAATACAAAAAAAATGAATTAGGGAAAAAAAGATAAATGTTTTGAAACACAAGGTGAAAGAAAAATATTACAATGACAATAACTGGATCATATTTGATCAGAGCTGAAGAAAAACATTGAGGTAAAAGAAGTTAAAAAAGCGACTATTCCGACTACAATAAATGTGAAAGTAGTTTAAATGAACCATAGAAAGATTATACAAAAATGAATGGAAAACAAACTCATTTTGAATTAAAAAGTTAGAGAAAAAAATGGCATGTCCCTATAAATAAATAAACTACTATAAACTTGCAGTTAATGTATAACTTAATATTTAGAGTATATGTTTTACAACATTTTTGCACAATCCTAATTTGTTACAAGAAACAAGGTAAAATTGTATTATTAAAAAAGAAATAAAGGGAAATGCTTGTGCAAGTAATATGTGGGAATGAAATTGTGTAAATGTGATATGTAAAAAGGTATTGAGAAAGTGTCCCTTTCAATTAGAATGGCCAAATGATGAGGTTTGATTGCCCCTTCCCAGTCCTTTTACACATGGACATTACTTAAGGTGTCCTTGCTGAGTCTTTGCAGTCATAAACTTCAGCTTGTTTATTTAGATGGTGACAGATTCAGCACCCTGTTACTATAAAAGTGACGAGCCATAAAATAATCAATGGGAGTGACCTCAGTGTGGCTCTCACCTTGACTCAAAAAATGTAGCTCAGCTGTTGTTAAAGCAGTATGCTGAGACAAAGATCACTGTGGGGAGCTCTTCATCGCAACTGTGTTAATTATGAACTCTGACCTTTCTGTTACCTTTTACCCTGTGCTGGGGTTGTGATGTATGTTGAAGCTAAAAGATAGATGATCTCTGGATCAGTAGGAGTCTTTCTCAAAACCTGGAAAAATCTGAATTGTGGCATTCTGTACCTTCAGAAACTCTGGTTGTTTGCAATATATGTTTTTTTTTGCACATAGATAGAAAACTGGCTACAGGATCATGTACTGATGTTAATGGCTGTTAATGGCAGGAAACCTGACTAGTTAATAACAGGAAACCTGACTGGTTGCGTCACCCCCTCCAATGCATGTATATATGGGGTAGGTACGTGCTGGCCGCCCCCCCAAGCTTTGTGCCCTAGGCACGTACCTACTCTGCTTACGCCTAGTTCTGGCCCTGGTTAATGGTACATTCTCTTCTTGCAGTAAGGTTCTTAGTGGGGTCCCTCAGGGCTCGGTATTGGGTTCACTTTTATTTAACTTGTTCATTAATGACTTAGGGGACTTAGGGGGGGTATTTTAAGTAATGTATCAGTGGCAGAACTTCACTCTTAACTTATACCCCAAAAGACTCAGGGGTAGATTCATCAAAGAGTGAAGTTAAGAGTGAAGTTCCGCCACTAGAGTGAAATTCCGCCACTCCCCATTCATTTCTATGGGATTTTTAAAGGCGTATTCATCAAAGGGTGAACTTTCACTTCACCCATTGATGAATACACCTTGCAAAATCCCATAGAAATGAATGGAGAGCTGCGGAATTTCCCTCTAGTGGCGGAACTTCACTCTTTGATGAATCTACCCCTCACTGTATTATTGAATTATGGTATTGATGTTAATATAATAGACAGCAATATTGTATATAGCAACAAGCTAAAATTCACTTCTGCTTTTAACTTTAAAATCAGAGCAATGACAGTGTTTTATGGGAGATGATTTGCTTTTTTTTTGCATTGTGGGTCTTGTTCCTTTTCTTTATAAAAACTGAGCTAAGAATAAAGAGCTTGGAGATTTTTATGTATGAGACTTATCTTTGCATTTCCTTATTAGTACTGTACTGGATTTATAGAACTGGTTAAGCATAAATTGCATTATTTATTACACTGATTTATCTGAAAATGAATTGTGAATCGTAGCAGAAAGTAATAGCCTTCCAGCTGAGGTGAGCACCACCTTCTTATGGAAGAAAGTAAGGGATGTAATTTGAAATAAAAACCTTCTGTGCATCCTAAATTAGCAGAATGAATATAATTCAAATAACAAAAACCATCTGGGGCCCATTTTCCTTAGCAAATTAGTGAGAATTTTAAGTGGAAGTGAAAAGGTGTTAAGATGGCACAATGACCTGACTAGACACTCATTAATTTCTGTTGTTATATTCTTGGATATCGTGGCTTTGTTTGCTAAAAAATACACCTTTTTTACTTTATTTATGGATCAACAAATGAAACAAACGGTGCACATAATTTTACATTGCTGGACTTTGGAATTCAAATTAAGAGTAAACATAAATACTTGCAATGTTGTTTCCTGGTAAAACTAGAGAAAGTAAAGGCGACTAATTAGTATAAATTACAAGATAAATCCAAATAAAGTAGCATAATATCCTATAATACACAAAAGCCATGAACATCCTGTAAATTTTATTCTTTTAAACGGCTCTTAGTGATGTCATCAGTTATAAACAGCACTTAGTGGTGTCATTTTTGTTACAAGGGTCATAAAATGTGTGTATTATAATAAATAAAGTACCTCTTGTTGGAAGATGGGGATATTTGAAGTAAATTCGGGGTTTCTTTGGCCTCATGCTTTTATATGGTCATGGAACTCCTCTGTGACTTATAAAACCCTTACATTTACACTAGTGTATACTTTAGAAAATATCAAATCAATACATTAACAGCAACAATCTGCAGTGAGCCCTTCCCCAACCACATTACTGCCACTGGGTAAATCTCTACAGGCCTGGAGGCTTGTACCTGATCTCCAAATTATCCAGTTTCAGGCTCCCTGGCAATGACTGCTTCCACAAACCATGTGACCTGGAAGCCATAACCAGAGCCACCATTAGAAATCATGGGGTCCTTACAGTAAGATTTTCTGGACCTCCTGGACCCCACCCACCCAAGCCCCACCCCAGATCCTGGCTACCCCCAAACCACAGTTAAAAGTCAACACAGACATCAGCGCTAAAAATGGTAACCCCTTACAAGTGTATGGGTGGCCAGGGCTCCCGTACAAGTTAGAAAAAAAATTGGTGCCAGGGCCCCCCCATAAAAGTTTTTTAAAAAAACATTGGGGCCCCAGAGAATATTTTTTAAAAAAAACATTGGTGGCAGGGGCCTATAAAGTATTGAAATAATACATTGGTGGCCAGGGTTTTAATAAAATAAAAAAAACATTGATGATCAGTCGAACTGAACTCGTGGCTTCAGAACTTCAACTTTGGCTCCTTTCGTGGCTTTAGGACTTAAACTTTGGCTCCTTTTGTGGCTTCGGAAATTCAACATTGGCTACTTTTGCAGCTTTGGTTGTTTTTGCGGCTTTGGGACTTCATCTTTGGCTCCTTTAATGTCTTCGGGTGTTTTCGCTGCTTCTGGACTTTGGCTCTTAAAGTGTTTTTGGAGCTTCGGCTCTTCGGGACTTCTGCAGGACATGGCTTTGAAAAGTGCAGCACAGCTAGCAAGGCCCCCCTTATGGCCCGGTACAAGAGTATCCCTTGTGCCCCTCTGATTGTGGCCCTGGCCAGGGCCATATCAGCCCTCAGTGTGCATGCTCCTGGTCACTGATTACTTCGGGGTAGTCTGACATTGGCTGTGGAATATTTTGATAATGTATAAATGTATGTAATCATAGTAGTAAAAATGTATTACCCTAGTTGGCTATCAAGTTGGGTGTGCTGAACAGCTGCTTTGAACTCACCTTGGTGGAGGCAATTAATCCCACTGTGCAGGAACCACCATTAGAAGGAAACATTTTCACAATTTGCTTTTTACTCTGTGCCAGAAGCAGCTTTATGGTAGTCATAACTAATTAAATGTTATAAGAGTTTCAAACAAAACCAAAAAGCAGGACGTGGAACATTTGAGATGATCAGATGATTTCCTATAGGAGCTGATTATATCAATAAAATGTCAAATCATGTGTTCCTCTCTTATAATAGCATCCTAATCCAAGATGCAACCCTTATATCAGTTGCAGTGCTATCTTTCACAAAAAATATGCTCATGCTATAGTATATAAAAAAGCACTGCCTCAATTTTTCCCATTTTCCTCTCTAACCACTCGTCAAACAGGGGATATAAATTAACAATAATACCTTTTTTTAGTATTTTCCATCAATGACCTCATTAGCTTCAACCATTTGTCATAAAGATGACTTCTTCCTGACAATACTTTTTTATTATTACGATAATGCCCATTTTTCTTTTTCGTTCTCATTTTCCAAAACCAGAGTGCAACTACTTGTGGTTTTCTAATCACACATTGATTTTCATAATTATATCATGAATATTTATTTTGCATAGCTGGGTTTTGTATACCGGGTATATAAAGTGAGGCCTTTTTTACACTTTTGTAGTGCAATGTTGGCAAACGTCAACAAGCATCCAAATGATGCTCGGTGAAAAATGGAAAGAATCTTCCATCCCTCTGCTGTGGGTCAGCTACATAGTATGTAGGTGTTTTTTGAGCAAGAAGTTAAACTTGATGACTGCTTTTCATCCTTTTTTCTATCACAAGTTTTCTTGAACTTGAGACAAATGAGGAGCCACTTGAGAATCTGACATCCAGGACCCAGTTTCAAATTAGATGGAGAAACACATTAGATGGAGAAAGTGTCAAATTGCATAGACTTTATATAGGCTTATTGTGAAAATATGTGCCTATGGGAAAACTGGGACCCACCAGGAGACTCCATGGTACTTTGGCAAGCTAGTCCTATACTACCTCCAGAAAATGAGACATTATAAAAAGGTTAAAAACAAATTTGTGACCCACAAAAAATACTTCTATTTTACATTGAATGCAAAGTTTACCCTAATTATTTTTGTGCTTTTTGAATTAGTTGGATGAGCTGGATTTAGTAATGATTGATATAATGGTTGAAATAGGAAAGTTTGCTCCATAATAATCCCCAACAAAAATAAATCACAAGGAAATGTTTCAAGAAAGTCTTTCTGTTCCACAAAGTTATTCACTTTGAGTGTTTGCCTTGCACCTATGAGCCCAGCCCCCTGAATTGGCCTTAAACTCTCATACCAATCAATAACATAGCCCTGTTAAGAGTCCTGCAAACAAGGGAGCCACAATGGGATTAAGGAAGAGCCAAACATTTAAATTGTTGTCAAACATAACCACATCCAATGTGGCACCTTTGTCATATAGCGGTGCTATGTGAGATACTGCATTGCAAAAACATGCTGAGAAAATAAATAAAGAACATGGCAGATTGTAACAGTTGGTTTGTCAAATTATTAGGTAAAGGAATATATCCCCCATTAACAGAATATTCTATATATTTAATCTATAGACATATTTATGACCGGCTCAAAAAAAGTGTTTAACTGGATTACCAAATAAATGAAAGGAGGGAGAAACAACAAAGTATGGTGCAGAGGCAAAAAGAAATAAAATAAAGAAAGAGGTTCACAAAGGGCAAGAGAAAAAAATCAGTAAAGGTAAAGTATTAGGAGTATTACAGAGCAGGGCTGCCATGAGAAATCTTGGGGCCCCATACCAGTTATTTGTCTGCCTCCCCCATGAACACAAATACATAGAATTATCATTTTTGGCAACATTCATCTGTGCTACACAAAAAACTCAACTCAGCTCAACTACTGGAAAGTAGGGGTGTCACAAGAACGAAAGCAAACCCTGCAACTGCTGTGAGCCTTGGAACTATAGGAGGCCCATTGAACTATATGGGGGCCCAGTACTTCAACTGATATAGTATCATGAACAATGTCTTGGGACCAATGACTACTCATTCCAATGCTGAACATTTCATGAAGG
The DNA here is from genome assembly GCA_024363595.1 of Xenopus borealis. NCBI lineage: Eukaryota > Metazoa > Chordata > Amphibia > Anura > Pipidae > Xenopus > Xenopus borealis. Next base: position 62,374,096 of record CM044434.1, on the reverse strand, counting down.
TGATTGTTTCTATAATTCATTAAATAGGTCAAATTACAGTAGAACTCTGATTTATGTCCCTGGATTTTACATTTTTCTGAATTTAACACAGATTTGTGTTTACATTTTTTCTGGAATTTAAACTTCTATGTAGTGGTCCCCTGAAAAATCAGGTTTCTACTTAGCTCATATAGATGGTTTTGTTAATTAAGGCACTAATAAGTCAGCCAATTAATTGGGGATCAGTGAAATTTACCTCACAATTCACTGTTGGTCAGTGGATTTTCCCCACCTTTCTGCCCTTGTCAAGTTGCTCTGCCTTGTCATCTCTTGATACATAATTGAAGTTAAGTAACTTTTCAGTAAGGTACCTAAATTTCTATGTAAGTTACAGTAGGAAAGTTAAAACATAAGTTTCACGTGGCTTGACCAGACCCTTAATAACAGCTCCCCTGTACCCCTGATGGCAGCCCTGGATGTAACCTCTGGTGCCACATATCCTTGTCTTTATGTAATCTGGCCAATACATAGAGGGAATAGTGGGAAAAGGTAAACAGTATACAACAGTTTCCATCTGTGTTTATCTGTCTGTCGATCTATCTGCCTATCTGTCTGTCTGTCTATCTATCTATCTATCCACCCAGGGCCGGGCCAAGAGGTAGGTAGGTAGGCCAAGAGTCTGTCTCTGTCTACAGTATCTATCTATCTACATACATATGCAGTACATAATCCATGATGGACAAACTCTTCCTTAAATGTATTATATTGTTTTAAATAAACATTATGGTATAGGATTTTTATATGGTTTTCCTTCTGTTACAGTACAGTATGCGGGTATAGCTTATTGTATGTATTCATACATATGGGTTAGGGTTTCTATATTGTTTTCCTCAGGCAGTATGTGGGTATAGCTTATCATGCATCCAGAGCATTCCTTCTCTGTATATTGCTAGTAATACATTGGTGGGAGGAGCCATATTCCCCCCCCCCTATTCTTAACTGTGGGCCAATGTATTTAAGAGTTGTAGTTCATTAACATCTGATGTTCATTAACAGTAAATAACGAGGTCTTAGACTGTTAGATTGTTCAGTATGATGTCATATTTTATTCTGTTTATACTCCATTCCTTTTTATGCTAAGAAGTCACAAATTTTTACCAGAGAGGATTGGTATCAAACATCTCCCATTGAAGCTTTTTGGATGAGACTGCACACAAGGCTATAGCCTGTCCAATTTCAATCCCTCATCTCCAGTCTTTAAGCTTTTCTACTGGAAAGAAAAATGCAGTTTCTGAAGGGCAAGAGAGTGGATTACTAACAGGCAACAGAAGAGAGAATATTTTGCAAATAGATTATCTACAGAAAGCAAGTGAACTGGGAAAACTAAGAGAGACAATACACCCAGAGATCATAAAATTGGGCAACTTATATGTGCCTGTTTCAATATTAGTTTATAACTTAGAACTGGACCATCTGTACTTGGAACCACTACTATATGAAGCCAAAAAATGAGTGCTAGTTTGGATCTCTCTCTGCCATAAACGTTATAGCAGTGGAGGACCAGCCTGTGAGACCTAGTTTGGCCCCTTTCACCGGCTTCAGTTCTTACTTCGGCTACAGCTTGGGTTCCTGCTTTGGCATTTTAAGAGGGCATTGCTAATCCAGGAAGTGCAGCACACTGGGCTACTCTTAACCTTTTTTATTTTTATCAATGCTTTAAACAAACATTAGAACAAACTTGGTATTTAACAACTTACAATTGTCTTTACAGCAAATCAATTAATTGCATTGACTATGAAGATTTTCTTTCATCCAGGTCATGGTATATCTAATATAAGTAATTCTAAAAATACTGGAGTTGAGTAATCATTGAAGACATTTCACTACTCATCCGAGCAGCTTCTTCAGTTCAACTGACTGGTATGGGAAGTTCTTGGCATATAAACTCTTCCACTAATTCAATCACAATGGCACATTGTAACTCTTCAAAGAGGTGGTATCTGAAACCATAGGTGTTGATTCAGTGTAGTTACTGTGATAGGATTAATTGATTTGTTTCCATTAAATGGAAATTTCAGATTGCAGACACACTCATCTATACATGTTGTGCAAATAACAAAGAAAAATTCTTTCATGGATAATTCAGTATATTGCAGATCTTTGCAGATGCAAAATGTAACCTCTCAAATTACTCCCATTGCTCTATATACACACACAGATATACACTATGCTTCTCCAAAAAGCAATCCAAGCAACTTTCCAAGGCTTTAATAGAATCTGCCATCATAACATCACCCAGTAGGTTATTCCACAGTGAGATGGTTGCCTAAAAACCAGTATTACAAGTAAAAAATATACTTGTTGGGTTAGGAATGAAATTTCACACGGTAGAGTAAATTGTTTGCAGTATAAATAGTGTAAATTAGAAACCAAGGCAATATTCGAAAGCCAGAATTGAAAAAGCCATTGCTACTATGCTCTGCCGCCAACATGAGAGTAGTTCAGCAGACCTGCTGCCGCACCTACATCTCCAGTGTCTTGATGTTAGGAAATTCAAGTATGCTGCCCCCTAGCAAAAGCAGTAGTAGCATCTGTATTAATCAATCAGTGCAGTCACGAGAGAGAACCTCCTTTCTCCCTCTTCTAAACTTACTTGTGCAGTACTCTGGCAAGGTCTTACCACCACAATGAGCCCAACTGAAAACCTTCAGTTGAACTTGTCCCCACCATACCTATATGATAATTTCTTGATAACAGGAACATAGTAATTGTATTAAACACAGTCATAAAATTGACCAATAGCCTTATGACATACATATTTAGAACATTCTCTGTGTACAAAGCAAAAGTAGATTCCTTTTTGAAATACTTTAAAATAATTAAAAAGTTTGTAACTGCCTGCAAAGCCAGCCACCCTCCTCTGGATGTATTTTGCTATGGGCAAGTTAAAGCCTTATGAGTAGATTACCTGCCATAACAGACCACACAGTTCACTGCTAGAGATCTGGAAAAGTATGAAAAGCCATAGCCACTAAAACATTTCATTGGCCAGGAGACTTGACCTAGGAAATCATAGCATTATCTTGCAACAAATTACCATTTACTCTGTCCATGTGCTAGAGTAGGATGCTTACAGAGAGATTCACAATTTTATTTCATCAAGCGTATCAAACTTACTTTCTAGTGGTTCCTTATCAGAGTGGTAGTAACCATAAGTGCAAAAGTACTACTGGTAGTTAGATGCTTGTTGTAACTAATTTTCAACTATGCATTAACCTTACCTTACCTTACTCTGTTCTCTGTTTAAAGAAAATTAATTTTCAGAAAAATTCTCAATATCAAGATCATAATATTTTTTCCTTGCCTGAATAAGTACTTATCAATGTTGTTATAGGCTCATATGAAAAGTTACAATTTTGCTAAACAGTGGTAGGTTATAGATACTGTGAAGGTCACTCCACAAAATTAAGTAAAATGTAAGATATTAATAATGATACAAATGGAAGGCCATTTTGGCGCAACCCTCCTTTAATTTATAGGTTAACATTTCTGTAATCACATAGGTTTAATGCTCTGTGCATCATTAGTTAGAAACATTACTCTAAAATACACCATGATAAAAGGGTCAAAAAGAAGCTTTCCAAACATTCTGGCAGAAAGTAGATTTGGACATAAGCTTCGAACATCATTGAGGAGAAAAATTTTTTTGCAAAGAAGGAAATTGAAGATTGGCAGAGCTCCTGAAATTATGGCTTTTTGGACAGATAGTTTAATTGTGTCCTTATGATGAAGAATGCAAATCTCATTTCCTGTCCAGTAATAACTACATACTGTAGATTGTACTCTGTAGCAGATAATAAGAAAAAATATATATTTTTGGATGATTTCATTTTAGAGCAAAAGCAAAATAAATAAATTACATTCTTAAATATATTGATCAAATTGTATTACATAGAACAGTATTGTTGCAATTTAGCTCTTGCCTTTTATCATTCTACACAGATTAGATATGCCCAGATAAGCAATACATAACAGTTTTTTTACTATAGCATAAGTATTTACTGAATCCTAGTACCCTTTCTGAAAACCTGCATTTTGCTGATTTTACTTTTTTTAAATATTTTGGAAGCCACTTCATAATAAATCTTGGACAATTAGAGGGCTGATGGAATGAGGTCTTACCACTTTTTTCCAAATTAATTCCACACTTCAGCCCATGTATTCACTGTAATCTGATTGATTAGTTTAATAAATCAAACCTACCTGCAGATAATCCATTTAGGCTTTTTAATTAAACACAATTATCACAATTTGTTCTGCTGCCTGCCAGACTGCAAGCGGAATTTAGGCTGATGAAGGGAAGAAATTTAGTTGTGTTTATCTTTAAAGCTAGTAATGAGGTAGAGTGTATTAAAAAACATGCTTCATGAAAAATATTGCATGCAGTGAGGAATTAATGGAAATCCTACAATTCAAAGTCAAGATTTTCTGTTAAATCTTGCATATATTTTCCAGTCATAATCAGCACATATTCAAAGTTTGACAATAAAGCCAATTAAATGCAATACATTGGGCCAATGAAATGGTGCTATATGCTCATATACTGTAAACATACAGTACCAATGTGTGTGTATTTAAAAAAAATAAAGTCTGGTTTACAATAATGTTGCTGATTTTTGTGTGGTTAATTTCCTTCTGTTTTCTGCAGCATAGTAAGGGAACTCCTTGTCAAAGCTGCATTGAAGACAAATCTTGAGGCTTGTTCAAAATAATAATAGCTTGTTCCAAAAAATAGCAGTGGGGAGTTCAATGAGTGAGGTAATCCATTCTGTGAAAAAGAGGTGTCAATAATGGCCCTTAGTTAAGGAATGAAGGTGCAAATGTTGTGCATGTTGCTTATAGTGCATTTCTATCAATCTGAGTAAAATGGGATGTTTCAGACATTGTTCAGAAGAACAGCATACTTTAAAGGACCAGAAAAAATGTGTTTGCCCCTAACAAAAAAAAACAAAAAACACCAATACAAATTTCAGTTTAAATCTGCATAGTCTTTATTAAGAAATAACTTACCGATACTCTGATTCCTCTCTTCTTCAGAAAAGGTGATCCGGCGACAATCCATTATGCGGCACTCAATTTTTCCTCCCTGCCTTCTATAGGGGGAAAAACATATAAACGAAAAACTACCATTACAACCATTAATACAACTTTAATATCTAAAATGACAAAGATTCGGCCAATGATCTGCTCCGAAAATCAAAGAAGATCTAAAGTTACCTTTGAGTACTGTTACAACAAGAAGACTTAAGTGAAGTCAAGTTGTTGATAAGAAACCCCCACAAAGTATAGGGGCTACACTGTTATCATTCTGAATACAATTATACTGTACTTCAACCAATGAATGGACATGTCAAGGGATTTGCGAGAAAGCACGCAAACTGTCAAAAGTGGTGGCTCAAGGTAAAAAATATAAAAGGACAATTTTTACTCATATGTATATTCCAATTTGGTAAGATTCTCAATATGGTCACTTTATTATGATACCATTTATATGTTGGTCAGATATTCATTCCCAGCTCCTCATTATAGTTTTCCTTAAAAATGTTTTCTTCAAAATCTAAAGGAATACTAAAACTCTGAATATACAAGTCTGAAAATATAACATTTAAAACAACTACATTGTTTCGTATTAGGGAATCCTTTTTCTGAAACATAGTTTTCAAAATTGTGACCTGTAGGATAATCCCATACTGAATTTTAATTACTAAACTCTGTCCCTATTGTGAGACCAGTTAAATTATTTCACAAGACCTACTGTCTGGTTCCTACACTTCTAACCAACTACAAAATATATTCCAAAATAAGTGTTCCTGTGCAGATGAAGTACAAGATTGATACAGCACACAATTCATTTCAGTGGATATTGTTCATGTCAGTTGCTTCAGTTGTCAACTCCATGTCTGTGTGTTTGGTGACACATCTACTGTGAATATATTAAATAATATATTTTATTACTATTAGCATTATTATTAACATTATTTTTATTAACATGAGCTTCAAGCAACATCCAATATATACAAAGATGCATGATAATTCTAAAAAGAGCGTGATAAATAATTTGAATCCAAAGCAAACACATTCCTAGCAATCTGCATAGTTTTGTTTTATAACAGGATGGCAGATGATTGGTTTTGTCAGTACGCCTCTTCTCATGTGACATATAATATTTTAAGTTCACACTTAGTAAATTTGTACTGCAGATGAGTTTGGCTTGCAGATAATACATTGTTTATATGTTTATTCCATTCCTGGTATAGATATATATTTCTACTGAACTACTTTTGTCGTTTTCAGATTACAGCATTAATAATGACATACATTTGGAAATAAAAGTGACTACACATACTGTAAGCAAAGTGGAAAAGGGAATCAACATAGTAAAAAATATATCAGGGGAACAAAATGTATATTGTGCTTGTATAGATTATATAGGGAACACAATTTATATGGACACGTATGTATTTTCCATGGCAATTGTAGAGTGACCCGATTTACATTTTGATTTGTCGTATGCAGATATGTTTGCAGGAATTTTTTTTACAAACAGTTGTGAACAGTGTGTTTATACTCACAGGTTGAACTAGTGAGATTATCACAAGGTAATTATTTGACATGTTAATTGTTCAAGTGTTATTAGCTCAAGACCGACAGGATGATCAAAAGTTTTTCTAGAAGTTTGGAAGAAACAGAATCAGCACACATCAGTGTCATATTTCTACTACAGATTTGCGGTAAGTGTTAAGATGTTCAAGTCATTATAATTAATTATTATTTACATTTTAATTACATTTAAAACTTTTTAGCGCTAGAAATCCTCTAAATTATTTTAGAATGATACTTTATTTAGCATAAAAATCACAAAAAAGTAATGGAAAAGTATGCCAAAAAGGTCATGTATATGTCAATGGGAGGTTCCATAGCAAATGATAAAATATTTAGCTGCTTTGATGTTTTTTTGAAGTTTTTTCAATTGTAAGCTCACACAAAATTCATAGTAAACAAAGATTTCAAGGTTTTCATATTCTTTTTTTGACTCATTCGTATTCTTTTTTTGATTCATTCTGCTTTTTTAATCATTTTGAGCTATGTAGACATTTATACTTTTTAAAAATGGGAGTTTAGTCAATCTTGAAAAAAATGCTAAAACTACAAAATATTTGAGATGAATAGGCTTCTGTGTGTGGCTAATGAAACACGTCTCCTTATGCATATTTGTCTGAATAAGTTGAGAGTAGTTACAAGAAATCCAATCTTTTTTCAATGGAAATAGAACAGGACTGTTCGACATGTGGCCTAAGCAGTGGCGTAACTACCAGGGGAGCAGGGGGCCAGCTAGAGAGGCTAGGAGAACTCCAACATGCAATTAATAGGGGGAGAGCCCGATAGGGGGGCCCCAGTTCCAATCCTGCACCAGGGCCCACCAGCGACTAGTTACACCACTGGGCCTAAGGGCCAATATAGCCCTCTAAAGAATTTTTATGGCCTGCAGTTTGCTCAGAGGCTCCACAGACTTCACTATATGACATCAACATTTTAATTTAATCCAACTCTCAAAAATACAATATAAGAAATAATCTGCCCAATACATGTAAGATGGATAGCACAGAACAAAAATATAAAATGTTTGCCTTACCCAACCAACTGAACAGGCATTTGCATGTTCAGTCAACTTTCTGGATTTATTTGCATATATATACATTTTACATATGGAACTTTGGTGCAAACTGTAATTAAGGAGAAAAATGCATATTTTTTACAATCTATTTAGATAGAATTGCATACTGGTGCAATCTGATTCACACAACCTGATCACTGTCTGCATCAAGAGTGAGGCCTAAGCTAAATATTTTTTTACAAAAGGATTAAACATAATCTGATGGTAAAATAAAGCACTCCATGGCCTGACATACAGCATTTGGAAGAGAACAATCTCACATCTAAAGAAACTGCATTGGGCAACTAATTGGAAGTGCACTCTGTGCTCTTTAATTGTGATGGTTGCCTATTGTTTGACAACAGGTTGTTCAGTGATCATTAAACTAACAGATTTAGAGAGAAACAGAGCTAATGGCACTGATTACTGAGCAATTTGCAAGCAGCAGTATCACAAAAGAGCCTCATCATCTCTCTGGTCATCACTTTGCCTCACTGGTGTGTTTTATCAGGCAGGTGTGTGCCTCTCAGTCTCTTGGGCAATATACATCATAGTTAAGCAATTGCAGAAAACAAACATCTAAATTATCAAAAAGGTGTTATTTCAAGCTTACCTACTTAGTTAAAAGCTTAATTGTGCTACTCGCCCATGAGAGTTTTCAGAATTTTCTTCTACAAAAGAAAACCAACCATCTAAAATATTTATCTGGTCAGCACCCAGGGGACTAAAGAAATAGCCTACTAATAGGGACTGTATCTTGCTACCCATTTTTTGTGTCAGTTGGGGTCCTGCAATAAAAAGGCAACAATTGGGATTTGAATAAAATTAAAATGTGTTGTCATAATATACTGGTCCCTCCCTTGTTGGACTTTCTTTCTATTTTTGTGCTATTGTAAATTGTGTTGAGCAGGGCCATCTTACCTATGAGTTATTTAGCATCTACGTGTAATTTGTATGGTTGATATGGGATGCCCTTCTATTGTACAGCACTGTAAGATTACAGAGTTATTTGAATGTATTATAAATACATGTTAATCTTACTCATGACCAACACTTTGGGTTTACAAGGCATTCTGAAATACACAAGTTTAACCCTTTTTTCAGTGCTTTAAAGGAAAACTATACCCCCAAAATGAATACTTGAGAAACAGATAGTTTATATCAAATTAAGTGGCATATTAAAGAATCTTACAAAACTGGAATATATATTTAAGTAAATATTGCCCTTTTACATCTCTTGCCTTGAACCGCCATTTCGTGATGGTCTGTGTGCTGCCTCAGAGATAACCTGACCTGAAATATTTCAACTCTAACTATAACAGGAAGAAGTGTGGAAGCAAAAGACACAACTCTGTCTGTTAATTGGCTCATGTGACCTAACTTTATAGTTTGTTTGGTATGTTTGTGTGCACCGTTGAATCATAGGATCCCAGGAGGCTGTCCTTATTTTTTAAAATGGCAATTTTCTATTAATGATTACCCAATGGCACATACTACAAAAAAAGTATATAATTGTGAAAATGGTTTATTTACATGAAGCAGGGTTTTACATATGAGCTGTTTTATGCAATATCTTTTTACAGAGACCTACTTTGTTTGGGGGTATAGTTTTCCTTTTTTTTTTTAAAGAGGAAATCATGGTCTTTACACCAGAGTCTCTGGCTGCTTTCCCTTACATTGACACATTAAGGTGAAGATAGCTGGCCTTAGGAAGCGTGCACTGCGCTGTGCTTATCCATTGTGCCATATTCCCATGCTGTGAATGCTATTGAACAGTACTGAGATTGAGAGATAGACTATTGACTTTCTGCAATGTTTTAACAGTTCAATGGCCTCCTATCTGAAGCTACATCCTGTGTTGCTGTTCAGGTATTTTATTTAAATTACCATGTTCTCCTATTCCAATCTACAGAAAGAGAAATTGTACACAAAAAAACAGTAAGAATGTGTTCCGAGTGTGTACACATCCTGCTTATGTTATAATATTGTACTTTAATTCCCTTTCTGCAAGTCCAAGTGAATACAACGGACTGTAAGCTGTTTGTTTTGGGTTCAATGATATCTAATTTACACGTGTTAATTGCAGCTAATTGGCACTAATTAGATGAACAGGAAACCCTCTGGGAGCACTCATACCTTTAATTTGTAGTAAATATCATTAATTAACATATGCTAATTAAAGCCAATTAACATTGATTAAGGGTTGCCAGCTACTTGGAAAGTACAAATATGCATATTGTATTAAGTCAACAACAAATGTAATGCATCCTTTACATAAACCAGAAATGTGCTGCCCTGTTAGATAAACACTCACTGGCTCTTACCAGAGTAAAATATTGTAGGTTCGAAACAGTTGTATCTAAAAGTATATATAAGCAATTATCCATGACATAATTAACCACATTTAATTAATGAGGTCTTGGTATTTTTCAGAGTTTTATAAACTGTATATATCTTGCTCATTTTGATTGTGTTTCAACTGCAAAGTGCAAATTGTGAGAAAAAGGGGTCCAGCTATGGTACACTTAATTCCCAAGGTGCTAGCATGATGCCTTTAGGTAGAGCCCCGCACACTCATAGGTACCCAAAGAGGGCGGGTTTTGAGTAGAAAATCCCTGTCTGCGTACGCGGCTGAGGTGTGGATTTGTCCCTTCCACCCTCACTAGTGCTGTAGGCTAATTCTTTTGTATCTTTCCTGATGAATTGATGGAGCAATGTCCCATCCTGTCTTCAATTATGTCACCTCCTGTTTTGTGGGTCCAGGCTCTGAAGGTAAGTTTAACTGTATAGGATTTGGGTCAGTTAAGGTTCAGCAGGTCTCGGTCGATTAAGGGTCAGTAGGTCTGGGTTGGACACAGGTCCTTCCGATTCGACCCATGCAGGACTCAAGCTTGGTGGTTAGCATTGTTCCAGACAGGGCATTTAATAAATAATTGTTTGAGTTCTTTCAGGTACTATGCTTTCCTCCCAAAGTCTAAACAGGAAGGTTAACACTTTGGGGGATTATTGTTTGCCTGGGTGTGTCCTTCAATGGATACACATGTATACAAACATTTTCACAAATAAACATTAATAGAAATCTATAAGACCATATTAATTAACCAGATTTTAAATAAATTAATACTTTTGCTCACATATTTTATTGACCATTAATTATACATTATAGAGTGGCTGGTGAGACACAACCATATTATAATCCAAGTGTGGCCCTGAAGATATTTTAGATAAAAATGAGGGTTAAAATGAAAGGTCACCAGTGATGGGCGAATTTGCCAGTAAAATTTTGGCTGGTGAAAATTCGCCGGCTTCTTGCTTTGATGCCGGCAATGTGCATCAGTGTCCAAAAACGAACACCTGCATCCAAAACAAGACACTGCAGATTCACCCATCACTAATGATCACTTCTCATAGCACCCAGTTTGGTGGCTATGTTGGAAGTCTAAGCATCTAAATAATGAGGGGCATCTAAGCTCAAGCTCTCCTAACCTAGACACTGGCAGCGCTCTCCTGATCCAGCGCGCTCCTAACCCAGACACTGGCAGCGTTTGCGCCATAAAAAGGGTGGCGGTTGGTGCATAGAGTGGACATTGTGGCAGTCTGATGCTGCAGAAGCTTTTGTATTTTGTATATGTATGGGATCTGTTAATCTGGATACTGAAAATCTCAAAATTACAGAGTGGTAATCTCCCATAGACTACATTATAATCAAATAATGCTCATTTTTTAAAATTCCTCTGTAATAATAAAACAGTATCCTGTATTTCACTGACACTAAGATTTAATTAATTATTATTGGAAGTAAAACCAGTTTATTGGATTAATTTTAATGTTTACATGATTTTAAAACCAAATTACAGAAAGATCCGTTATCCTGAAAACCCTAGTTCTCAAGTGTTCTGGATACCAGGTCCCACATTCTTCATAACTTTATGAATTGACAGTCTTCTGCAAAATGCCCCAAATGTATGCTATAATGAGCAGGGACATCGTTACCCCTTGTAACATAGTAGTAACATAGTAGGTTGAAAAAAGACACACGTCCATCATGTTCAACCTTTTAACTCTATTTTAACCTGCCTAACTGCTAGTTGTTAGCCAGTTAGTATTGTATTTGTATGTAATCAGTATGTATACTTTGGGGCAGATTTACAAAATTCACGTGAATAATTCGAAGTTCCGATCGTACGATTTTGTCGGCTATTCGAATATGCAAATTTGGCCACTTCGATCATTGAATATGCAAAATTCGAGCGTATCGAATAGAACGAATAGATCGAATAATCGAATATTCGATAATTTGACCATTTGATCATCAACTGAAGTACTTCAATTTTGAACGAATTCGAGGTTTTTTAGTGAATAATAGTAAATCTGCCCCTTAGTTAATTTGATAGTAAATACTGTCTGAAAGTTATGCCAATTGAGTTGAATAACATCACAGTTTATTAATGTCAAAGGCTTGATACAAACAACTGCATCCCCCTCATAGCTCTTAAACTATCTGAAGCAATTGTTTCTGGTTTCAGCATTTCCTCCGACTGCAAGCCACATATATTCGAATATTCGAATATCCGAAAAAATCGTATGATCGTAATTTGATCGATCTCTTCACATGAATTGTTTTAAATTTGCCCCTTAGAGTTGAAATATTTCTGGTCAGATGATCTCTGAGGCAGCACACAGACCATCACGAAATAGTGGTTCAAGGCAAGACTAAAAGGGCAATATTTACTTAAATATATACTCCAGTTTGGTAAGATTCTTTAATATACCACTTAATTTGATATAAACAATCTGTTGCTCAAGTATTCATTTTGGGGGTTTAGTTTTCCTTTAAGACCAACAGAAAAAATATCTAAACATTGGATTACATTTGCACATTAATTTGAAATATAACAAGAACATATGTTTGCTTAAGAACTGCATGGACCCTGTATATGAAGATTTGTTTTTTACACAGATGGCTGATATTTTTAATAGTTAATGTATAAGTGAGCAAAAGCACAAGAGGACATTTTGGGGGCCTGAAAAATAGTCTGCTGTGGGGTCCAGTAATATCTACTTACGCCACTGGCCTGAACCCACTGAACTTATTATAGGTTTTGAGCCAGCCCCCAAAAATAAAAGCTTACATTCTAATCATTTACAGGTGCCTCTGGGGGTTTATTACTCATATGTGCAGGAAGCACAATTTCTTATTCTTCTGCTTTTGTCATTGTCGTATGGTTGACTAACATGTCAACACATACTGTAGCTATTTTGAAGATTTTTAGATGAAATAAAAATGTTTATTAATTAATTATTATTATTTAAATACCACCACAGGAAAAGCAAATAGTTTGTGACTTTCAGATTAAGAATAAAATTAAGAATTTTGCTTTAACCATATTATAAGGTATATTGGTAAATTAATGAAACATTTTGAATATGGTCATGGAATCTGATATTTTTTGCCAGTATCCTGCAGGCATTTAACCTGATGCAAGACTCTATCTCCTGGTGCATGTGATGCCAGTGGAAATCATTGTTCAATGTACAACCAGTACAGCATATGCTGGTTATGTACAGTGGTTCATTATTTTTTAATATTTCTCTGGGCAGTAGTATAACGAAACTTCAGGCAAGTTCTATCATCCCGTTTTGTAACTGTATGAATAAGATCAGTAAGTGCTCAGCTGGTGGACCTTTGTGGTGTATAACATATGTAATTTATCAGTTGATTTCTTATAACTGGACTATATATATTTATGGACTATATTTGCAACTGGGTTGCAGTTACTAATTAGGGGACTGTCATGGGACAGCTATGTGCCTTCCACCTCATACTTTGCTGAAATTATTCTGATAGGTTTGTGGTGAACAAAAATGTAAACCTTCTCTTCTGATTTCCCAACTGGCATTTCAAATTTTTTCAAGCAGGTGGAATTTTCATGCTCTTAGATAAATATGTAAAAGATACTATCAATACTTTCAGCATTAAAAGGGTAGGTTGTCACATGAAACTTTAAAACTTTTGTTTGGAACAGTTTTTTTTCTCCCAGTGTCTGCCTGAAAGAGAGAGAATGTTTTTACCCCACAAACTAAATGAGGCATTCAATTTGAAAATTCATATTTTGTAATAATTAGCTTTATTGTGCAAATCAGTTAACAATTTGTAAATGTATCCCTCTACTGCTTGCAGAGCCTGCAATTATTTGTTGCAGGTCCTGCATGACTGGTTTCAAAATGTAGCTTACTAGTCATACTTATTGGGATATCTTATAGAGTAACAAATTGCCCAGGCTCATTAAATATATTACATATACCTAATGTCAGACATTGATCATTACACATCAGCGTAATTAAAGAGGGAGGAATAGGTGGTTTATATGAAGCCTGCACAACATGGTTTCTTCAAGAATGTTTAAATGGATACTGTCAAGTCACACGACTTGGGGCAGCTGGGAAATTGACAAAATGTCTAGCCCCATGTCAGATTTCAAAATGAAATATAAAAAAATCTGTTCAAAAAAACATTTTTTCCTATGACAGTATCCCTTTAACTCTTACCAGTTACCAAATTTTGAAGACCATCTCCTTAGTTCCTTGTTACTTGATGCTCAGGTCAGTGCGGTACTTAGCTAAATGATATAACTGTGAACAAAGTGTGACAGCTGTATTTGTAATTATGCTGCGTTTAAAGGAACAAGATGAGCTTAATGAGTTAATAAAGTGGCTGCCTGTCAAAAAGCCACTGTTATGCATTCGGTATCTCGGAAACCCCCCTTAAACAGCTACTCTGGGCTCATGAATATTCAAAAGCCATCAAGGAGGTGAAGCAGACTTGCCATAGCAACCAGACTGCAGGTAGCAGTTTGGGTCCAG
>CM044434.1:62313643-62336182 GCA_024363595.1 Xenopus borealis | reverse complement strand
GAGACTGAGGGAGGCTCTAGACAAACGACTGCAAGATGAGCAAGCAGGTTTCAGGCAGGAAAAATCTTGCACGGACCACATTGCAACATTGCGCATCATCATAAAACAGTCACTGGAATGGTAGTCTCCACTTTACACAATCTTTGTAGACTTTGAGAAGGCCTTTGATTGTGTAGATAGAGAGGTCGTCTGGAAACTTATGGAACATTATGGGATACCACCAAAATTCATCTCCATTATTAAACAACTTTACAACAACTCCACATGCCAGTTTGTGCATAAGGGAAAAATGACAGAGCCTTTTGAAGTGCGGATGGGGGTGAGACAAGGCTGCATGTTATCACCAACCATCTTCCTGCTGGTCTTAGACTGGATTGTGAAGAGTTCTACACAAAATGCCAACACAGGAATCCGCTGGTCCTTCACTAAAATCTTGGAGGACCTAGACTTTGCAGATGATGTCAGCCTCCTGTCGCACAGACAAACTCACACGTCTATCAGAGGAAGTAGCAAAAACTGGCCTCAAAATCTACACTAATAAAACAGAAACCATGAGGATTAACAACCAGCAGCAAGACCGAATCCAGCTGCAAGGAGTTGACATTAAGGACGTGGACAAGTTTGTCTACCTGGGCAGTGTAGTAAGCAAGGATGGAGGATCAGATGAGGACATCAGGAGCCGCATCAACAAAGCCAGGCATCCATTCAACACCTTATGTCCCATCTGGAACTCCACTGCCCTTTCACAACAAACCAAAATTCGTATTTTTAACACCAATGTGAAAGCAGTCTTGCTTTATGGTTTGGAAACCTGGATACTGACCATGACAACCACAAGTAAGCTCCATACCTTCATCAACCACTGCCTACGACACATCCTGCACATCAGATGGCCAGAGAAAACTTCCAACATCAGCCTATGGAAAAGATCAAAACAGATGGACATGGGCTCAGCTGAAGAACACCGCTGCAAACCGAGTTCGTTGGAGGAGTGTCGTTGAGGCCCTATGCTCCCTACTGGAGCAAACGGACTAAGAGAGATATCTTAGTTGGAATTACTTACAATGTGCAGTTTTATCATTAAAGTAAAAAAGAAAATACATTTTTAAAGTTTGCATTATTTAGATAAAATGGTGTCTATTGGAAGAGATAATGCTTTTCAGATGTGTGTTTCCAGATAATGGATCCAATACATGTATTATAGAATTTTGTTGCCAGTGGGCAACTTGAATATAAACCAAAGCTTGGAAGTCAGTAAAAGAAGACACAGTGGGTTGACGTTGAAACAAAGTTTCTGATCTTCACTAGAAGATATTGAGTACTGCCATATAGTCCCCCATCATGCTTTGGTAGAGATAAGTTGACCTTTGCAATCAGTTCATCTTGTGATCTGCCCATGAGCAGGTTGGACAAATGATATACATATAAATATACATTTTATTTCATTTTATAGAAGAAACAACTTTTTCAAAGATACTGTATTTCATGTTTATTTTGAGTTTAGTGAAGATGTCAATAGAGCACCATGGATTTTAAAGATAATTAGATAATGCTGGGCTTGCATTCATGTGCACTGGAATTTATCCTCCATGGAACGAAGGATGTGACATGGGAAAGCATTACCACTATCTTTGCACATTTCAGAATCATGACATGATCACCATAAAGTATTCAACTTTTAGTTCTCAAAAGGTGCTGTTAAAGTCAAACATGACTGAATATGTGTAGCATATTTTATTGCACTAGTCAGGTTAAATGGAGATTCTTGAAACTCAAGGTGCGTCCTTCATCATTCATATCTAGTGTAAAAAAATTCTCTTGCATTAATTTCCACTGGATAATTAACAAGGCATTATAAAGGGACTACTAGTGATGGACGAATAAGTTTGTCAGGCATGGATTTGCAGCAAATGTCCATGCTTTGCTGCCCACGAATAAATTTATGAACTGCAGCAAAAATATGCTGATGAAAAATTCACAGACAAATGAAAATTGGAACGCGTCAAAATTTTCATGCACATAAAATGTATTATTCAGACACCCATTGGCTTTAATGCATGTGGACAAAATAGTCACGCATAGAAAAATTGTTGCTGGCATACAAAAATTTGTCACTTGCGTCAAAATTATTTTGAAGTCTATTAGCCTATTTATTTCTATGCAATTAGCGATTTTTTTGCCATTTTGCAAATTTTTTGGCAAATCAAAACGGGACTGATTTGCCCATCACTAATAAAGGAGTTTATCACTTTTGTGGAATCAAATAATTGTTTTAAAGTAGCCATACATTAAATAGCATCCTGTAATACCCTTGAATCTTTATATAGTAATTTCTTTCTGTCTCCTCTCTTTTTATTTAGTCCATTAACAAGGTGGATTCAACCTACCTGTGAAAAATAGTTATTATGGATATGATGTATGGCTTACAGTGGGGCATTTCTGCAATGATGATATCTATCATGCAATTGAAACTATTGGGGTGGAAAATGGTTGCATCCATAATGTAAAAAAAAATTGTAACAATGCTAAAAGGTTACATGTGCTTTATCATATAGCATGATAGTATAAAATGGCGCTCTTAATTCTCTTAATTTTAATCAGATAATTTGATTCTTAAAGTGGCAGAAGTACCACTGTGTGTTCCTTAGCATTGAATGAAGGACATAATTTGGGCAGATATTTCTGTCTCAGGTTGGAATACCCTGCCAGCCAGCCATCTTCACTCCTGAAGTGAGCAAGTTGCATGATACACACTAGACCACTGAAATTAGGGTTTGCATGACCCTCGCCTGATGAAAATATAATTTATACAAAATAATAGTATTGATGCTAGTAATGACATACATTGGCAATCCTGTGAAGCAAATCAATTGCCACATCTGCTACAAAGGGGGATAGTTGAATCGGCCACTTTTATTGTATACAGTACCTTTGTGTTGCAGAAGCTATTGTCACACACATTTTTATGCCCATATTGATTGGTTAATACAATGGAAACAATGTAGGGTGGAAATATACATGTGTATATGTTTGTCCATCAGTCGATATTTTAATGTCCAGGACTGTTAAGGTTACATATATAACTAACCACTGCTGCATTAGCCATTTTCTCTGAAATGTCTCTTAAATAACTTTCAAAGTAGGCTTCCAATAGAACAGTATCTGGGGAAAAGAATAGGCATTTTCCCTACATCTCACCTAAACTGTCCTTCAGGCTGCACATCAGAAACTTAAGCTCTGGACCCCCTCTGTCTAGCTTTTATCTGTCTATCTAACTCTGATCTTTTTACATTTTTTATTTTAGAATAAAACATCTTTACTATACTGTATGTGTAATGTGAAGCACACTGACATGAGGAAATACAAATTTTCTTTCTTGCTGTCACTAAAACACAAAGAATAGAAAGTACTACGTGAAACAATTCCACTCACCATCAGAGACCAAAATACTGTGAACAGAATTAGCTTGTAGCAGCACTGTGACTCACATTGGAGTGAAGTACATCTCTGTTTGCAATAATTGTGTAATGACCCTGGCAGAGAGGGATATGACCCTTAAAGAGATCCAGACATATAATCCTTTACCCCTTGCTGGCTGTCGGCAGTCAAGCTGTTATTGTTTGGCATAGAACAGAGATGTGCCCTGCCTCTAAGGTGTGAAGATGCATAGATCAAGGTTTTGATTCTGGGTATAATTTTCAAGGTGTATGGCAAAAGATACTGGGGGGGAAGAACTGAACTATAACCCAGCTGTGATCCTTCTGTGAGATACAGATGTCTATAAATAAGTCCTTCCTTTTCAAGCTTATACATATGTTCCACAGAGGAAGCCGTGTGCACAAACTACCTTGTGCTAGACAGTGGGGAATTATTCTGTATAGGATGAGAGAATGTCAGGTAAGGAAACCCAAATGTATTGATAACAAAACCAATAAGGCCTTATTTATCCCCTCAAAGTGCCTTTGGGGTTGTGGTAAAGGTACAAAAATGTCTCCTTGTACTAACACTGTTGTGCTTGGCAAAACTTGGTCCATCTGTCCCTCTCTTGTGAATTGTGTGCAATGCTTCTGATGCAGGAGAACCTGAAGCAACTGACACCTCCATGGGTGGTGGTAGCTCTAGGATTCCCAAAGTGACCTGAGTTAATAGATGCAGCACACTTCCACCTACAAAAAATCAATCACAAATACAATATGCTAGTGCAAGAAATTACAAAATCCAAACTACGAACATCAAAAATACAAGCATAATTGTATGACCACAGTTATGATGGAATTATGGAGAAAAAAACACTTAATTGTGGGTAAAAAATTTACTTTGCAATGCTCCCAAAATTGCTTGTAAATAAGCCCTATAATGTAAGTATAACAGTGATTTACATATACCCTCAGAATGTAGCTGTTTTCTATAAACATAAGCAATGATTGTATATGTACTTTTTATCCAATTAAGTTTAGTATGAGACATATATTGGGTGGGGAAAAGGTGAGTGGAATACCCACTAGAATACTACTGATGATATCCCTGGCAACTGATTGTTTCAATAAGAATCAGCATTACATTGCTATTATAACCAGCAGACCTACAGGCATACAGAATACATTCCATCACAGCAGGTAACATGTCTCTTTGACTAACAACAGTTGCAGGAATATTCTGAGAGAAGCCAGCGATTGTCAGAACTAATGTAAACAAAGTCATGGGGCTCAGTTGTTTACTTTTCCTGAGACGTGACACATCCGCTATATCTGTGCTGCAAAATCACCTCTATAGTGCAAATTTGGAAGCCAGCAAGAGCACCATTTGCTATTTTCAAGGCTTCAGCAGAATGATACTGAGTTTAAGTTAGTTTTGAGGATATTGTGGAGAATATATGTAAGTGAAACTCTAAGAATTTACATTCCTAAAGTTTTAAGTGATTTGTTCACTATTTGGTTTATTTTATATGACTGAATAATTGCTGTTTTATACTTGTTTTTTACTTTTATTTTTCTTTAAACGAGAGGTGACACATTCAGATCAAGAGACTATTTTTATAATATTCATAAGAAATGAAATATGAAAGTATAAGCAAATCATCTTAAGTACTTTAAGCTTTGTATATGGCATCTTTTGTTTGGTATGGGTGAACATTTTAAATATTTTCCTCCAGGTCATGATATACAGAATCAGTAAATACAGTATACTACTAGATATACAGAATTTTGTAGTATTAAGTCACTGGCACTCAGGAAGACTATGCATGTGATTATGCCCATGCAATTAACAGATTGGTGGACAGGTGCCAAAACATTCGGAATTGACCCTTCATAGACATTAATGATTATTGCTTGGACACTGACAGTAATGTCTAAATTAATTAAAGAGCCAATATACTTTCAGTTTTCAATTTTTCTTGTACTGACTAGTTTTGGATACTAAACACCTTAATTCTGAGGGACATAATCTTCCGAACCTCTGAGGATCTGTACAAATTAGTCTAGAAACCTTACCCTCACCCTGCTATAGTCTGATGTGATAAAGTGTGCTTAATGAAGAGACTTCATAGGTTTATTGAAATCAATAATTATATATTTATAGTTTAGCATTTTGAAACTGATTTGATTAAACTTGAAACTGATCTTTTAGTTCTGGTGTGCATCATTGTATAAACAATGTGTGTGTTTTATTAAAATATTATATGGATCAGCAGTAAAAAACAATGCATACATTTATGGGGTATTGTTGTTTTTATCTTTGTATATTATTAAAAATGTGCTTTTATTGGGATTTCTTATTTTGAGTTTGTATCACTTTATTGGGGGATCCATCTGTCTGGCTCTTTGTTCTTATTGTTATCTAGTCCTTCAGATTAAGGCTACCACTTTTGACTGAACAGGGGAGAGGGATTATGGCATAAGGGGGGTGGGGTTAAAGTACTAGGGGTGTTTGTGCCCTGGGTGGGGCTTTGGCATCAGAGGTGGCCATTGGAAAGATTATTGCTTGGGTTTCATAAGGCTGAAACCCGAACAGACAGTTGTGACCCAAGCAGCCCTAAGAAAATCTGAACTGCTCGGGTCAAAACCAACCAGATGGCAACCCTACTTCATATGCGTCCACTAGAGTTTAATCCGTTCTGCTTGGAGTCATAAGAAATATGTGATGTAGACTCCTTTCTAAAATATTACTTACACAAGGATGCCAAGGGTAACAGTGGCTGATATTTGATTAACTGTAATGGACTGCAGCAGGTTAGACCTTGCACAATCCATATTACTTGTCTATGCTGTTTTATTAACAAGCTGAGGACAAGTTGAGAATTCAGTAGAAAAGATTAAGACTCAAAAGCTACAGGAATGCAAAAGTTCCAGCAGAAGAAAATTGTATTGCTTAGTTTAAGGCAATTTCACAAATCACCATACATGATTTGATAGACTTTTTGTGAAAATTCCAAGCAACATCACTAGAGAAGCTAAAAGTGTAAATCCCCACTATTGCCGTCTCTGGGTTAGGGCCCCCATACACAGACCGATGTGGGGGGCCATCTGACAGGCTTCCCCACTTGATATCAGTTCTCAATTGGGCAAGTTAAAAAATCCCTTTGGATCCCACGATCTGACCACCTGTATCTCCTCTATTCTGATCTGATCGTTGGGCCCAAGGGTACCAACTGGTAACAATGCATAAGTAGGGAATTTTGGATCTGTTCAGTACCATGGAGAGTGCATTTAGTAGGCATAAACACTGTATACAAGGGAGCCATCTGTTTTATTGCACATTGATGTGGGAGTAACACAAAAGCTGTGTCCACATGTCCCATATACACTGTCATATATTAAAGTTACAAGGGATGTTAACAGCAAACACTATAATCTAATCTTTCTCCACATTTTCTGCCCATTTATTTATTATATAACTTAATGGCCTGCTGGAGAAATAAATATACATGCACATGTTCTTGTATTAAGCTATTTATTTCTTAGATGCATTATTTTAAAGTTAAGAAAAGCTGTATGCATTTTTAATATCAGCCAAAGATAAAATTTGTATGTTGCCTGCATTCTCTATTAAAATTATTGTGGTAAGGCTCTGTGTGGATATGACATGTGTTTTATCATCATAAGAGGAACAAGGCAGCAATTAGTCTGCATGACACGTGGTGGAGGTAAAACAGCCCCCAGCCAGAAAATGAAAA
The DNA here is from genome assembly GCA_024363595.1 of Xenopus borealis. Lineage (NCBI taxonomy): Eukaryota > Metazoa > Chordata > Amphibia > Anura > Pipidae > Xenopus > Xenopus borealis. The sequence goes on along the minus strand of CM044434.1, from coordinate 62,329,008 downwards.
GGAGCCCTTTAGAAAAAAAGGACCCTGGGGAGCCAGGACCTGAAGCTCTCATGATGATGATTGATGCAGGCATTGCAGAGACGCCCCAAACCTCCCCAGAAAATTAAAAGCCTATTTGGTATGGTACCAACACATCACATTGATCTGTTCCCATTAACCATCTCTTCCCATTATCCATCAGCTGATTTCATTCATGCCAGCACTGTAAAACTCACTTCATTGCATAGTGCAGACACACTCTCTCTCTATATCAGAAAGCCATTTGGTGACAATAATGCAAACCCATCTTAACCTTTAACAGGCAATGAGCCTATTGTCTCCTATTCTTGACTATGTTCTAGCAACAAATATGAAATAACAAAAACATTGTTTCAAATTTTACTGTTAATCCCTGGGTTTACAATACAAGGCTATTTAATTCCCCAGAAGATATTTTAAAAAATCCCTGGCTATTTAGAAGGAACCTTATTGTTTGACAATATATAATCAAAGCGTAATTGATGTAATTACAGGCATTATTAAGATACCATTTCACATGAGAGGTGCTTACAAATGGATGGTGGGGCTGAGGAACCAAAGTTAAAGTGCATTTAAATCATTGAAGGACAATGATTTATCAAATATATTTGTAACTGAATGGAATCTCTCTGATAATGGTGCAAATCTTGCCGTGAGCATTAGGGAAATTTAGGAAAATATCACGTGTAGCTTTTTGTTTTATTTTTAAAAATATCTTCTTTTACGGAAGTAAATTGAGCATTACCTATGTATGGAACCATAGATTGCAGCCTGTTTTTGGAGATTGATTTGTAATACATTGATTTTCTAATGTTTTATTTGTAAGCACCTTAGCATCCTCAGAGGAATTCATGACAACAGTGATATAAAAGCTATGTATAATTGTTCCTTTATTTTGCATTAAGCTAACATCTGTTTTGTGTTTGGTTTTGAGGACAGATGCCCAAATGACAGCTTGCAGTCTGCTAACAGATGTCATGTATCTGTCCACAGACTTGTCTGATAAGCAAGAAGTGGTGTTGCTGAAAAGGTAGTAGCCAAGCACTGCTTCTTCTGAGCCTAACTACTAAACACCCCCACACTCGCACTGTTTCCCACCAGCAGGCTTCTTCCCTGTTGCCAAAGAATAGTTTTTAATAGGTGCTGCAATAGCTTTCAACCAATCATTTTAAGTGTGTTTAAATTAACCTGAAAATAGCTGCTTTTAATAGAATTCTTTCATTACCTAATAAAGTAAATACATTATTCTTGTAAAATTCTTCAGTTTTATAGAAGCGACTCCCTAATAATATAAGTAAATGAGTATAATTTGTCAGCTTTTTTATTTCGAAAGTAGCAATATTCCACCATATTTTAGCATGTTTCTATTATTCAAGACATAGTTAATACATTTGGTATGCTTATTAGGGTCTCAGAGTTGATATACTAACTGATACAGAAATAAAACAAGTGCTGCAATCACAAAAAATCTTGGGCTTGGTGATTTTAAAAACTGTTAAAATATACTTAATATTAAAGAAATATAATAAGGCTCATTAACAATTGTGTTTCAGTCTGTCATGAATTCCAGCTGTAAAGCAGTGCAAAAGAATGCAGGAGCATTATATTGCACTAGTTAACATATTCTGTGTTACTGGACACAGTTTTCAACTGCAACAAAAGAACAATCTTTCAACCCGGATATAGATGTGTGTGTTCATGTTTTTCAGTTGCATGTGTTTTATTTAGCACTTCATACTGAAGGCCCCACCCTTTTGCATCATAACACTCCCCCTATGTCATTACAAAATCATTGCCCCGCCTTGATATCATCCCCCCCGTGACATCATAACACCTTTTATTTCATTGTCCAATTTTCTAAAACTAAAAAGGTTTGAAGCCTATTTTGGTGATTAGGCCTCCCATCTTAAATGAGAACTAAAGTTTAACTAAAGAAGTTGAAATGTTGTACATTATGTTTTGGGCTTCTGTACCAGTCCAAGGCAACCCTTTTAGCAGGAAATGCCCCATATTCTTTTCTGCTGATTCACTTGACATGCTTAGGGACTGGCAATATACAGTACGCAGAGAAAATAAATCTCACAATATAAGGCTGATTAGTAATTAATACTTAAAACAATCAGCCTTGTAGCATCAGCTTATATTACAGAGCAACCTCTGCTTGATAATTTGTGACCACCCCTAAGCTTAATTTCTTAACAGCTGCTCAGAGCCCACTGAGCATGTGAGTGTCACAGACACTTTCCAAGATGGTGACGCCCCTGTGACAAGTTTGAAGTCCTGGATCATTGCTGTTATTGAAGATTTAGGCTGGTTCAAGAAGTTCAGTATATAATACATGGCATTTTTAGCTATTCTTTTTAAGGCTTTAGTTTTCTTTTAATAATCCACCTTTGGGATTGTGTGCCAGAATACATTCTATCAGCTACCAACAATTTACAAAACCCACTAAGGAATACCCAGAAGGCCCAGGCCCTCACATTAATGGAAGCATATAGAACAGCCATAAGGTGGGACGTTCGCGCTGACTGCAAGTGAACCAGTGGACATTGTGCACAGAAAGAACTTTTAAAATGATCTTTTTTAAAGAAATAGACTTCTATGGGATAAAGTTGACTGCAGTGATTCAGTTCATGAAAAAAACATGTTTTGACAGCCTTAGCATTTAATCCATGCAGTTAAATCATTTGTACATAGAAAACCACTGACCAGTAATTATTTTCTTTTATTCTGTTCCCCATTGTTTTCATCCCCATCCATACTCTTTCTCCCAGTCTCACCCCTCCATATTTATTTTCTTTTAGCTCTCATTTATACCACTTACCGTTGCAATGTCCTTTTACCTCACCTTATCTAGCTTTTCTCATCTATCTTGATCTCATCCAAACTCTATTATTCCATTACTTCTCTACTATGTACCCACTTCTGCAACTGACCCTGTCTTTTGCTACTATTATACTTTTTTATTTTCTCCTACATCTTTTTCCATATGCATGCCTAGAACCCCTCTTCTACTGCTGTCCACTATTTACGTACCAACATAAAATGCAATCAAAATGCTCTTAAACCTTTATTAAAACTGAGAGGAGCATACAAGGCAGAAAACTGGATAGGCCTAATCAGAACAACATGAACATATTCTTACATATACACTTGGAGCTCTAAATATTATATACCTTTTATTTGCATTAAGGATTGAGAAATGACATTTGGGCCAGACATTTCAGGTTTTAATTTACGTAACAAATTAGCAGCTTAGTTTTCTTTGTATTCTAGTTGCTAAAAAAATATAAGTGTAGTGCTGATAGGTATGTGGTTCACAAACATCCATGTGAATCCAGATCTGAATTCAGGATTCATTGCATCCCTAGATTTTATTTGTTTTTATATGTATTTAGATATTTTTGGTACAAATTTCAAGTTGAGTATCTGGCCAAACCAAATCTGATCCCTGAACAGGACTTTTTTAGTTATCGTGTGACTTGCAAACATGTAGACCTGAAAGGTATTGACACGATCACGATCATGACTATTTTCACAATCGCGATCTTTTGTGTACAGTTGAAATGTAGCTATAAAAAAAGAAATATCTATATTTTGCACATAGAAGATGCCATGGAAAAGTTCAAAACTCAAGGTTTTTTTCAACGATTTTTACTCCAGACAATTTGTAGCTTCCTTGAAAATGAACGGATAATTGGACATGCCACCATTCCCAAAACAGAAAAAAAAATTGCAGTTTGCTGTAAAATGAACCTATTATTTTGAGTTAATGGAACTTCATACCACTGCTAACTGATTATTTTTCTCTGCTTTAGTTCCACACTCTACTTTGGATTATGGCAAGGGTAAGGAGGGTGAGGAGTGGCTTTCAAACCAATGATAACCATCTGTGTCTAGCATTTTGAGCAAAGTATTCATGCTTTGTATCTGCAGCCTGTGGCCACTCCGCTGTGCTACACAAAAAGAGCTTTTCTGAAATTTAGAACTCAAGTGTCCTTGTAGGTCAGGTTAAATAGATATATCCTTGCCTGTTCACTGGCAGCTTCATTCCTGGCTCAATCATTAAACAAGAAAACGACTGAGACACTAATTACTGCATCTGTGCTCAACCTGGTTTGTTTGGGGCTACTTGGAAATTGGAATTGAGATCTATTGCAGTGAAGAGTAAAGAGCAAGGACAGAAAAGTACAGGAGGCTTGAATAATCTTAGTTTATTACCATTTTAATTTAATAACAATACAGATTCACAAATACAGTTTCTTATGTTACATTTTCCAACATAGTTGTAAAAAATAAAAACAATAATAAAAGAGTAAAGAAAAATGTATTAGTAGATATTAGCACCCTTGTAAACCACCTATTTTTGTCTTTAGCTGATCCTTCCTTGAAAGGTTGAAAAAGAAATTATACCCTGCTTTTGGACATGATTTCATTCAGTTTGGCTTGTATAGAAAAGGCATACATGCATAAACATTATCTGAAAATAGAGAAACACATATAACTATGTACAGGTATGGGACCTATTATCCAGAATACTTGGGACCTAGAGCTTTCTGGATAATGGGTCTTTCTATAATTTGGGTCTTCACACCTTAAGACTACAAGAAAATCATGTATAAATTTAATAAACCCAATAGGCTGGTTTTGCTTCCAATAAGGATTAATTATATCTTAGTTGGAATCAAGTACAAGCTACTGTTTTATTATTATATTTATTATTATAGAGAAAATTTTGAATGAGTTGATTATAATGGAGGCCTTTCTGTAATCTGGATAACGGGTTTCTGGAAAACGGATCCCTTAACTGTACTATTACACTTTTTTTTAACAAAGACATACCTATTATTATTAACATGTATTTCTAGTGCCAACATATTTCGTAGCACTGACCTAATACCATGATAGACTGTATATGCTGTAGGGATCTGTTCCCTAACACTAATTAGGTTCAATAATATAATTATAAATACAAGCCATTCGAACTTTTGATAATATAACTCAAATTTGTGATTTTTTTAGTTTCAGTAGCAATTACTTTAACATATAATTTAAAAACCACTGAACATTTTTATTTTTATGTTTATTCATGGTTTATTATAAAGTTGCTATTATTAAAGAAATTGTTCAGTATAAAAATAAAAACTGTGCAAATAGGCAGTGTAAAATAATAAAAGTTTTCAATACAGATAGTTAGGCAAAAATGTAATGTATAAAGGCTGGAGTGACTGGATGTGTAACATAATAGCCACACACTACTTCCTGCTTTGCAGCTCTCTTGGTTTCTACTAATTCATAAAATACATTTAAAAAAAACTCCACAAGGGCCTCTAAAAGTAAGGTTAAATATGTGATATTTATTGTAAATTCATTAAAAAACGAATAGTATCTCTATTGGCACCACATGTTTCGTGCCAGGCCCCGGACTGGCAATCTGTGGGTTCGGTAAAATGCCCGATGGGCCACTTGCTTTGAAATGTAAATGAGCTGATCACCTAAAAAATTCAAATGAGGCATGTCTTTAATATGTAAATAAACCAATTACTTTAGAAATGTAAATGAGCTTTCCATAATAGCCAGCCACAGCTAAAGTGATGCCTGCCTTTGTTAGTGCTCATGTCAGTACTGGCATATGGGAGGAACCAGGAATTCTAACCAACTTCAGTTAGTAATATTAGCTTTGCTTGCTATATACCCAATCCCTTATGCTTATGATAGGTATGTTGGCAACAGGCGGATTCGTGCTCAGAACAGTCACCTCAGCCTGTATATGGAAAACTGTGATATGTAGCTTTAATTGCATGAAAAGCCAAGCATCACACACTTGGGCCCTGTGACACACATGGTAATTAAAGTTCTCTTATCAGATGCATGGTCTAGCTGGGGGCAAACAAAGGAAAATTTTGAATATACTGTAAGTATAGGGTCACTAATCCATCTGATAGAATAGTTGTGATAGAAACTAGGGTGAGATATTTGTTGCAAGGACCAGTTCCAGCACATAGTGTGTATAATATTGCTGGGGATTATATGGTAATAGGCTCTTAAAATATCTATTAATAAACACTAGTTCTAGTTAACCTTGGGGTTGGAAATATATATTATGCTTTGCATGCGAGTGAATACATGGGCTGCTTCAATACTTTTGCCAGGGCTGCTTTTTCCTACCAGTCCGGCCCTGTTTTGTGCCCTCCAGGTCACTTAATTATAGGCTATTATCCACTTCCTAAGCTGAGGGTCTGGGCCTGGTGCAACTGGGCCACATGTTCCACGTGGTGAGTGATCTACATATTTTGTGTCCTGTGTCCCCTCTTTCGGTGGTTCACACTTATTTGGAACCAGGCAGTAACCAATCAGTAACTTAAAGGAAAACTATACACCCCAAACAATGTAGGTCCCTATAAAAAGATATTGCATAAAAAAAGCTGTAAAACCCTGCTTCATTTAAATAAACCATTTTCATAATAATATACTTTTTCAGTAGCATGGGCCATTTGTAGTGATGGGCGAATAAATTCGTGAAATGCCAGAAAAATTTGACGTGGGTGTCCATTTTTGACGCCAGTGCCCATTGCCGGCATCCAAAAAATGGACGCCGGAGTCCAAAAATGGTTGCCGGCATCCAAAACGAGACGTGGTGGTGTTTCGTGAATTTTTAGCCGTTTCGAGAAATTACGGGGAAGCAAAATGCCCCAGATTCCCCCATCACTAGCCATTGGGTAATCCTAAATAAAAAAGTGCCATTTTAAAAAATAAGGACAGCCTCCTGGGGTAGTAGGATTCAGCGGTGCACACAAACATACCAAACAAACTATAAAGTTGGGTCACATTAGACAATTAACAGACAGAGTTGTGTCTTTTGCTTTCACACTTCTTCCTGTTACAGTTAGAGTTGAAATATTTCTGGTCAGGTGATCTCTGAGGCAGCACACAGACCATCATTAAATGGGGGTTCAAGGCAAGAGATGTACAGCAAAAGGGCGATATTTTATTAATATTTTATAAATATATACCAGTTTGGTAAGATTCTTTAACATGCCACTTAATTTGATATAAAATATCTTTTGCTCAAGTTTTCAATTTGGGGGTCTAGTTTTCCTTTAAGTTGGGCACATGGGTCCTAACTGTTTGCTTTTGCATATGAGCTCTGCATGCTAAGGATCAATTGAAAATTCAATGAACAGTTATGTCTAGCACCAGGCCAGTAGTAGCGACCAACAGACGAGCGTGTATAAATGAAAATTGCGAGAGTGCATGAGTGAAACAACCCAACGATTATCAAATACAGTATAGACATTGAAAGTGTTTCAATACAATGGAATTGGCTTTATATTTATTAAAAGCAGAGTGCTGTTTGTGTTAGTTGTAATGTGCAAGGTTCTGCTTTAAAACCTGGTAGTATTTGTATTTCATCTTTGTGTTGTATGTATAAACACTTCTATTGTACAGTAATATGTTAGACAGAGCATGTGTATGGTTAATAAAGTGTTACTGTTAATTATTTCCAGAGTACAAAGTACTGATTAACCACAGTCAATTCCTTCCCTTTCAGCTTACATATTTCCGTTTTTACTAAGATATACATTAAAGACATATGCGACTTCCTCAATGAAATAATACATTGACACAGAAGCAATAAGAATTTAAATGCGGCTCCCACAGTCAGGTCTTACTGTTAGAATACTGATGTACACAAAGTAAATATACTGTATATGTGATATTGCAGGATCTGTATTGCTTGTTTTACCCAATGTATGTTTGTTGTTTGTGTGCTGTGGGATGTTAGAGTTCCGTGGAAGTGCTGAACTCTAATACACAACTGCTGTGAAAAGAGTGCTCTGAATACATGGGTGTTGGTCAGCAAATGAGGTTAAATGAAGTTGAGTGTGGGGCCTCCTTACTAGAAAAGGATTTGGGTTTTATTGTGGATGAAGAAACTTTGTAATTCCGTAGCAGTCAGTGTCTGCTAAAAGTGATTATTTTTTGGATTTTTTTTAATTATTTGCCTTCTTCTTCAGACTCCTTCCAGCTTTCAAATGGGGTTCACTGACCCCATCTAAAATACAAATGCTCTATTAGGCTATACTTGTTTTTATTGCTACTTTTTATTACTCATCTGGCACTCTTCTATTCATATTCCAGTCTCTTCAAATCAATGCATAGTTGCTAGTGTGAGCTGGACCATAGCAACCAGACTGCTGATATTGCAAACTGGAGAGCTGCTGCATAAAAAGATAAATAACTCAAAAACCACAAATGCTAAAATTTGAAAACTAATTACAAATTTCTCCAAATATCCCCCCCACATCATACCAAAAGTTAATTTTAAAGGTGAACAACCCCTTTAAATTAAAGATGAAGGCATACTTGTGGCCTGTATATACCGTGTATACAGTGCATTTCTGGGTGTTACTCCATAGGAATGAGCTTTATTATCTGAAAAATAGTAGAAATATGATATGTCCAAGGAAATTAGTTAAACGAATGGTACACGTAAACCAAAGTTAACTTCATTTTGTCTGAAGAAGAGTTACTTGTGATCGGATATTACGCCTCTACAAATAAATTTGAGAGAATATAGCTAAAAATAGCAAGGGTCATACAGAAGTGAAAAAATGACAATAAACCTACCCTTTAGACGGAGGAAAGATATTTTTATTTGAAGCAACATAAATAGTTCCTCAAAGTGCCTTGAGCATAAATAGAAGTTGGCCAGGAACTGTCATCTGGGCAATTGTTTCTTAATGGGGTGGGTCACCTTTGAGGCAATTTTTAGTGTGTATAATTTCCAATTCCTAGCAACTTTGCAACTGGTCTTCATTAGCTCTTTCCAGTTTTCAGATTGTGGTCCCTGGCCCATCTAAAACGTTTAACTTTTTATGACTTATCTTTCTATTCAGGCCCTCTCCTATCCATATTCCAGTCTCTTATTTAAATAAGTGCATGGTTGCTAGGGTAATTTAGACCCTATCATCCAGACCGATGAAATGGTAAACTGGAAAGCTGCTGAATAAAAATGTAAATAACTAAAAAAACACAAATAAAAGAAAATGAAAACCAACTGCAAATTGGCTCAGAACATCATACTCTACATCATACTAAAAGCTAATTTAAATGTGAAAACCCCCTTTAAGTAAAACACACATACAGTACGGTACATGCATGCACAGATAGACAATGGGCAACAGTATTTTTGCCTTTGATTGCATTTGCCTAATGTGGGACAGTGATATTAAGAGAGAAACTACAAGCCATTGTCTGATTGCATGAACCTGTACATCTGCCAAGTAATGTAACCAATCAGATCAATGTAGTTTTGTTATCCATGTGTATGGTCAAATTGTTCTAACCAGTCTCCCTTGGGACAGTCACTCAGATAGCTTGGAGGTTGACTGGCATGTGGCCAGCTTGAGTATTTTATGTGCGAACAAATGACATTTTATATGCATTTTTTAAAATAACATTTTAATGCCCCCATAGTCTATTACAATTTATGGTCAATTAAAAGTCTGGTAACCCATAAAGAAAACATCAGTTTCAACAGCTCATCCAGCACTCATCCAGGCTCATCCAGGGGGTTATTTATCAAAATCCGATTTTTGAATAAAAAATGTCTGACCAAACTAGAATCCACGATTTTACCTTATTTATCATTTATTTGATCATATCAATTGGTTCGGGGGAAAAACTTTAAAGATTTGGGGTTTTACGAAAAAAACATGATTTGTTTCTGTTTTATGCCTGATATGCTAAAATTTTTCAAGAAATTGCTCAAAACCCTGATTTTTGTCAGATTTTTGTCTGAAACTCATAGACCATGATATCTTCAAATTTGAAATGGGACCTTTGCCATTGATGTCTACAGGAACCAACAGTTTGGAGACATACCATTTTGGATTCAGACTTTTAGCAGCCTTGAGTATACTAAATCATGAAAAATATTGCCCTTTTAGATCTCTTGCCTTGACCCACCATTTCGTGATGGTCTGTGTGCTGCCTCAGAGATCACCTGACCAGAAATATTTCAACTCTAACTGTAACAGGAAGAAGTGTGGAAGCAAAAGACACAACTCTGTCTGTTAATTGGCTCATGTGACCTAACTTGATAGTTTGTTTGGTATGTTTGTGTGCACCGTTGAATCATACAATCCCAGGAGGCTTATTTTTTAAAATGGCTATTTTCTATTTAGGATTACCCAATGACACATGCTACTAAAAAGTGTAGTATTATGAAAATGGTTTATTTGCATGAAGCAGGGTTTTACATATGAGTTGTTTTATGCAATATCTTTTTATAGTTTTCCTTTAAAGCCCAATGCTGCAAAAAAGTCAGAATCCAAAAAATCCAGCATCTCAGCCTTGCCATGGTTGTAGATAAATCAGTGGGTGAAGCCCCTTATCCAATGTCTAAAGGCCAAGGCCTTTAGACAATATCATTCAGTGCACATTGATGTGGTGTTTTCTCCCAATCCTCAGAACCAACATTCTTTCATAGAATTTATCCCAGGGTGTCCACCACTATGCAGTTAAAAAGCATTGTGGGGATATTCTACAACTCCACACACGAGCCATGAAGAAATTACCAGCCAGCATTAATCAAGAAATTACATTACAAATATTACATCAGACTTACTTAACCCCTCTAAAAAGATGCCATATTGGTACTGTGAATTCAGACATTTGCCTTAAATGTCCAGAAAAAATATACAAATAAAATATGTATACATATGAAATGTATCAGGGAAAACAATGCTACCTACAGCGTCTTGGGCCATGTTTAGCACATTTCCCCCTGACACCAAAGCTTCTAAGCCAGAAAAAGCCTTGGCTGAATTCTTAGCAGCAGCAGCCAGAAAAGCCATACTTCATAAATGGCTATCTCAATCCTCTCCACCTTTATCTTTAGTGTTACAAAAACTACATTACATCTTTCATATGGATTGGGTGGAAACTCTGACAAATAGTGATGGGCGAATTTGCGGCGAATTCCCGCGATTCACCGCTGGCAAATAAATTCGTGAAACGCCAGCGAAAATTCGGCAAAAAAAATGAGTCGCGCGTAAACTACGCGACGCGACGAAAACGACGCGATGCACGTCAGAAACGCGTCTCGTTTCGCAAATTTTTTCGCCAATTCGCGATTTTCGCTGGAAATTAGCGCATTTTTCGGCGAAGTGAAACGGGGGGAGATTCGCCCATCACTACTGACAAATAAAGAAAAATACACGGCAAAATTTTTTGAGACCTGGTCCACCTACATCAACATGTTACCAACTACCACCAGACAACTAACCATACAAACATTTCAGCACACTACATGGTATGAATTGGAATTACTAAGTGGATCCGAACCTGTCCAGGAGGTGAAGCAATTACTTATGAACACTACAAGTCTACAGACTACAATGGAACCTCCCAGGAGTCATTACATTAATAGACTGTTATTAAAATAGACATTGCACATATGAATAAAAGTTAATGAGTCAATATTACCACCTTCGGAAATTTAGTTGATAAAGGTTGTTTATTAAGTTTACTTCGGAACTGGAGATACCCTTTGTTACATAATACTCACTTGGATAAACTGTAGAAATATTCATTACTATCTGCAAACTCATGTTTATTTGGCATATCTTGACTATTATTTGTTATTTTCATTTATTTTGAGTTTATGTATGATTTGTTCAAATAACTGTCAAGCATAAAAGAAATAAAAACATTATTGAAAAAAAAAAACAGCATTGTGGGGTTGGGATTTGCTTGCATAAAAGGCTGAATCTCCAAATTCAATCCACATTAGGTGGATGGTGGACGAATAGGATGACTTCGACCATCGAATGGTTGAATGATCGAATAGATTTTTATTCGATCTATTCGAATTATTCGATGCGATCGAATTTTTGAAATTCGATGGTCGAAGTGGCCACAAAAATTATTCAAAAATTCGAATTAAAATCTTTTTGAAAATTCGATTGAATTTCAAATCACTCACACGAATTTAGTAAATCTGCCCCTGAGAGTTGGAGATTTCCTCCATGGGTTTTCCCAGTAAGTAGGTTATAATACTTTTTGCTGAATCCTTACAGATGACCTTTGTGACCAATCTATGTATCTCGTCCCAAAAAATGTTGATCATTGTAAAGGTCCATAGCAAGTGATATAGCGTTCCTGGTGTTGAACATCCCCTCCAGCATTAGCCTGAGGTAGCTGGGTATATTTTTTTCAGCTTTTGGGGAGTCACATACCAGTTCATAATAACCTTATATATATTTTGTTTTTGTTTCACACGTTACCCCTATTTTGGCATTTTGCCATATAGCTTCCCAGTCCATTTCTAAGGGACCTCCCAATTCATTTTCAATATTGCATGTATTTATGTTTTGGAAACTTTAGGGTGGTAATTATATCAGAATTTTGTAAATTTTTGACAGGAGGGATTTTTATGGCCAACCACCTCTCATTATAGTTCCGGTCTCTTGATTTTATCCTTGAAAATAACACAAAAGATTAACATTTTCAGGCACTTGTGTTCATAATAGTTCCTATTTTTTTCTCTTTTTACAGATTTGCTCGAATCTTTTACTTTCAATTTGTTTTCATCTGCTCCAATGTCACACACCTCAGCTCTGCATTATATTCAGTACTGTAACTGAAATCACACTTTTGTTCTGTTTACATCTTATTTGATGTAAATGTGAATTTAATTGACCACCTTGAAAATCCTGCCATATTCTATTCCAAGGCATTATTTGAATACGATGTAGAACAGGCTACAATTTATTATGTGATGTCAGGAGTTTTTTTTTTATCTAGAAGTCCACAAAAGAAAGGTCGTTTTGAAGTCAAGTGGGGTGTGGGGACCAGCTGAGAAGTTGCATAGATAAATTGTGCCAATTTCTGCATCCAGCACCAGTTCAACTCCATATATGGGGAAACAGGCGGTGGCATATGGTTCCTCACTTGAGAGGTTTCCATTCAGAGAATAAGGCATGATGATCCTATTGTCACCTTCTGCCTTCCTTTAAAAAAAACACATCTTCTCTATTTGTGTGAGTCTGGCAGGACAACAGATCCTACAATCCTCCTACACTGAATGGCAAGTTTTTGACATATGTGTTAGATTGCTATTTCTGACATCAATTAGTTACTAACTTGCTATTGCCTCACATATTGACCACATCCTCACTTTTAAACATTATAAGCCTTTATCCTTGATTATTATCAGTGTTCACTTTTGAAGGTCTTACAGTACTTCATGGGTTTGTATTCTCTCTGCACTTGCCTGTGACAAAAGATGACAGATAGGGAGTGCAGCATGCTGTGTAATACAATAATAGCTATAATTGTAACTGTCTGTTCTAGCTGCCACTTCTGCACTTATGGGAGTGGGGACCTTACACTGGCTTATGGGCTGTGCAGTTTTTTTATAAACTTTACCAATGTTGCTCAAAGATTTTGAGAATGATAGTACCAGTAGGAGTTAACTAGCTCCAATAGCTACAATTGCTGCTCTCCTTTAAGAACAAATCATTAAAGTTCATCAATGTCTCATGGATCATGGGTAATGCAATATGTACATGCCAGTGATAAAAGACTAGACTTGGCAGCCATATGAATTGAGATGACCTTATTTACAGCTGCTGTGCATTATGGGATATGCTGGGCTAAAAACCCAATAGGAATTTAAGTGGGCTACTGGAAAGCTATGAGTTCAAATACCTTTATATTTGCTTTCAAAAATTGCATCGGTATTATTGTATATATCCCCACTGTGATTTTTAAAGAATAAACCAACTCCTCCATACTTGGCATTTTTACTCTGAACACAATATGAGAAAGATGGTAGTAACAGAAATAGTGATTAGCTCAATCAGACATGGATTCCTGAAAAATTTTGCTGCAAAATGCCTACTGATGCCCATATTTTTTTCAACTTCAATGTGTTTTGGAAATGTTTGCCATATTGTGAACTATGACAGAATGAAAAATATAAAATCTCAACAAACGGATGTACCATTTTATGTGGTGTGTAAATGGTACTCCTAATTCTAGTGAGGCCGGGAACAACAATTTGATGCCATAGAATATAAATAATACAAAACCAGAGTTGTAAAATTCAGATTTTTTTCAGACAATTTTACTCCATTAATCTTTCTTGCTCAAATTTTATTTGAATTTAAAAGCAGACACATATTAAATCCTCATACTGCAAGGCTAATTAACAATGAATTTAGAGGATGTTGCATAATTGGACATAAAATCTATGCAGTCTGCAGCATGCAGCTGAATTGAGATCTATTCAAGCTGATTAAAAGCTATCCAACCATGAAGGATGCTGATTTTATGTGTCTGGTTTTCGAATAAAATTTGAATTGTTAAAATTCTAATTCGAATAGCCCAAAATTTTTCTGAATTGAAAAAATGAGAAAATTCAAATTTTTGAGTACTGTCATTCAATTCAACACTTCGACACCTTAAAGCTGCCGAATTGCCGATTTTAGCCCATGGGGGACCTCCTAGAGCCTCTCCTGAAATGTTTTCTAAGTGACAAGAATTTGAAGGATTTTATTTAAAATCATTCGAGTCGTTGAATCGAACAATGTATTTGAACGATTTCAATTCAATTGAAAATGGACCTGTCTGGTCCATTTTTATCAAAATGCTTTTGAAAAAATTTTTTCTGGCCAAACTGTGAAGTTTTTTAACTTTGAAATTCGACCATTAGTAAATCTTCCCTGTACTGTCTCTTTAAAAATTCAAATCTGACCATTTGCCATGTAAAACCTGCTGAATTGCTGTTTTAACCTATAACCTCCTAGAACCTATATGGAGCCAATAGGTGTTTTTTTTGGAGGGAAAAACTTTGAATCAAATGTGTTAAAAATTTGAATTGAATACGGACCTTTTTGATCGAAAATGGACCTATTTGATTGAAAAAATTGTTAATTAATTTCAGTTGGTCCTTTTGAAATTCGAAGTTTTTGCACTTCGAAATTCGACCCTTGTTAAATCTGCCCCTTAGTGACCCTAGTCACACTGAAGCCACACACCATTTATTTTCAGCAGCCATAAGGTATGGTGGTCTAAATTATGAGGAGACCCCTCATCCAGAAAACTACAGGCCCCAAGCATTCTAGAAGGCCCTATAACATTTTATGTTAGAATATATGTTACATGCTATATTTTAGCCCCTAGGGTGGGAGGATTATCACACTCCACCTATATATTTAGTTACATAGTTATAATACAAAAAAATTAATGTAAACAGGCCCTGATGGTATACATCAACGGGTTCTAAGAGAGCTTAGTTAAGTTTTAGACAATCCCCTATTTCTGATTTTCTCAGA
>CM044434.1:62296868-62311149 GCA_024363595.1 Xenopus borealis | reverse complement strand
TTGAACTTGATGGACGCGAGTCTTTTTTCAGCCTAACTTACTATGTTACTATGGTACTATGTTATCATTGTTTTTCTTGTAGCACAAATTCTGGCAGAACTCACACCTAAAATATTTATTTTCTTAGCAGAGATGATGTTCACCTAAATAGTTATTAATTAAAAAGCACAGCTGATTTGTTAAGAATTGTTCCCATATTTCTTGCCTTGGTGTAAGCATTCTAGATTGACAGCTATGGTTCCAACCAATTTAAAAGCCCTAGAAGAACAGTTTTTTTATAGATGTCTTTGAAAAATGGCTCAGCCAAACCAAATAACAGCTCAGCCCTCATTAATATGTATGAATGCAAATACAGTATACAGGAACATTTTGTGCACAGGGGTTACTTTAAGATTAAAAGCTAATGTCTATTTATGGGAAAATTGGTAAAGGGTAACCTCAACGTCTAAACTGAATATATTCTCTGTTCTTCACTAATAACTAATACAGAGATGTCAGCTAGCTACAAATTTTCAAACAATTTTCCAGTCTTAGATTTTTAAAAAATATTTCCTATTTGCACAAAATGGTAGCATCATTTGAAATTTCTGCATACAGTTAGTGATGAGCAAATCTGTCCAGTTGTACTTTGTCAAAAAATTTGCGAAACTGTGAATAAAAATCGATGAAAGGGCAAATTAAATCTGCAAAAAGACGAAAGGTGTCAACTTTTTTTGTGCAAGTAACACTTTTTTCTCACTTCATGTAATAGAGTCGATGTTTCTTGTGGCAACTTTTATGTCTCAGTGACATTTTATCCAAATGCATTAAAATCAATGGGCTTTTTTCTTATGGTGACTTTTTTGTCTCAGTGTCAATTTTGTATTGGCAACTTTTGTGACTAGTACTTATTCAGTGAAGTAACTATAATACAGCAGGCCCCTTGGAGTTGCAGGGGGGGGCTTAAGAGACAGGGACTACCAGATGTTGGGTCTGCAGTATAGAAGTCCTCCCTCTTCAGCTCCTCTTCTGCCTCAAATGTAGCCGTCTGCTACAAGCAAGTGGTTAAGGGGTGGCTGTCAGGCAGGTCATTGTGAGCTAGACCCCCCCCAAATAATTTTTTGCAAAGGGTCCTAAACTGTCAAGTTATGCTACTGAATTAGTTATATGTATTCTAGAGAACTTGAGAGCTCTCTGAAATGTCCGTAACCTGTCTAGACATTTCAAGATAAACTTAGTTAATAATGAGTAGTAGGTTGATGTAGGATAATACAATACATAAAGTGTGGTTACTATTAGCCTTTATATAGTGTCAACATAGTCTACATCACATTTGCAGAAATAAAACATTATTAGGATACAGATGTCCAATGTAAATTGAATTCAAAATTTTTGTGGTTCATGTACAAGTGAACATGAGTTCAGTTTGCAAAGTATAAGTTCCCCATGTGTTTTACCCACAATTCAGCATTCTCCCCATAACTCCAGAGTGACTGAGGTCGTGAGGTGGTGGCTGATGTGTTAAAATCCATGCAACTGCTATTCAATGCAAATCATAAACATTTACACTGAAAGTCTTCAGTGTTAGGATTTTGTAACACTTACAGTTTGAGTCAAATTGAAGTCTGTGGCCGATTCTGTAGACGTAAGTGCACTATGGCTGCTGTGGGAAACCAGATGCTATCAGGGGTGGTGACAGATGCAGGTTTCACCTCTATCAATAGTGCAGAGCACAATTTAATAGAGGTACATGGAGTGCCTTTTGATGCAAGCAAATGGACACTCCTGTGTTTAGGTGATTGCAAATTTGAATTCCATGGGAGTATTATGAACAAAGCTGGGAGTAAGAAGTGCTCTGCACCTTATTCCATATTTGTTATTCTACACAAGATGCAGAGTGCAGTCTATGGTACTGCCATTCTCTGTGCAGAGATCCACGGTAAAGTAACCCTTATGTCTCAAGTTGTCATACAGTGAATTGCAGCACATGCCTGTCTATCTGCGGATCATTTGCTCATCTTCCTCCTATTGGCATTTAGTCCCAAACAGTTTTGTTTTTAAACTGAAATCTCATATTACAGCACAGGTTTCCACCATTCAGCAACATTACTTTGGTAGTGGTGTTTTCTTAATTTTACATTAGCTATTTTGGGAATCCATATATCTAACTAATGGTGCATTTTTGCTAGAGATACTAATTAGTCTTCATTATTCATAATGTATTTTTGTGATTACAGCTCAAAAATATTAGTGGAATAAGAATTATTGTTCAATTTGTCCTGCCAGAGAAACAAACAGTAAATGGTGCTGAAAAATTGTAAGACTTACTTTGTATTTTTGTGGGATAGGGATTGATAGCTTAGTTGTTCATCAGTCTGAGAATGGATTCTGTTTGTCAAAAAATGCAAAAAAAAAAAATATATAGCTTATTTGTTCATCAGTCTCAGAATGGGTTCTGTTTGTCAACAACTTCAAGTTTTCTATGAGGCTACAAAATTGCCAGCAATTTACGGAGAGAAGAAAACCTGCTATCACAGACCTGTATTTTATGAAAAAAAAACAGTGATACTTTTAGCTTTTCTCTAATCTGTATTTGTTAGACTCTCTCAATCTCTTACATTTGCCTCTCTCTTGAATACTTAGCAAATAATGTGCACCATTGGAGAAAGCGTTGCCCTGGCATCATGTTGGCGCATGCATGATGTAGCAAACAGCAGGTACAGACCAGGAAGATGCTCCCCACAGCTGTTCTGCCAGTTGAAACGACTGTCTTTTGGGACACCTTCTGTTACACACTACACACTGTTTGCCTTATTCATATCTCTCATGCATACATACACATTTCTATTGATATGAATCAGCAAGAGATTGTTTGCCAACACTATTCATGCACAATAAAAATATCTAGACATATAATAATAAAATATATTCAGATTTTGATTGCATAATTATGGTCCAAATTTAATTGTTTTAGAGCACTTTTTCAGATTTTCAGTTCAGGGGAGAATAAATACATATCAACCCAAAATGTTATCTCATAGATATCCTCTTGGCATCCCTTTCACTGACTATTAGGCTACATTGCACTCAACTGGCTCTAATGTCTGAGGCAGATGGACACCTCACAAAAGACCCCTCACCTCTCCAAGCTGGTCGTTCAACATGCCTGATTAAATCCTAATACATAAGTTAGAATTGATACAGTGACTCTGGGGGGATTCAATTAGTGCAGAAGGCATGAAGAAAACAGCACAAAGAGATGTGGTAGTTAGAAAGTCATTTTCTTTTGATCATTATAGCATCTCACATGTGGAAGAAGAAAATTATAGGCTCATGTGTCTTTGCTTAATATCCTCTGGGGCCAGATTTGTCGTAACATTGAAGTTAGCTGTCAGAATTGAGAAAATCGCTTGCAGTTGATGAATTTGCAGCCTTGCTTTAAAGTCAACTTCAAATCTACAACAATTAAGTTGGGTGGAAGTAATTTTCCTTTTGGCATGGGGTATGATCATATTTATATCAAAGTACCTTTAAAAACAACAGGACACACATATCTAACAATGTGATGTGTTAATGCAGCAGTCTGGGAAGTATAGAAATACTAAATAAGGTATTTTTAAAATTTTAGTCCTAAGGCTCAGTTAACAAATGCTAACCCTTATACACTTTAGTGTAAATTACTTTAAACCTCTCAAAATGAATTCAAAGCAGAGACTCATTAGATAGTATGACATGCAATGTAAAATTATGAAATTCATAACTTTTGTAGTTTTAGATATTGAGATTCTGTAATAACTTGAGAAGAGTGTGGCATCTGAACCAACTCCAGTTTCATTGCATGGAAAAAAAACTAAGCGTAAAGGAAAGGGTTGTTATAACACACAAAGAGCTTTGAATGCGAGGCATTTTCGAATACATCAGCTATTATATGTCTATTGGAAAAAGTGTATGTCACAATCAGCTGAAAATAAAACATACTACATATCGCTAAACCATTTAAAATGCAGAAACCGAATGCAGTGATGCAAAGGACTGTTGTATTCAAAGTACCTTTATATTAATTAAACTGTAGAAATTTGGAAGGTTATCATTTTTATTTGTCCTTTTATTAAGTAATTGTTGATTCAACAAAACATTTTGCTTGTGAGTGGTCCCAGGGGGTCAGTGGTTGTTATTTGTGAACCATGCATTAAGCAGGCAGAGGTACATATAGTGAATTGCAGCAATGAAAGTGCATGGTTAAGTGGTGGATGGAGATACTAGAACAGGACATGTACATTCCATTAAAGGGGATATTGAGTCCCTTAGATAAAACACAAGAAGTGCTCCAGTGCTGTTGCTAGATGGCTGGTCAATAGGAACTAAGTAGATGTTTCCATTTATATTTAAGAAGACAAATTGACTTACTCTAGATTTCCAAATCCAAAATTACAATGCCAGTTCTGACATTATATATATATTATGTTTAGCAAACACAAATATATGAACTTGATTGGGTTTGGAACTGTAAACATATGAAGTCTTGGATCTTGCCATTGGCATGTTAGTATATATAACATTGTCTGCAGAGCCTTTGTTACCCTCTTTTGGTCACAGAAAGACTGGAACTGTGATAGTCGTTAAGATTTAAGCAAATCTGAATCAGAAATGTTTGTCGTCTGATTATTGTTTGAATTTACTTTTATTTTGAATAGAGATTAAAGTAAATGCGCATTGCTTATTGCATGCCTTTGCATTGTAATCCCTTTTTGTGCAAAAACAGTGTTATTCCCTCTTTTATTTATATGTAACATAATCATTACTTTTATATTGCCTTTCATTAAGGGCCAACATTGTAGATGGTAGTGAAATGGTTTGTAGACCATGAGAACCGCACTGTAGGCTGAATTATACTTTTTTTGGGGGGGTAAATGCAATAGAAGATCATTTAATGGACTTTATTTACTCAATCCAATCATCTACAGTACATAGTGGGTTATATTGGGATGTAGGGGCAGATTTACTAAAGGGGCAAAATGGCTAACGCTAACGACAATTCACTAACGTTGCCAGCCTATCGCCCTATCACCAGGCGACTTTTCACTCTGGCGAACAAACATTAATCCACAAATTCACTAAAATGCACTGCCTCTTCAGGCCTCTTCAGACCAGGCAAAGTGCTATAAAGTAGCTAGATCTTCCTCAATCTCTTGTCACTTACATCATATCCTGTCTACTGAAAATGCCTCAAAGTAAAAAAAAAAAAATAGCGACTTTTCCTTTTTTTAGCGTTATTGCCAGCAAAAGTCCTATGTAGGGCATTATAATAAATCTCTTGTCTTTATTAAAGTTCCCTGGACATGTGTTTTAAAAAGTGGAAACTGTATGTATTTGCAGTAACATTTAAAATAAAGACATCCATATAGCTTAAAATATCCTGCCCGATGCAAACTGACCTGAGCGCAAGATCAATAGCCAATGTTTGCTGGGCAGAAATGAACGCTAGCACATCTTTGCTATGAAATGCTTGCACTGTCGATTAGTGAATTGGTGTAGTGTGAGCGCATTTGCTCCTGGCAAAGTGTGCGAGGGGTGCAAAGCTGACACTGGCGAAAATTTTGTAAATCTGCCGCTTAAAGCCTTCTGCTAAGTGTTTTGAGCACATAATGTGGCAGAAAAATGCTATTGTCCCTATCAACCTTGGCTGACACTTTCTTCCTATCTATCATTTTTTCTGGAGCAAAAGAATGCTTTATCAATCAGGTCTTTTCTTTTCTCCTGACATGGCACACGATAGTGTAAATGTGGGGTCAAGACAAGACTTAGGGGCAGATTTACTATTATTCCCCAAAAAAATTTGATTATCCTCGATATTCGATTAGAATTCAATTTTCGAATGCTAATCGAATAGTTTTACGCTACCCTTTTATTCGATCTTCGTTCATTCGATGATCGAATAACGATCGAATAATGATCATTCGATCATTTGAATGAATTATTTGATCATTCAAATAATTCGTATGATTCGAACGATCGAAGACTTCGATCGTACGAATCCTATTCGATAAGGACTTAGCCTAAGAAGCCAATGGGAGGGCTCCCATAGGCTTCTATTACAATTCGGCAGGTCCAATCTGTAGGCAATCGAAAAACTTTTAAAAATTAAATCCTTTGCTGATCGAATGATCGAATAAGCCAAATTTGCATATTCGACCAATCTAATTTTTCCTACGATCGTTGTTCAATTGAATTCGATCAAACTTCGATCTATTCACGTGAATTTAGTAAATCGGCCCCTTAATCTGTAACAAAAGACATGTACATAATGTTCCTGTAGGTCAAGGCCAAAACAATGCATTTATTTTTGGAGGAAATAAGGGTCAAGCATCCTATGTGTTTGACACTACACTGCTTGAAAAATATATACATCATGTTAATCTCCATTAATGTTAAACTCAGAAATTAGAGTGTGAAGTAAAACAAACTTTATACTATGTTTGTCAGAGTAGCTAGTCTAATCATGAACTGCATCATTTTCTCATTATGGCAAGGAAATTAGGTATTTCTTTTGTAGGAAAAACAAATAAAAAAATTGTAATTATTATGTGGAATGTTTGGTAGTTGAGTCTCAGAAACACCTGATGGAGCTCCCGACCACTTCGGAACCGCATCCAAGATTGCAGCGCCCATTGCCCGCCACATGGATTGCAACGCTAGCACATAGATGGTTCGCAGATGGGAGACATCATCACACCATATCTGGTGTGAAAATTCTAAATAAATAGCTGCCGAGGTCACAGGTTTAATGCCCAATTATAGGTCCAGTTTGCTAGTGTTCCTGGGTGCACTATAATTCCTCAGTTGCTGATTACTGGACTACTGACCCTCTACTTTGTTCCTGATGACTATCCTTGCTGCCTGCCTTCTGAACTTTTGCCTGGATCCCAATTATGCTTATTCTTGACCCCGTTGGCTACCGTGAACCTGACTTTTTTATTTAGTACTTCCTCCTTGGTCCGGACGCCATCTTCTGAGCCGCAAGACCTTGACAAAAAAAATGTGTCTTTCACGAATGTGGAGAACCATCTCTACTAAACATTTACACTTTAAAACACTAGGATTGTTACTAGGGATGCACCAAATCCACTATTTTGGATTCGGACGAACCCCCGAATCCTTCCCGAAAGATTTGGCCGAATACCGAACCGAATCCGAACCCTAATTTGCATATGCAGGGGAAAACATTTTTTACTTCCTTGTTTTGTGCCAAAAAGTCACGTGATTTAGCTCCCTGGCCCTAATTTGCATATGCAAATTAGGATTCGGATTCAGTTCGGCCAGGCAGAAGGATTCGGCCGAATCCGAATCCTGCTGATAAAGGCCGAATCCTGGCCGAATCCAGAACCGAATCCTGGATTCGGTGCATCCCTAATTGTTATGTCATTAGTATACTTTACAATTATAGCATTTCAGTTAACATCAAGCAAAAGGTATTATTTTATCAATGTAAAGATAACCAATCAAAATTGGCAGGTGTTTGATGAAAGAGGACACTGAAGGAAATGGAGAAATGGAATTCCTCTATTTTAAAGTTTTTTTGATAATGAGTTTCTGGATAATTAATCCCATGTATCTTAGATGGTCAAAAAGGAATTTATTTAAAGCACAGCTTTACAATTGGAGGCCTGTGGGTTTATGTGGCCCCTGCCCAAAATGGAATAGACTTTATAGCATTGTGTCATGAATAATCCATCTCAACAGTACTGCTTTACACAAATCACCCTTCCTTATTTGATCCAGTAGGTAAGCTTAGCTGGCTGAATAGCCTTATGCCTCTTGACACTGCCATGTTAGTCACATGCACATTATCAGCTTCAAGCTCTGATAACATGTTTTGAAATCACACGGAAAACCAAAATAACAAATATATATTTTTTTGAGAATATATAAGCAGACACCAGAATAAAATACAAGCAATAAAAAGTTTTTTTAAAAACATGCTTGTGGAAAAAAATTCTAGCACATGGTAAACAAAAGACAATCAATACAAGAAACCACGAGCAAGATTAAGGGGCAAATTTACAAAATTCATGTGAAAGATTCGAAGTTCGATCGAATGTGATCGAATACCGATTGTACGATTTTTTCGGATATTCGAATCTTCGGCCATAGAATACCGAATTATCGAATAGATCGAATGATCGAAGGATTTAAAATTTTTAAATCCTTCGAATGCCTACTTCGCCAGATTGAACCTACCGAATACCCCCCCCATAGGCTTCTTTTGCTAAGTCCTGCTCAAATACAATTCGTAAGAATTTTTCGGAGACTTGAAGGAAAAAGTACAATTTTTTGTGAAATCGAACGATTGGAATCCGATTGTACAATTTCATCGAAAAATCGAATATGGAGCAAAAAAATAGCCTAAAACTATTCGATAAGCATTCGATAGTCAAATGCTTATCGAATATCGAGGGAATTCGAGGGATTTTTGGGGAATTTTAGTAAATTTGCCCTTAAGATTTATTACAATGATTAACAAGAAACCTGGGGGCAGATTTACTAAATTCCTGTGAAGGATTCGAATATTCTCGCAAATAGTTGAGAATAGTCTCAATTCGATTGTGCGACTATTCGATTATGATCGTGCGACTATTCGAATATGCAAATTAAGTATTTTCAACGATCGAAAATAGAATATTCGGGCACATCGAATAGATTGAATAAATATATATTTGAGCGCTCGACTATTCGCCAGTCGAAGAACCTGCCCTTTAAATTTTTATCCGACTGCCTACTTCGCCAGATTGAATTTACCGAATTGCAATAGATGGGAAGCCCCCCTACTTCTAAGTCTTTTGCCGAATTTCATTCGTACGATTGAACGCTTTGAACGTTCGATTTGTACGATTTTGGCAAATATTCGAGCGTTTTTTTCCTGCGACTATTCCTGCTACTATTTGATCGTACGATTCTGGTAAATAGTCGAAAATGCACTCAAAACTGGCGAATATTTCAATCGATTTTGGCAAATATTTATTCGCCAAATATTCACCAGTCAAATTCGAGGGCTAATAGCCCTCGGCAACTCGACCCTTAGTAAATCTGCCCCCTGATGTCTGATCGATAATAAATATGCCCCTTTCAGATAGTTATGTATGATAACCAATATGGAATGCAATTTCAATATAAAAATGTGTAAATCTGTAATCTGATGAATTAATTGAAATTCTTTTGCAAGATTTTACTGAATTTAATCATATGTATTTAAGTTCTTTTCCTTTAAAAGTTATATAAATAAATATATTGACTTCAATTTGCAATTAATCTGTGCACACAAGTTATATAACTATCATCATGAAAAGCAGATAAAGGATTTAATATTTGAGACTTTTTTTAAAAAGCTGGGCTTGTAATAGGACCAAAGTAGCAACATAATCCCTTTCCCAACTCAGCAGGAACACAGCCAGTTCATTAACTGAATTGTGCTCATTGTTTGGCCTTAGCTTAAACATAATATTTCTGCACTGGTAAACAGAAGACATTGCACAGCTAAAGGATATTTTTCATCTCCAGGATACCCTAATGTATAATTAATAATGGCTTATCTTTTTAAGCCCGCCCATTGCTATTGTTATTTTTTCTTACAATGCTTTATTTTTAATGTCTGGCATTTTATATGGGCTTTAATTATTTTATTATTCATGGTGCCTTAAATGTTTACTCTGTCAAATGTCTATTTTAATTGAAAACAAAAATAATTTTACCCCAGCCTTACACTAATTGACCTCCAGGCTGGACACGGAGCAAATATACACTCTCCCCAAAAAGCCTGAGCCTCCTCAAAGCTCAAAGCCCCCAGGATGGGTAAACCCACCACCACCAATGTTAGCACCACTATCTTTCCCTATGCTTGTTTCTTATAATCAGAATAGATGCCCTTGTGTCTGCTGTAGTACAGTACCTACTAGTCAATGGTTCCCTTATATATTTATACATAATTCTCATATCTTCCCTTAAGCGCCTCTTCTCACAAGTAAATGGTCTTAGTTTCTCCAGTTTGTCTTCATAACTGAGACTTTCCATATCCTTTCTAGTTTAGTTGCCCTTCTTTGAACTCTCTCTAATTCAATAACATTCCATTTCAGCACTGCAGACCAAAATGGCGCAGCATATTCTAGATGGGGCCTTAACAGTGCTTTGTACAGAGGAAAAATTACCCCCTCCTCCAGTGAATGTGTGCAAACCTTTTTACCCCTCTAGCTGCTGATTGGCATTGCTTGCTACAGCCAAATGTATTATCTACAAGGACTCCAAGGTCCTTTTCCATAGTGGATATGCCTAGTGCAGTCCGATTAAGTGGCTTGCCTATTTTTACATGCAAGATGCATGACCATACATTTATCATCACTGAATCTCATCTGCCATTTAGCAGCCCCAAATCGCCAGTTTGGCAAGATCTTGCTGCAAGGATGCCACATACTGGATGGAATTAATTGGGCTGCATAGTTTATGTCATCTGCAAACACATTACTTTATCATAAATAAGCTTACATTAATATCCTCATAGAGTCAGTGCTTTCTACAGCACAGTTCCATCCAGTTTCATCAAGTTAGGCCTAGAAAAAAACATTCGGTGAGAAAACCAGTGGCATTATATGGATCCTTCAAGAATTTTCCCTGCATATATGTATTCTCTTTTAGTGATGGGTGAATCTCACCCGTTTCGCTTCGCCGAAAAATGTGCGAATTTCCAGCGAAATGAGTCGCGCGTCGTTTCCGTCTCGTCGCGTCATTTTCGGCGCGCGTCGTTTTCGGCGCGTCGTGTCAAAAACGACGCGCAACTCGTTTTTTTTTTTTGGCGAATTTTTGCTGGCGAATTTTTGCTGGCAAATTTTTGCTGGCGTTTCGCGAATTTATTCTCCAGCGGCGAATCGCCGGAATTCGCCGCGAATTCGCCCCTGGGGAATAAATTCGCCCATCACTATTCTCTTTAGATACATGATTCATTGCTGCTTGAATTCTCAAGCAACCTGCAGCGATGGGCGAAAGATTCGCCAAATGCAGTCACCTCTAGTTTTGGACACACGCGTCCGTTTTTGGACACCGGCGCCCATTGCCGGTGTCGAAAAAAAAGGACAATGGCTATGGGTGCCGGTGTCCAAAAACGAGATGCTGGCGAATTTTCACTAGGGCGAAATTTCGCTGGCGTTTTGCAAATTTATTCGCCTGCGGGAACTCTCCCTGAATTCGCCGCAGGCGAATAAATTTGCCCATCACTAGCAACCTGTCATCAAAATAAATTTACAGTTCAACAGCAGAATTTGAATATCAGTGCCTGACTAGAATGCTGCAAAAAAGTACAAGACAGCATCTGCATTGTATAATTTTAGGACAAGAATTCCAAACATACAGATTAGTAGCTGCTACTTGGGGAGTTCCCTATGGCAAAGGCTGCATTTTAGTGGTTTTAGAGGTTTTTAACACCACAAATAAATTAATTTCCCCAAATGTCATCCAGACTTATCAGAAAATCTGAACTGAAGAAGCACAGAAGGTAAAACGTTGCAGAACCGTTGCACAATCTTTTCAACTTGTTGCACAATAGCTAACAAAATGTTTTTATTGTTGCACAAAAGCCAGCATGAAAACACCTAAAAACCTAAAAAATCGCAAATTTAAAATTTTTGGCGAAAATAGCTGTGGCCCTCTAGAGACCTTTTTACTACCAATGTGATTTTAGTGGTTTTAAGGTTTTTAGAAACCACAGAAAAAGAAATTTTCCCTTTAACCACAAATGCCAAGTGCTTCATTAGAACAGTATGCATGAATAAAAATGCGGAACTAATCTGAATACGAATACAAAAATCTCAAAATTCTCAATATTTTCAAATACAACCTCCCCCCCAGAAACCTCTAAAGCTTGTATTGAAGAAAGATTTTAAAACTAGAAAGGACATATCCCATTATCTTCTCCACCCCTCTCATGGCTTCTGGTCCTGCTTTTAAATGGGAAAGTTTTGTATTAGTGATTTTCATGTTTTATAATTTAATAATTTGTAATAAATTACAAATGTTCCATGATTTCACGTAATTAGTAAAATAAAAAATTTTAACACTTAAAAATAAGATTCGGGGGAACAAATGTGAAAGTTAATAAATCTCCCTCATAATTTTAGCAGATTTCATCATCATTTATTAGCATGGACAAGTTATGCAGTGCTAGATTTAATTTATTCTCTTTATATTGAAGAAAATAATACAGTGTAGCTAGCCTCATTAAAAACAAAGCAAACTATTTCTGTCCAGCCAGATGTAATCATTGATAATCTCCATGTGTGGCAGTGATTGAGAATATAACGCATCAATAAAGAATAGAGTTGCCACCTTACCCCAATTTTTTGTAAATTCACTTCCTGTAAGACTAATTAGCAATTAATTCAAATGAATGATTCATGGTCGCAAAGACATCAATGCAGTCTGTAGTGTACATCTGAGTGTTAAAGTGCTAATTGGCCTTGTTTTAGCTTGCAGAATGTGTATTTAATATGTGTATGCTTGGTGGCTAGCTAACTACTTTAAACAATACACATACATTGTACTTTTTTTCATTCTTTAAAGCAATTTATTAGAGATAAATTCTAATCCAACCCCAAACAAATATATTAGAAAATACATTGTATAAGATAATTTCCAAAAGAATATGCACATATTTATAAAGTATGTTAAATTGAACCTTGTATTCAAATTATATTTCAAGCCAAGAATGTATTGACTAAATAAATGTGTGCTGTTGTGAGGTTAACATAGTAAAATAAACATTTGATTTTCAGTTGTAGCTAGGAATAAAAAAAATGGTTTTATAACCATGACTAGTGATGGGCGAATTCCCGGCGAATTCCCGCGATTTGCCACTGGCGAATAAATTTGCGAAACGCCAGCGAAAATTCGGCTGGCGAAAATTCGCTAAAGAAATGAGGCGCGCATCATTTTTGACGCGATGTGCCGAAAACGACGCGCGTCGAAAACGTGCTGCGACTCGTTTCGCGAATTTTTCCACCAATTCGCGAATTTCGCTGGAAATTCGCTAATTTTTCGGCAAAGCAAAACGGGGTAGATTCGCCCATCACTAACCATGACAATTAGCTGTTCAACATGCAGTTGTGATGTATAGCATTCATTTATGATTAAGAGAAAACAATGAAACTCTAAACATTTTACACATTTACTCCATAAATACATCCATTTAAAATGGTAGTTCACTTTCCAAACACTTACATTTTTTTCCATACATTTTCCACAACATTTCTCTTACATTATTTTATAATAGTTCACCAAAAAAAAATACTATTCTGTGTGTGTGTGTGTGTGTTTGGACTCAGGCTCTTTAAAACTAGATATATTAGTTGATAAATTCCTTTAATTTACCTATACTGAGCCAATTTTAACAGTTCAGAGGCAGCACCTGGATTTCTGAGTTGGTAGACTGGAACATCAGAGAGTGCAATATTAAATTGATTAAATTAAATAAGATTAAATAAAAATTTTAGAAAAAAAAATACAACTGCCCCTTTAAGTGCACCTTAAAACCAATCCTAATTTAGCAATAGCATCAATCACCTTATATATATATGTATAACAGTACCAATAATTAGTGATGGGCGAATCTACCCTGTTTCGCTTCGCCGAAAAATTTGCGAATTTCCAGCTAAATTCGCAAATTGGCGAAAATTTAGCAAAACGACGCGTGACTCATTTTTTTGCAAATTTTCCTTGGCGTTTCGCGAATTTATTCGCCAGCGGCAAATTCGCCCATCGCTACCAATAATTAAAACTAAATTCTTTAGTAGGAGGTATCTCCAAAATTTTTATAATAATTTGTAATTTATAATAATTTTAATATTTGCTTATACAAAACATTGGTGTATGTTGGTGTATTGAGCTACACAAAATTTTGATCATGGATAATCACATTCATTGAACAACTGGGATTATGACCGATATTAAAATCAGCATTTACATATTCGTATGCATTCGTATGCTTTAGAATTAATTATAATAATACATTATCATTCTCACACAGTCACCCACTGAAATTAGAAATATATTTGAAGACTGTTGTTACAAAGCAGGTTTAGAATCCATTGGAACTTTATTTTTTCCATCTCAGTGAATTCTTGTTTGCAAAACTCTAAATAGTATTAGTTCAGAGAATAGGAATATATGACTTTTAACTTTTTTTATATTATCTACATTTTAAGATGTTACCAAAGCTTTTTTCTAGGCCCCTGTATTATATAATTTTCTTTTTTTTTTTTTTTAA
>CM044434.1:62285299-62296351 GCA_024363595.1 Xenopus borealis | reverse complement strand
ATATATATATATATATATATATATATATATCTATTAGTTGATTTAACAGTTTTGCATATTTTATAATAATTTCAAATATGGTAAACTAGAATCTTCTACTTATTATTTTTCATGTGCAAAAATCAAGATCAAATATTATTTTTATGGTCAATACAATAAATATAAAACCTACACATGCAATTCTTTCTGTGAACATAAAGTTAGCAAATGGATGTGTATCTGGATATCAATAGTTCAAGATTTTGATGGGAGGGCAGGCAGGGCATGACCAGCATTTATACCACATCGACTCAATTTCCCATAGGAAAGCTGCAAGATTTATACTGATCACAAGATTTGGAAATCCCTTGACTGCTGAAGAAGCCTGAATGCATTGCCATAGAGCTCAAAACAGAAAGCCCCTTTGCAGCCTGAGGGATAATCTTTCAAGTTAAATTATCATTTATTACTTTTTTTCTTTGATAAGAGTTGTTTTAACAAATGGCTGCTCTGTTCCTGTCTACAGTAAAAAAGTTTCATGTATCAGGAATACGTTGTTAAATTTTAAAAATAAGAAATTTTGTATATGGTAACAGTATTTGTCTGTACCAAAAATCTGAGAGAATCAGATACCTGAGTCATTTTTACTGGTTTATTGAAATGCTATTGCAGTCCTTCTTGAATTGAATTTAGGAACATGATCTTTTGTGACTTTAATCTGCAACAAAGAAAATTACAGTACAAAAAGTACAGTCAAAAATTACTTTAATTTAACTTACAAATGGATCTTTGGTCTGTGGATTAAGTCATACTATGCTTGCTTATGTGAATTAACAATATCATGACATAAGAAGAAAGTTTGTTTTTTGTATTCTTTATGCATTTGGGCATGGTATTACAAATATTTGCAAATACATTTCCGAAGGACTATCCTCACATCTCCGGGAACCATAACTGGTACTTTTGGCTAATTGCCAACAGTTTTTAAAAAACATATTGTATTATTTTAAAAGCTATAGCATCAAAATTACTGGCACCAGGTATATCAACTAATGTAAGATAGTAAAACTAAGTTACAAATGCAGTAAAGGGTTTTTTTTGGGAGCAAATCCCCATTTTTTTTCTCCACAATGCAGTATTTTTTCCCAGAATTTCAATGCATCTAGGGTTTTTTAATTCTATTTCAAAAGCTGTGACATCAAAATTCAAGGACAGCACCAAGTAGATCAACTAACATACAGTAATATAAAGTGCTTACTGTAAAGCTAAATTACAAATGCAGTAAAGGGTGCAAAATGCATTTTTGGGAACAGACCCCCCTCACATTGCAGTATTATTTCCCAAAATTTCATTTCAACTAGAGTTGGACTATGGTATCTTTGGTCTGTAGAGTAAATCACACTATGGGGCAGATTTACTAAGGGTCGAATTCGAGGTAAAAAACCCTCAAATTCGACCATGGGAATAATTGGGAATACTGTGGGAAGTAAAATCTGATCGATCGATAAAATTGTTCGAACGATTTTAACCATTCGATCAAATTTTTTTATTCGATCAAAAATAATGCAACACAATTCGGTAGCTTTGATCTGGCGAACTAGGCAGTCAAATGAAAATTTAAAGGAGAAGTACTTCGACTGTCGAATAGTCGAATATTCAAATAGATTTTGTATTCAAATCATTCGAATCATTCGAATCATTCAATTCGATCGAATTTTCAAAATTCAATTGTCGAAATGGTCTCCAAAAACATTCGAAAATTCAAATTTGAATCTTTTTGAAAATTCGATTGAACTTTTTCAAAATTTTTAGCAAAGTGAAGAAACAGATTTGCTTATTACTATAAACTAGAATCAATGGAGGTTATTTTCTTGTTCAGAAAAAGTCACAATAAAATCATTAAAAAATTCAGATCCTATGCTTTTTTCAGATTTTGCGCTCAAAATCAAGTTTTTCCTCAGAAAAAAATATTTTCCCCTTTAAAAGTCTGACTAGAAAAATTTGGAGCTTAGTAAATGTGTGCACTTCCACACTATTCATTAGAGGAGGCTGGGCAGGCACATTGCTATTTCTGGCATGTACAAGAAACATGTATAGGTACAAAAAATTTAATTAATTTAGGGTAGAACTACATAGCCGATTTCCATGTGTTTTTACGGGAACCAACAGACTGCACCAAAATGCAGGCATCAAGTCGGTAAGCAGTAGCAATGTTGGATGGTGTCGCAGTGTTCATCAGACACGACACAACTGTCGGATGCAGACGCAAGCCATTGTGTGGCAGCCCTATATAAAAAACACTGTTTAGGGTGAATCAGTTATGGCATAACTATCTTAGTCTGGTGCCAAATATTTCAGAAAGATTTGACATTTACATTTAATACGGAGGTGAGGCAATAGCTTTAAAAAATTCTTGGATCCTTAGTTGGTTTGGGAAAAAGGGGAGGATAGGATATCGGATAGGATGGTCTGATGTCAAATCATTAGAGTATTCAAGGGGGGATTAATAATTCCTTAAATTTTTTATAATAACTAGGAGGAAATCCATCTGAGCTGGGGCTAGAAATATTTCTCAGGCTTTGGATTGCATTTAAAACTCATCCTCTGTAAAGGTGTTATTAAGGCTGCCTTCTCAATTGCAGATAGTTTGGGTAATAAAAGTGAGTCTAAGAAGTGGTCTCTAGTGATATGAGAAGTGTAATGCTGAGTATAAGGTGGGTAGAATTTGCACAATTTAATACTTGGGACTAGTGATGGGCGAATCTCCCGAGATTCGCTTAGCCGGAAAATTCTCTGGAAATTCGCGAATTGGCGAAACATTCGCGAAACGAGTCGTGTGGCACTTTTGACGCGCGTCGCGTCAACTTTGGCGCGTCGCGTCGTTTCCGACGCGCATCGCGTTGTTTTCGTTGCGTCGCGTCAAAAACGACGCGTGACTCGTTTTTCCGGGGAAATTTCGCTGTGATTCGCGAATTTATTCGCCAGCAGCGAATCGCGCGAATTCGCCCCTGGCAAATAAATTCGCCCCTGGCAAATAAATTCGCCCATCACTACTTGGGACATTAGAAGAAATAGTCAAGGTAATTTGTCTTGTTCATGTTTAATTTTTTAGCTAATAATTGGTTTGGCTTATCCTGAAGAGAAAACAATTTATTTTTGGACCAATGGATGGATCTCGCTGGCCTTTATAACGTGTATTATCACTAATTTTGATTGTGTTTTTATGATGCAGTTACTGTTCCATTATTCATCACAAAATGAAAAAAATTTGATAAATTCAGGCATACCAGATGCCACATTAGTTGAAAATGTATCTACTCTGGCCAGTATTTTTGTGATAATTACACGTGATAATGATTTTTCATGAATAACTAGTGATGGGCGAATCTCCCGCGATTCGCTTCGCTGAAAAATTCACGAAACGAGTCGCGGGTCGCTTTTGACGCGCGTCGCGTCAACTTTGACGAGGTTCCTATATTTTAGATTGTAGGTTAGATTATTATTATATAAAATAAATTCAGATAATCCATAAATAAAATGTAATAGTAATTTTTAAAAGCCCAACTGATATCAAATATATCTGAACAGCAACAATTGAATTCCAGTACAATCTTATACGGGATAGTGATTGATGCCAATATGTGGATCAATTTTCCCTTTTGCTGGCTCAGTTATAAACTATTGTCATAGCTAGTGGGGCAACAGATTTAATTTATCTTAATAAGCTATTTATTAATGATTGTATCAGCAAAAATCTAGACATTCATTTATTCATTATTAATGAGTTTTTTAAACTCCCATCGACTCGAAATTTGAATAAAAAAGATCAACTGAAATGTATTTAAAAAAAAAAAATTTAAACTTCGAGTGAATAGGCTGTATTTGAACATTCAAATTGAATTCAGATCGTATTTAGATTTTTCAAAGTCCACCAAATGACTCCAAATAGGTTCCAGGAGGTCCCCCATAGGTTAAAACAGCAATTTAGCAGGTTTTAGATGGCAAATAGTAGAAGTTGAATGATAAATTTAAATCGAATCAAATTTGGACTATTCCCTAGTTGAAGTACACAAAAATACTTCGAAATTCAAATTTTTTAATTCGATTTTCCACTTTGACCCTTGATAATTCTGCCCCTTAGTGTTGTATGTATTGACTTTATTAACCATTATTTTAATGTAAGTGTAGAGATCTTCTAATGAAGTAATAACAGATATATCATTTTGTTGAGGCTTAGTATGATGAACTAATAATTTTGTATTAAGTGCTAATTTGCATTGAAATTAACAGGCTTCCATGATAAATAAAGCCTATTTGCTTGAAATCAGATCATTACTATTGGCTTGCATATTTCAAATCAAAATAATATCTTTAGCTTAACAAATTTTTATTTTACAGAGGGCAATTTGTAATCAATCTGCAATGCACTTCACTGCATATTTGGCATTTAGTATCATATAGCATTATCTGAACTACTTTATTGAATCACTCCCAAGTTGTTTGTAAAAAATAGAGGGGACAAAGAGACCTTCCATTTAACAATATACAAGTTAAAAGGGGTTAAGGCTATTCATGCTAACAAAAAGACTTGGCAGAAATCAGCAGGCAAAAAAATCCATTAATTTCTGAGCAACCTTGTCATGTCCTTTGGGTTTTACGTATCTGTGGCCTCAGCTGGAGCATGTGAAAATGGGAGGTTCTCCTTAACAGAAGACAAGCTTGAACATTAGCATTACGGTAGATTACAAAACCATTGTAATCCATCTACGACAAGTAGTTTTTTATTCAAAATTATATGACACTATATGAATGCATTCAGAAAATGCACAGTAAGTGAAAATCTGATGTGCTGAAGATAAGATACATACATGAACATATGAATAGATTTTTAAATAATGAATTAGTTATTAAACTAAGATAAGGGAGCACACCTTTGGAAACAAGTACATATTAATATGATATCTAAAATAAGTAGATGATCAGCTGGGTATCCCATTTATACAGTTGTGTACCAGGTGATAATCTTAAAAAACGGTACATTGTTTAAATTATTTGTAAAGTGAAATAATACCAAGAAATAATTTGGAGACCAATAACAGCAAAAAACAGGCAAGTTAGGCTACTATATAAAAATACTAATACTACTAATACTAACTATTTTTTCAAATAAGGCTAATAAGAAATACTTTTATGAAAGACTGAACTGGGGAATCCACATGGATCAACTAAAATAAACTATGAGGTTGGTGCGCAACATGTTGTTGATAAGCCATTGGTTGGGGATCACTGATATAGCAGAAACAAAGATTAGGGATGGAAGCAAGCTGCAACACAGATCTGTAATCAGGCTAAAGGTCAGGGCAGGTAGCATCCTGGCAGGCAAAACAAGTCTGTATCATTAGGCCAGGAGAAAAAACAGTAGATCATGTATGCAGAAAAAGGATAAGCAGAAACATACTTAACCAGGAAGTTAGATACTCAGGAACCTAGTACCTTAGGAATATCTAATAAATATCTAATCAATTAAGAAAATTAAACATTTTTCCTTTGCACAAATTTAATATAGTTTTTTCGAACCTGGAAACTGTTTAGTGACCTCTTCTGAGAGGGGAAGATGGTTTGTGAGTTTTATAGTTTGGGCCAGTGTGCAGTGAATGTAATAAATGTCTTATTGAAAAAATGGTTATGTTTGCTCTAAGAGATTACAACACCTTATTAAAAGTGGGCAATGTGTAATTAGAATTTGCAATGCAATAACAGTTTACGAAAAGTATTACATTGGGAAATGCAAATTTTTATTCTTATTTGTACTTTTGTTTTGCTCTTTTTTGCATTCTCCCATTATTGTTTTGGAGTTAGGATGGTATATTATTTCCGCAGCAAGTTGAGTTTGTTTCATTTTGCTCACAATAAACTAACGAACTGGTAATTATTGTGCTATTAACTTTTGCTTACACTACATGTGCATAAATAATGGGGACATCTCCTTGTGACATTAAAATAAAAGAAATTATCTAAATTTATTTCAAGAAAAATTGCCAAAGCCATATTTTTGTAACACACAGCATTTAGTCAAAAGTCGCTTTACTGGTCTAGTACAGGTAGAATAATAAAATGAAACATAAATTGGTTGTAATTTATAACTGGGAAAAGTTTGAATGCATCTGTACATAACTCAAATGAAGGGGCATAGTGGTTAAAGATAAGGCCCATGATTAAATGTCCTTCTGTAGCTCTACATTTAAATGTAGACCACAAATTGCTGGACTGATATCACTCTCTATGTACAACGATGACTGTGATGGAGGGCATTTGGATAATAACTAAATCTTTGACATGTGTGATCTATAAAACTCTGGGTTTTGACTTTTTTCACTATATTAATGATGATGAGCAGCATCTCCCTTGATGCTTGTACAACACCCTTTAGATAAAGACATAAGCTAATTCACATTTTTCTACCTCTCAAATCTATGGTCCTCTACTTTAACAGGTTGACACCATTCCTGAAAAATTAGTTTGAATGAAGGCCAAAATTACTTTTCATTTATCTTACATTGATGCACAATGGTACATGCAGAAAAATAGCTTTTTGTGACTTTTCCTTTGTCATTGTCATTGCAATTAATTGTCTATTGCTGTCTTCCCTGTGTGAGTATTAAAAAGGCATTAGACCCTAGGAGGTCAAAGAATAAGAAAGAGCACAAAAAAAGCTTAACAAAGTGTGGCTCTGTTTCTCTAGCAATATATATTAAACTACAAATGTGTGATACAAGCAATTTCAAGTAAATCAATTTTGGGAAGATCCGTAACACTTTCACCACTGGTATATCGACTGAAATAAAATTTCAGTTATCACTGATAATGTACTATTGGTTTGCTGATAGAAACAACACAAATGGTTTGTATATAAACAACATACAGTATAACTAGTAATTATCAAGTGATTACAAATTCAATTTAAATAATAAAATATATGATGCTATTAGCCAAAGCCCAAAGCCCATTCAGTACATTATGAATATGAATGATGAATGTGCTTACCCAGACTGATACCTGTTACACCAGACTCTTATTAATAATTCCTAGAACTGTATAGAACCATATACTGTAATACAATTAATTAAAGACAAATTAACTAAAATTAACTCTACCATGATTTACATAACCTTTATTTTTATATGTGCACTTGTTAACTTGGTTAAAGATACAGCTGAATTATGGGCTGAAAACAGCAAATAGTTGCCAGCTCTCAGTTCAGAATGAGTTTTAGGGGCAGATTTACTAATTTTTCACAAAGTACTTCGACCATGAAATGGTTGAACGATTTTCTTATTCGAATAGTTAGATTTAATGGCATCATTCGATTCGATCGAATTTAGCAAATTCAATGGTCGAAGTAGCCCACAAAAAATATGAGAAATTCAAACTTTTTGCATTCGAATCCTTCACCCGAGCTTAGTAAATCTGCCCATTAGTATACATTTTCCAACATGAATATTATGATCCATAATAAGATCCTCTAATCCTCTAGTCAGTCTAACTTACCACATTAGTCCTTTAAAATATTGATGTGACTCATCAGTTACTTTTGAAGTTGTGAACAGACCTGAATAATTCTTCTGGATTGCTCTGGTGCTATGTCAGATATCATATATTTTAGAGTTGTGATACATGTAAGGTCCAAGTACAAAGGAAAGGCAGAAAGCTTACATATTTCCTTCCAAGTGTCTAAAAATGATTGGCTCTAGTTTGTATTACGTTTAGGTGTTTAAATTAATAGTGAAACTGCTACTAACCTTTATAATAAAATCTACAGAAATGCAGCACTTCAAAGAGCTTTTATGTTCTGTATCCTATTATGATGGTGCTGCTATCTCCTTTCATTGGTGTTTTTGAGGTTAATTGGAAAAGAATCTATGATTGGCAATCAAAATCATGAGAATTATAGATAGTTTAGCCATTCTGCACAGACTGATACAAAGTATTTCATTGCAAAATAATATCTACAGTAGGAGCATATTCTAGGCATGCGATAAATTTTGTTGTTTTACAATTACCAATTCAATCAGCGGCAGAGAGTCTATTTTAGCTTTTTTTGCTTCTCACAGTAAAACTAATTAATCTTAAAGAATATTTTATATATTTGTCTTTCTGTGATTCGCATTCTTGGGATGCTGCAGGATGCTACAGTATCTAGAACAAAAACAAGAAGAATTGTTATTCTAATAAAATATTAGCTTCCTCTTCTCATACAATTACGTTTCTATGGATCTTTAAGAAAAATGCACAGCAACCATTTTAATAGGTATAAGTTCACAGTGGACAGAGAAGCACAATGCTTTTTAATACATTTATGAGTCCTAATAGTTTAACAAATAATTTGGCCAACTAACAGACCTTTTTGTCATTATGGGATTCAGCTGAAATTCCTGGACATCTGATCTGATGGTGGCTAACCTTTAAGTTAACTTTTAGTATGTTATAGAATGGCCAATTCTAAGCAATGGGGGTCACTGACCCCACCTAAAAAAAATGCTCTGTAAGGCTACAACTTTATTGTTATTTCTTCTTTTTATCATCTTTCTATTCAGGTCCTCTCCTATTCATATTCCAGCCTATTCCAACCTTTTATTTAAATCAATGCATGGTTATTAAGGTAACTTGAACCTTAGCAACAAGATTACTGAAATTGCTGAAATTGAGAGCTGCTGAATAAATAGTTTAACTCAAAACACAAATAATGAAAAAATTAAAACCAATTAGAAATGGTCTCAGAATTGTGCTCTCCATGCCATATTAAAAGTTAACTCAGAGGTAAAAAAAACCCTTCCAACCCCTTTAAATATTACATTTTGTTATTTATCTCAGATTTGCATTCAGTATATGTATATACATGTATTCATTTCCCATAACTCTTTACCCAAAAATAGCTAGATAGGTAATTAGGTAATTAGGTAAGTAGCCCACTAAACATTGAAACTGAATAGCCAGCGTGTTAGTGTTCATAGAGCATTCATTCATGTCCACCCTGCAGTCCCCAAGTTAAACAGTTCAGGTGCTATAAGGGATTCAATTAGTAAAACTCTACTTTTATTTCGATTATGTTAAAAATTCACACACTGCCA
The DNA here is from genome assembly GCA_024363595.1 of Xenopus borealis. Classification (NCBI taxonomy): domain Eukaryota; kingdom Metazoa; phylum Chordata; class Amphibia; order Anura; family Pipidae; genus Xenopus; species Xenopus borealis. Next base: position 62,287,244 of record CM044434.1, on the reverse strand, counting down.
AATAAGATGCACCACTGTTGTACTAACAATAGTGATGCAGGACAATGTCCATAAAAAACATATAAATTAAAAACACATAGGATGGATCGGTGAAGTGTCTGTGAACTGATATATTCTCAGTCACATGCCAATAAAGAGATAACTATTGGGTACACATTTTAAGTTTCACTATCGAAATTCTAATCCCCCTTTTGTTATCTATTGAGGGATTTATCAATTTCCGCAGTATAAAGTGACACTGCCTCCCCCACAGCACAGTTAATCCACCATGAAGCAAGGCCAAAACATAGTATTCGTGCTGGTTTACTTCAGAGCATAAGTTGTGTGACCATCTCCCAACCTACCCACACCTGCCTACGTTCATTCCCAGAAATTTCTACCTAGCTATGTAGGAAGTGTGTGGGAGCTGATCCCCCACTGTCCATCTATGCCACGGAAATTTTCGTGACTTTCAGTGCATGTGCAGTAGTTCAGGACTGGAAATTTACTACAAAAAAAGAAGATGGCAACCGTGAACTGCAGAGGCCAGAATCTACATGGAGGGGTATGTAGAAAATTAGGGGGGCAGCTAGGCTGGGTGGTAGGGTTTTTTCTATTTTGGGTTGAAGTATCTTTTAAAAAATATACACAAAGCACATATGAAAGAAATACAAACAGACATTACTAAAATCTTATGACCCGATGAATAGACATTAAAGGAATTCTTCAGTATAAAAGTAAAAACTGGGTAAATAGATAGACTGTGCAAAATAAAAAACGTTTTCAATATAGTTAGTCAAATATTTAATGTATAATGGCTGGAATGACTGTAAGTCTAACATATAACAGAACAGAATACTACTTCTTGCTTTTCAGGTCTTTTGGTTTACACTGACTGATTACCAGTCAGTAACCAACCAGTGATTTGAGGGAGGGCAACATTGGTCATAACTGTTGCTTTTGAATCTGAGCTGAATGCTGAGGATCAATTTCAAACTCACTGAACAGTTCTGTACCATGTGCCCCCCCTTCAAGTCACTGACTAACTCAGAGTTAGGGAGCTGAAAAGCAGGAAGTTGTGTTGTGTTCTGATATGTTAGACATCCAGTCAATTCAGCCTTTATTCATTACATTTTTGTCTAACTACATTAGAAAGATTTTTTTTTTGCACAGCCTATCTATTAATTTTTACCCTGAACTGTTCCTTTAAGGAGTTTATTTATTAAAGTTCGAATGCCAAAAAGCTGAAGACTATAAAATCCAAATTTTTGTGGAAAAAATTTATTTTACCCTGAGGATGGAAAAATCCATCTAGTTTTTTTCAGAACTGGAAATGTTTGGGTAAAAGTATTTATAAATAAGGGGAAATATCCTGTGTAGATTTGTTTGGAATATTTTTCAGATAAGATAACAATAAGATAAATTTTTACATTAGAGACATTAAGGGGCAAATTTACTAAGGTTTGAAAGATAAATTCTAATTTTCAAACTTTTATTGGTCAAAACTCAGAATTTTTAATTGAAAACCACCAACTCGAATTTAAATTCAAATGGGAGATTTATCACACTTTGACCCTGGAAACAGTTCTAATTCGATACTTCACCATTAAAACCTGCCAGGTAGAAGTTGATGTAGTCAAGTCAATGGCCAAGGTCCGTTGAACCATTTGAAGATGTTAATTGCCTTCCTGACATTCAAGTTTTTCAATCTTGATTCAAATTCAATAAAAATTTTGCATTGTTCCTATTCAAATGAACATTAGATGTTTGAGTTTTTTCATAAATAACCTGCCATTTTAGCTGTCAAAAAAAGTTAAAAAAATTCACATAACTTTGAAATCCGACCTTTGATAAATAACCCACTAAGAGAGAGAGAAAGAGAAGATGAAGAGGTTAGACTGTGCAGACTGTGTTACTCTAGGGGGCAGATTTACTAATGGTCAAATTTCGAAGAGAAAAAACTTCA
>CM044434.1:62266514-62281716 GCA_024363595.1 Xenopus borealis | reverse complement strand
TCTGGTTGATTTAGAAGAAGCAAGATACCTCCCAGTCACTATTTAACCCATATGGTTGTCAGGTTTTCAATGTAAATATCCAATATACTTCTCTCTGATCTATTGTCCTTTGTATGTCTCCCCCTCTTACTCCTAGTCTAATATGTTCAATGCCCTGAAATTTTATTAGGCTGAAATTACCATTATGCTCAAGCATAATATGTTTACTTATGGCAGATATACAATGGCAATTCGGCAGCTTTAAGGTGGTGAATAGACGAATTCAAATTTTTTTAAAGGGCCAGTACTTAAAAATTTGAATTTTTTCAAATCGAATTTTGGGCTATTTGAAAATTCACCTCGACCCTTAGTAAATGTGCCCCTTAAAATATATATCTTGTTTATAGTATTAGCAAATACAAGAATTTTATTTAAATGTAAGACCTGAAGGTTAACCAAACAGAATAACAACAATTGGGTTTATGGTGAAGTGGGCTAAAATTTAAATAAATAAATAAAAAGTTCACCTAAAACTAATGATTCTACACAACACAACATCATTCTTCACATTTTGCATGACATAGTACCTCTGAATCTGTGAATATAGCTAATTGCATTTGTTTCAAGTTGAAGTAAGCACTTTTTGTTAGCTTTGTTGGTTATCTTTAAGCAGTACAATATGACATTCTAATCTGAAACATGTTTTAATAGCTGTTGGCAATTCAAATATCACAATGCACCAATTATACCCTGCCATCTTCAAATACTCATTTATAAAATGCAGGCTTAGCTCCTGCAGTGCTCACCTTTTTATTGAGTTGGTCAGGGTGCAAGTGCCCCGGACCTGTCGCTTAAGCTGGCCATAGACGCAACGATCCGATCGTACGAATCCTCGATTCGTACGATTTTCGGATCGTGTGTGGAGTGTTCCGACATTTGTTGTGCCATGCCGATCGGTCGTTTGTTCGATCGGCCAGGTTAGAAAATTTTTGTCGGCTGGCGATAATATCTTTGCGTCTATTGCAGATCGTACGATTTTCAGTGGGAGACCGTCACTAGGTTTTTAATCGTACAACTTTCGTACGATCCTTGTCAGGGGCGGAACGTCAGCTGTCTGTGCTTTTTACTACTTTAGTTGATCTGAAGGTTAGTGACAGGTCGGGAGATACAAAGATCCGATCGTTGGAATCATCTTACCATCGGATCTTTGCGTCTATGGCCAGCAACTTCCACGTTCAATATACATTCATAATGTACAGGTCACTCACTGGTTCGGGTCTCTGGTCTGGGTGCGATCCTCAGCTTAGGGAGACTTCACAACGAATATGATAACCTTGCAGTGTGCACTCGACCAATAAGTTGTCTATGGATCTGTGGAGTGCACACTGCAAGGTTATGGCATTGGTTAGTAGCTGTTGGCACTGTATTATATGTGTGAGTATAAATACTGTATTATTTCATAGTCAGCAATGAAAATATCTCCAGCAGACTTTCACCATGAATCTTAATGGCCCTTAAGAAGACGAGCACCAACAAAGGAATTCTGTCCACTGTTGGCTTCAAATGTCTACTGACATTTATTTGGGTCCCCAGTGCATATACTGCACATACACATACTTATATAGACCTATCTATTTCCTCACATGAAAGTTCAGTGTTTATTGTCTAATTGGGTAGTTTCAGGTACTTTTTTCTTTTCTATGTAAAAAAATCCCTTGTCCATATAGTCCTATATACTAAACTACAACACATCTATAAACTCTATAGACAAGGTAAATTTTTACTTTAAGTTGCGTTGTCACTTGAAATCCCATTCACCATTCACAGATGACCACAGGAAGGAGAAATATTTAGATGAACTTGAAAAACAAATCTCTTCATGAGTAGTCTTCCAGGGGCATATTATATTTAATTCTTCCATGAGATTAATTTGCCATATGAATAGTAAAAGGTTGTGAAGATTTCTCGAGGAACACTATAAAACACTTTAAAGATTTTAGTATACTGGTTAAAGGATTAGGCTATTTTCAAATAGCATCACTGCAGCGAAATTGTATACAGCTTACAAAGGCTTGTTCTTGATAACAGGGATATTTAAAATGTGATGTATTTGTCCTCTGGTGGAACTAGTATTTTGCCTTCAACAGCTTGTTATATATTGCAGTGTTTCCAGTGCAGCTTCATCATCCAGTATAGTCACATATAACCAAATGTTGGCAAATATATAGATTTTTGTATATTTGATATTTTCATCTTCTGTTTACAAAACATATTTTCACATTTATTTTCACATAGTTATTGAAAATATTGACATTGAAAATTACATAATTAAAAGCATTTGTTAAAGTCATAGACAAGCTACAAAAGTAACAGTAATTTATTTCTATTTTTTCTTAATTTTTATATTATAACATATATATTTTCATTACCATTGAGATTAGATTTCTTTTTCAAAATTGAAAAATGTTTCTCTTCAATAATTTTTTAACACAAATGTCATGACTCAAAACATTAATGTTCCTGTAAAAAGACAAGTTACCTAGAAATATATGTAAGAACAGCTGTTATGAAGTTAAAGTGTTGAATTTGTTTTTGTGTGTTTGTATGTGGTTGTGAGATTTTTATGTGTGCATATGGGTAGGGCTCTTTAATAATTTCAAATTGACATAACTTTTATGAAGCTGGCATGTAACATTTAATTTACTACAAAAGGTAACCATGATAATTATTATTATTTTTAGGGACGATTATGAAAATAAACAAATTGTTTTTCCACATATAATAATTTGAACATTCTTAGTTGTTGTTGATATAAATGGTTAATTTCAGTCACCCTTTATTGTCATCTGAGGTGCTCTCTACTTCCCCTCAGTTTTGTTGGACTTTTAAGCAAAAAACATTGTCCTGTGTAGTAGGCTTGGTATACAGGTCTCCAGCATCTGAATGCTGAGATGAAGGTGGATTTTCAGCTGACTACCACATGGAATATATTACTTACTGCTTAGAAAATAGTATGACAGTCTCAACTGCAGATGGGAATATAGGAAGGGGGGATAAGTGTGTGTGTGCGTGTGTGAGAGGGGGTTAAATCTGGTGACAGCAGGGGGGTTGGAGTTAACCCTTTATAATTTCATAATGGCTTAGAATTTTCAATTGATTATGTTGTAATCCTTAAGTACCCCTTTAAAATCCACCTTCAAACATAAGCTGATCTGAGCTTGTATGATTGGAAGAAGAGGCTAACAAAAACACATAATGCTTGTTTTTATATCTAATAACAGTTTGTAATATTTAGTAGAGTAACTGTTCAAGAACTGCCAACCCAATTTGCAATGTACTCCAGAAGACCTAGTGATAACATTGTCAGCCAACTATGCAGTAGAGCAGAGCTTACGTTTCACAAATGGGTGAATTATATAGAAGTGTTTGAGGAGTGGCAAGCAGAATTCATAATCAATGAATTTCTCATGGTGCAAAGATCTACAATCAAGATAAGGAAACTGACCAATTCAGCCTGGTCCTTGTACGTTGTGTAGTGTTGCAAACAATGCACTGTAATAAAAGAACATGAATAACGTGCCCAAAAGATTCAATAACAATTCTGATTTTCATTGCATGCTTTTGCTGTGCAACAGAAATGTTCATTCACCGCCTGTTAGTAAATACAATATATTTGTAAACCCCATTTGTTACAATGAAGAAACAAAATTGTCTGGATTACAAATTGTTTGAACAATTTACATTGGTCACGCTAAGTTATGGTTCAGTGGAAGGACCTTAAACTTCCAGACAAGGACATGGCAGTAAAAGATGAAGCACTTGGACCCCTATTTTCAGATTACTAGACCCCAGGTGTGTGATAGGGAGCAGTTAAATTTCATCATTACCCTTTCTTATATGGTATTTTTTATAGTCATTTTTACTGCCAGTACTAAAGGTGCTTGGCTTATCCCAGCAGCTAAGAGGACATCACTTGTCAAACTGAATGCTCAGTAATATAAAAAATGACAAGTCCTAGCATAACCTTTCTGATGACTATTTTCAGCAGTCTTATTTTTCTTCATTGTGCAAATGGGGGGAAAGTCTAAAAATTTTATGTTGGGCAACCTTTTTAAACAGTTTTTACCATCCTCCAACACAGATTAAAATTAATTTAGGCATACAATTTGCCAGTATATTTAATAATTTTTAATAGAAGTAGAAAAACAGAATAAACAGCTTCAAAGGCAGTGATTTCAAACTGCAAGTGCTTTCTTTATTTAGCAGTGTAAACACTACATGTTTTGGGTCAAGCCCTTTCCCTTTCTCACACCTGAGAAAGGACTTGACCCGAAACATGTAGTGTTTTTCTACTTCTATTATCCTGATGACTTTGGAGTGTGGCACAAACTCCTTTAATTTACAGCTATAAGAATTTTGGAAAATATACATTGCTACCAAAAACTTATCTTGCCTTAATCATTTTTAAACCTGAAATGTTTACTTAAAATGTTCCAAGCCCTCTCCCTCTAGATGGAAATATGTATTAACAGACATTTTCGTAATTTAGGTTTAAAATAGGCTATGACTGTTAACACATGGCATAACTTGACATCTCTTGTGCTTGTAACACTCTATCAACTATTTGTACTCACTATTGTGTGACCCCATTGGATGACAGATTAAAGGTGGCCATACACGGGCAGATTGAAACTGCAGATATCTGTCCTTTAGACCGATTCTGCAGGTTATCTGCCTGTGTATGGGGGCTTCCGTGGGGTGAATGATCGGATTAACCCAATATCGTCCTGCCATTCGTGGGAATTTCTGGGAAAGATCCACTTATTTGACAACATTGCTAAACCAGTGGATCTTGATGTGTATGGCCACCATACTGTATCTCTTGAAACAGAAGTAGGAGAAGAATCATAATGTGTATGTGGATCTTCAGACTAGGGCCTACTAACACTACTTTTCACTACTATTATACTTAAGTTATTTTAATTTAGCCATCCATGTGTCTGGTGACATTTATTTTAATATTGTAATTTAATAATGTAATTTTTATATAGCAAATGCAGTTAAACACACCTGAGAATGGAGTATAGCAATGTCTTAAATATTTACCCATGCTACTTAACTGTTAATCTAGTATATATGCACTCTTGCTATAACATAGTGTAAAATTATCAGCCTACAAGATATTCCACTTTTAATGGCATCTTTTATCTGTCCAGACACCACACAAAATTTAGATAGAATCAACTTTGAGGCATTGCATCCACTTTGAAAACCATTAACCACCCTGCTTCTTGTGTTATTTAATGTCTGTTTCTATATACAGTATGTGTAGTATATCCCTATGCCAGAAACCCCTGAACCATATCAGTTATATCATCTCTGCGAGGATTTGTCACGGTCGGCACCCTAAATCCAGAACCAATGCTAAGCACCCTGTTCTCGGCTCTTGCTTCTGCCTCTAACAGCTGCCTTTCACCTCGGGATGCCCCCAGGTCTTAATAAGAGAGGTGCAAAGCTAAAGGTTCTGTGCGAGCAAAGGGGCACCATGGTAAAGCAAAGTCTTTTCGGCAGAAGGTCATGGTACAAGGTGTAGACAGAAAGCGTAGTCAAATCAGACCGGATCAGTGCAAGCAGTATTCAAGCAGAATCAGGCAGGCAAGGGTCAAACCAGGAGATCATTCAGAAGAGATACAGATACAGAAGAGTCAGTTTACCAGACAGGGTCAGGAAAGAAATTTAAATGCATTCTCCTTTTTTGATATAAAAATTAGCATACACTGGTGCCATGGCTACCCCCATTGCACTACTGGACTGCTGTATATACAGTAGTAGTCACTCAAATCTGCTGACACCTGGATAATCCTGTACATCTTGTTTATATGGGTGGTACTTAAACTTCAATTTCCAGTGTATTGGTAAATTCTCCAATTCATCAAATGTTAGCCTATAAAGTCTGTTTTATTGGAGATGTTTTATCTTGCTAATGGTCCTAGATCCAGACCAAATTTTTTTTAACTTTTGATAATAAAACTTTAGATTTTTTTTTTTTTAGAAATTAGGGTTCAAATTCAGTTTGAAATGTGTTTGGATCCTTTGTGAAAGATTCTGGATTTGGCCAAATTCCAAAAAGGTGGATTTGATGCATATTTGCTTACAATTACTGTAGTCTCTGATATAATTATTGTCAAAGAATTCATCCATGTTAGAACTTGCCATCACAATATCATGTGACAGGGCCTTCCACACTGTTGTTGCCCTCACTATAAAGAACCACTTACACTGCTTCAAATAGAAGTGTTGTTCGTCTAACTGGATAGCCTCTGGCCACTAGTGAGTGGCATGGATTCAAGGCAAAATTCCCCTTTTCACCATCTGTGAATTGTTGAGCAAAACTGCAGCAAAAATTCACCACATCAAAAAGTCACTGAGACAAAAAAGTTGCTGTAAGAAAAAATGCCCATTGGCTTTAATGCATTTGGCCAAAAAGTTACAGAGACAAAAAAAAGTTCCCACAAGAAAAAAAATGCCCATTAACTTTAATGCATTTTGAGTGAGAAAAAAGTTGTGTGTAAAAACTGTTTAAATACAAAAAAGGAAGGTTGTAGTGTACTCCTAAGGCTAAATTAAATTTTTTTTGTTTTTCTGTTACAAAGTTATGATCATAAAGTTGATAAGCCAACATACCAAGTCAAGGTAAATACCACACAGTGGTCCCTAACTTGTTTACCTCTGGTCATAATATAAAAGGTCTTGTACCTCTCTGAATAATACCATTACTTGGAGTAAATGTCTCCTGAACCTTAGTTTCAATCTGTAAGCCATCCCCCACTACGTGCTTTTGCGGCTTTTAAGACAGAGAGACTGCCCAAACCAACTCCCATTTAAAAAGAATGTGACTATAATGAAGGCCAAGTAAAGTTGTTTGTGTAGGTGCACACTTGTGAATGTATGTGTGTGAGTATAGATATGAATATATGTGTGAGTATCACACTTCACATCTATTCTTTCCCTTTTTTCATCTTCTTCATTTCTACACTTACACCTGTACTCATACTTATATTCACACACATACATACACAAGTGTGCACCTATATATACTTTACTTTGCCTTTATAGTCTCTTCATTATCACATTTTCCTAAAAATGGGCGTTGGTTTGGGCAGCCTCTCTTAAAAGCTGCATAAGCAGGTGGCTAGGGAGGATCTAGCCCACAGATTGAAACCAAGCTTCAGGAGATTTATACTCCAAGTAATGCTGTTAAGCAGAGAGGTGTATAACCTTTTATTCGCTAAAAAAAAGAGTCGCGACTCGTTTCACAAATTTTTTCGCCAATTAACGAATTTTGCGAAATTTTCGGCGAAGCGAAACTGGGTAGATTCGCCCATTACTAACCACAGGTAAACAAGTTAGGGACCACCGTGTGGGGTTTACCTTGACGTGGTATGGTGGCTTATCAAATTTATGATCATAATTTTGTAAAAAAAAAAAACATGTTTTTTTCCTTTTTAAATACATACACTTGCATATTCATTGGATTATCTAGACAGGGGATTGTTGTACTTATATATGTTTTTATATGGCCTTAGGAGTGCAGTATAGGTGTGAGCAAAAAAATAAAAAAGGTAAAAAGCTGGCTGGATTTACATAGCAGGCGCCCCTAGGCCCACTGAGGTTTGACGCCCCTCCCTTTTATTTGATCAAATTTTCATCACCAGGATGGAGCAATTGGAACTACAACACATGGGAAATTTACATTTCTGAACCAAAGTGGGTGTGGTTGGGCAGCATGCCACCCCTAAAATCCTGCCGCCCTAGGTCCGGGCCTAGCTGGCCTCTCCACAAATCCAGGCCTGAATAGGTGTAATGTGTGTGAATTAATACGGAAGTGTTACCTAGTGAAAAATGCAGCAAAAATAATGTGTCTCATTCATGTTGGTTTCAGTCTAAGAGCTAGATCCTGCCTCGCCACTATCTTTTGCAGCTTTTAAGAAAAAAGAGATTGTTCAAATCAAACTTTTCTTTTAAAAAAAGGGAATGTGCAATGATTAACTTGCTAAGCCAGTAGCACTTCCATTGTACTTACATATATTTTAATTTAGCCTTAGGAGTACACCCATAACCTTCCTTTTTTGTAAAAACTTATTGTCATCTATAGACTTCCATTTGCTTTGCAAATTTTTCACAGTTTTTGAAAATGTATTGACAGTTCCATGCTTTTTTAGGCCACAACTATCTGTCTATAATGTCCTTTAATGTACTTGTAAAGAGCAATCATAACCCTTCATAGTTACCTTTTCTCAGAAGACTTCACCCCACCCTTGACAGTCGTTCCTCATAGATTAATAGCACCATTTCATTTACCAGTTTAGCTGCACATCTTTGTATTCTTTAAAGTTCTTTAATGTTGTTCTCAAGAACTTGGGCTCAAAAAAACACTGCATTCTCAAGTCAAGAGGCTTTAACAGGAATCTATAAAGTGTCAACATTTTGCTATCATCCCTTGAATACCATCTTTAATACCATTTTTTTTTGCTTTATTAGACACTATACTAACACTGCCTAGAGTTGCACAGTCTATTATACACAAAGCCCCCTAAAGCATTCTCAGTTAAAGTGGCAAGCAACACACTACCATTTAATGTTCAACATCATTCATGTGGTTTTTTTTACAATTATTTAACCCTGCTATTATCAACATTGAGTTTAATTTGTCAATTTTCTGCTCAGTTATCTAAATTAGTCAAAAAACTCTGTAAAGTAGCAACATCCTATATGGAACTTATCAAAAATCAATTACAAACCCAAGTGCAGAGTGCAAAGTAAACTGTCAGTTCACCATGCTTTTCCCCCAAAATTTTCCAGTTTAAGTACTGTTATGTATTTGTACCTACTGCAATTCTGTTCAATGCACTACAAGTAATGCAATTGCATGTTTATGTTTTTACTAGCCAGACACAAGTGAGGTCAAAATTGAGTGGGGAATGTGGGGAATTTCCAGCAAAATGATGTTTGATTGTGGTTCTTTGTCATCAAGTCTGTTGCATTTATTGACACAGTGGACTGTGAGATATCTTGAAATAACGCCACATTAAGGATAATATTCTTTTATTTAATCAGTAACCCTTGGTGTGGTACTGTATTAAATGCTTTGACAAAATCTAAAGAGATAACATCACCCTATTTTGATTTGAGATGTATAACAGAATCCATTTTTACCCCCAAAACCTTTTCTTGTACTGATAATTTATTTATACTTCTGAGGCTGACAATAGTGTAGAAAGGAACAAACAATTTCTTCTTTCAGTTAAAATTGCACTTATGAAGGACTTGAATACTTTTACATAATCTATATTGTAATGTTGCTTTTACAACATTATTTAGAATACATTGTGAGGCAATCACCTGGATTACTGGATTACCAAGAATTACTTGGCATGGCCCCTTCATCGAGAGAATGCAACAAATATTCCCTAAAAATGTATAAAATATGCCATGTGTAATATTAATAGATACATAATTATAAAGGCATAGAACACAGTGTATGCAGATTACCTCATCAAATGATAAAACATTCTAAAATATTAAAACAATCTTATTCTGCATGAAAAGGCAGAGAGTAAAAATATGAAGTTGTTAAAAAATGACAAAGTATGGCGAACTGCACATTTAACTTGAGCAGCCTTGGTTTCTGAAACAGATGTGATTAAATCTGGAAAAAAGACAGCCAATACAGCATTCTAACAAGGCTGATCTATAACATAAAAATAAATACACATGTCCTGACAGTTCAAACTGGCTGGGACTACAACAAAGTTTAATTTGCTTTCATATTGTTATAGATATTTGTCTTTGTATCTGAGCACTCCTGGAGAAGCAGATAACTTAACACCCAATACTGTAAATAATTACATCTCAAAGTATGAAATTACCTGGAAATGGTGACACATGATAGAAGTAAAAGCTAAAATATGGAGATAAGGTAGAAAAGAATAGGCAATTATTTCTGTTTCTATTTCAGAAAAAGACAGCATTGGTGTGTTATCCCTGCCATCAGTGATATTAGTGAGACTTAATATGGCTAGGTCGAGTAGTTCTTATTGTCCCAGGACCTCTCAGGAGAGGTAAGCTTGTTCTCCAGTGCATCCTAGCTTTGAGAGTTTGTGGCATAAGATACCCAGTCTTATCAATGATAATGGTGTATCAATCAATGTGATGAGGCTCAGGGCCAGGAAAAAAGAACATAAGAATAATAATAATAAAAAAATATTTCCCTTGTCTACCTTTCATATAATAATCACAAATCGTGAATCCATAGACCTAGTTCTTTGGGGATGCTGATTCAGTGCGAACAATGAACAGAAAAGTCTCAGATGTTCATAACATTTCGTCTGTATTATAAAAGGCTGAATGTATGTCAGAACTCGGAATCAAAAGCCTGATGAAACCATAAATCTGGGAAAGTTTCAAAATAATGGATTATCATTTGGATTTCAATCATTCACAAGGATCAGTCATCTCATCTTTTAATGACATTTGAGCCAAATGGATACAAAGTAAAGAAAAACAAAGACTAAAATATCAGCCTTCACCCTCTTAAAAAATATTTTGACAAATAAAAAAGTAATACAACTTGTACCTGTACCTGTACATCTATTAAAAAAGTTTTTTGTGGGAATGACTGATAATTTTCCCGAAAACATAATTGTATACTAAATGTAGAAACATTATATTGAAATAAAAGTACTGTCATGTTAAAGAGCACAAATAATTTGATTTTATCCTACTTACATTTGTCTGATTATTTAGGGGGTTATTTCTCAAAACTCAATTTTTTGGTGAAATTATGCCCCAAAGCTGCTAAAAGTTCTAAAACCTGTCAAATTCATGTAAAAGTCAGTGGCAGCTGTCCCTTTAACCTTTTGACTGAGTTTTTAACCTTCACAAAAAATCTGAGTTAGACGAACGACAATTAGAAAAATAAGAATTGCCGCACACTTTTTTTTAGATTTTTCCCACCCAACTTTTTCGACCTGATTTCTTTATAAAAGCTAATTTTGTGGATGGGAGTTTGGTCGAATTTGTTTTTTATTTAAGAACTAGAAAAAGCTGAATTTAAGTAAATAACCCCCTTAAAGTTGAAAACATAATTACTCCTCTTTTTCTCTCCTTATCTTATATGAAGGCATTAGTGGCTCATCCCACAGATAAGCCTTTCCTAAACTGGTCACTGTCGTTTGGATTGGCTGGGAACCATTTAGGTATTCTCATAAAAAACACTGGACCTTATTTACTACATAGGAATGCTGAACAACCACATTTCCTGTGGGTATGCGTTCTACTGAATTTTTAAAGCTCTACCTTTTCAGCCCAATGATTAATATGTTCAGCTACCCATGGCATAACATAGACATGAACCTGTTACTGCTCAGATTACTATATTTTTTAAGTAGAGTGGCAATATCAAAAAATGTCAAGAACAAGCATCTTTCAAGATTATTTTTTACTGTATACGATTTTACTGTTTCAGTTTTTGATTAAATTTTGCCAGATATTTGCCATTCTGAGCTATTATCGATGTTTGCTTTGTATACCATTTCTTCATCACAATACACTTAAGACTAAAGATCTGCAGTCATGTTGCGTGCTTAAGGTGCACATAACAACATAGCATATTTGCAAAAAATAATGATTTTGTTAATAATAATAATAATAATAATGATTTTGAATAATAGAATGTTCACATGCTTATCATGAAGAAAAATTTAATGGATGTGTGAACTTTAGAGCTTTGCCATTGCCATATGAACTAATAACATGTCACGTTTCTGCTGTTATGCATAATGTTTTTAGATGGCAGTCTATGGAATAATGCTGGGTATTAGTTAAAGTGAACTTTCTGTTCAGTAAACACAAAGGGTATCCACCAATTGTGACACAAACTTCCTTACATTCATGCTAGGCTATGTCACCATATCATTGATCTGGACTTTCGGGGGCCTTTCCGAAACCAAAAACCTTTGCCTTACCAATACTTTACTACCTTACTTCCTGGTCTTAACAGTATTATTTGGTGATGAACGCATCTAAATCTCTGAAGGTGAGAAGTAGAAGACATTAACGCCAGTGAAAAGTATTATATGTCTTCCAAAATTCCATCATCAATAAAGTTCACTTACTACCTACAAGGCAGGGTGCAAAGTGCAAAAAATCCACCAAGGTTGAGCCCTGCCATGGATGTAGAGGAATTGCTGCAGCTCCATTTCAATTAAAAATAAACAATAAAGTAAAGAAGAAATTTGATAGAATTGTCTCTTACCAAGACAACCCCCAGTCCAGAGGTTTGCCAACCATTTTTTGCAATATGTAGAAAGTTCAAATGCTGCCAAAAGTATTTTGTAAAATTAAAAAAAGTCTTTATTAGGACATATGTTAGCTTAATGCGTTTTGTTCCTGAAGGGTGTGAGTATGTGCACACTTCAGGCATGCAATGCATTAGGCTAACATATGTTAGACTGTGGGCCTACCAGAGGACCTTAGACCATGAGCCCACTTTCCATACTATTGTTAATCCTTTCCTCACCCAACCTCTTAATTCTCCTAGTCTTTTATACCTACTTACTATATTAGGGTTAGGGTTATGCATTATTATGCATTTTTTCAAATAAAAAAATAAAAATTGGCCAAACGGTTAGAAGCAAAAGGGTCCACTGAAACCTGGGCCCACTGGGAGTTTTCCTGGTTCCCTGTGGGCCAGTCCAACACAGTCTGGGAAAAAAATTAATATGGAAATATTAATTGATGTTTAAGTCAATTTGATTTACTGGTTGAATAAACAGCTTTTTGTATTAAAGTCTTGCATATTATATCATTACAGAATTGGAATGTAAACCAATTACATATTTCTTCAGAAAGGTGTTTTGTACCTCTTACCTGTGTCAGAGAAAGAGCTTGTAATGCAGGACTTTGGGTTATTATTGCGGGCAGGGAGCGGCCATTGAAAAGTAATATCACAGACGGGATGGAATTGCTACATTTTGTAGATCCCAAAGTACGAGTGAATTTAGATTGCTGCTTAATCATGCCCATATGAGGGTAGGAATACATTTGCGTGGGTTTATTATGGCAAGCATTTCTAGAATATGGATATGTTACCTCTTGCATTATAACATTGATTGTAGAGTTATATATGTACTACAATATTTATTGATATTGTTGATTGTTTCCAACACTATTATGTGAAGAATTTAGTTTCCCTTATAATAAAGTTTGGAGTTTTTATTTCAAAGAAACTGGGTGGTTTATATGAGGGGTGGGTGGTTGTTGGGTGAAAATAGGTCTGCTACCATGATGCTGCATCAGGAAAGTAAATCCACTGAAAAATTGGAAGGAAAGCTATCATTATAACTCAATACTGCACAAGAGTCAATGATCTTAGCCAACAACTTGCGATTATATAGAAATCACCTAGAAAGGGATTCATAGGAGAAAAAGAATTGTACCAGATATGTCACAGGCAATTTCAGAAGAAGGCAGGCATTTTGCTTAGAGCACCCTCTCCTCAATCCTACCATAGTTGAGTTACTCTACTGGGCTTTGGAGGGGCATTCTCAACCCATGCACTATGCTATGACAGCTTGAGTAGAAATCAAGTGCAAGAGAGGACCACCAAAAACATACAACAGTGTAACAGCCCTAAATACTGTGATCCTCTTCAGTGTTTTGTAATGAATGCTTTAATATCATATGTTTTCCCTCCTATACACTTGATTGATTTACTTGTTTAGAATTATCTCTTCCACTTTGATAAACTGCTCAAGAAAACATTGCACTATAAAACACTACAACAAAGTTTAATTTTTTTTTTTATTTGGGTGAGAAAGTATGTCACTGGTTAGAATAATTTGTCTTAACATTTTCTATAATACAAACCCAGGAGCTTGGAAATTATTTATCTTAGACTAAATGCTTCAGCTGGCCAAAAGTAAAAAATGGAATTTCGTGATGGGATTCATTTTTTGATCATTTTAACAACAGCATGTAATAAATAAGCAACTATAGTATTTTACTTTACAGTTAGTTGTATGCATCAGCTTGCATGTGGTTGTACATCATAAATAGTAGTCATCAAAACAAAACAACATTTTGCTGATACAGTGCAGAGTAAGAAGTAACAAACCTTGCAAACCATGGATTGAAACAAACTAAATGCGATCTCTTGAGCTCTGTTGTGTGTTTCATCATTTGTGCATTTAAAGCATAAGTATAAGCTCACATCTCAGTCTATTTGGTGGATAAGCCCTTATGAACTAGTTAGTAAATGAGGCTATGAGTCTTTAGATTTGCTTATGTTTTTTTAAAAATTTTTTATTACTTTACATTTAAACTTAAATGACAGGCAATTAAAAAGAACCTTTGTTGTTGCACTTTCTGGTTTAACTTAACATTTTTTTCAGTTGAGCATTATTTGTTATAATTATAATTTTGCTCTTATTAGCATAAACAGGAGAATGACAAATGCAACAGGCACACATATATCAAACAGTTTAATCCCCCAGAGAAAAAACCATATTGTAGAATATGCACTAATCAGGTACAATCAATACTTATGAACCTCGGGGGCTGTAAATCTCTTTTCTGCATTATTATTGAATAGAAAAATGTATGATAGTTTCTTGGAAATGAACACAGCGGAAAACAGTTCTCTTGTTGAAGTTCCTAATTCTTACTATAAATATAGTATAGTTGAACAGAGACTCCCTGTTTAAAATAATCTAAATAGTGATTTGTGCACATTGAGATTATTACTGCCCTACAAGGAATTCCTTTGACACTCATTAAGTTTTTTCCTGTCAGGATTCTAGTACAGGGAGCAATAAGGCTTTGTAAACTGACTTGCAGCACAATATAATCACTGAAATATGAGATCAGTGTTGCTAGCTATACAAAAGTGACAACACGATAAGTTAGCTCAACTGGCAAAATGTGTGATAAAATATGTAAATATGGACATAAAGATGTTAAGCATGAACACATTGCCACTATGTTTCTTTTCCTTTTTTTGTGAAAGTGAATTTAATGAACTGTATTCTGTTTTTAACAAATGTTATAATTCAGACTGCCTAATGCATAACCAGATAAGCATGGTTGTACTGATTTTGTAGCTTCTTAATACACTATTTATTAAATGTAAATATGTTTTATATATATATATATATATATATAT
>CM044434.1:62240245-62257901 GCA_024363595.1 Xenopus borealis | reverse complement strand
CCCCCCCCCCCCCCGACTGCTTATGCAGCTTTTAAGAGGGAGTGACTGCCATATCCAACACCCATATTGAAAAAAATGTGATGTGAGGTATAATTAAAAACAAAGTAGAATGATAGGTGCCGTTCCACATGTGTATTTGTGTGTTGTGAAGTGTGGGGTTGTATGTGCAAATGTGTAAATGTGTATGTTAAGTGTGTAAATGTGTATGTTAGTGAAATGGATATGGGCGTATGTATAGAGTGAATGTGTGTGAGAGGGGAAACTAAATATGGAGTGATAGGTGTAATGTATATATCTTTGCAATAATGTCACATTGGGCATGGTTTTGAATGGCTGAATCCACCTATGCAGCTAGCATTTGCTTTTAAGAGAGAGAGATTGCAGAAACCAGGGAATATTTTGACAAGAGCCAATAGGGCCACCAAAAGTCTAAATGGACTGGTATGAGGGTGCAGAAGACCACATTTAGCTTAGTCACAGCTTAAGGCAAATACAAAAAATAGGGGGTTTGTGGGTGCACACCTAAGGCAAAATTCAAAATACTTCAAAAACCCTGTCTAAGTAATTTAAGTAAATAAGCAAGTGCATGTTATTTTGAAAAACCGGGTTTTTTGTTACAAGGTCATGATGATAAAATTGATGAGCGACCATACCAAGTCAAGGTAAACCCCACATGGTGGTCCCTAACTTGTTTACCTCTTATATTTTTAAAGTATTTTGAAATTTGCCTTAGGTGTGCACCCACAACCCCCTCTCTTTTTTGTATCTACTCTCAAATTGCATCTGATTCATTAAGAATTCTATTACTTCATTATACATTTTACAAAGGGGCTAGGTTTTACCTGCAACTTACTTGCTGCTTTCAAAGTAAAACTCATTCTAATAGTGAGTGGTGAATACCTCTCTAACTCTCACCTCAATTGCTAGTAAAGTTACAGTCTTCTTTAATATTTACCACAGGCTGTAATACTTACCACTGTGCAGAACAGCTTCGAAGGCACAGCCAAGCTCTGTCATTACTGGTTGGTTACATGCTCTATTCAAGGGTCTAATGGAAGGTCTCTTTGCTTGAAAATGAAGTGCTTTTGGGCTACAGCCATTAAAAAAAGTAAAGTTCAATGAAATTGCAGATTGTGGCCTTTTTCTCGCACTTTGCAAACTGCATTCTTGCTTCTGAATAATTCATAATGTGCTGAATACACACATTGTGATTTTTTGGAAAACAAATTCAGCCACATTATAGTAAAACATTTAGCAGTGGACAAAAAAAACAGAAAATTAATATAATTTTTTTAATATGTTATAATGTTCCTTTTACATATACCTGTAGGCAAAATTATTTAGAATTATCATCTCAAATGCTAAGGACCTGGGAATTTCTGTAGAAAATATTAAGCTGTGCTTCCTTAGTTACCATCAAGTATTATTAATGAAAGTAGGAAATGCCATTTTCATTGTTAGGGTAATTGGAAAAGTGCTGTTCATATTAATAGCAGTTTGTACTATTCTTGTATGTGATGTTTAATCATTGTATTGAAAGTATTTCTTTTAGACTTACATTTTTTTTTACTGCCCAGGTTTATAGTAAAAATGCCTGTTTTAAATAAGGACATGTGCACTTAGTCAGCCATTGGTTGATACTATATACTGGTTGTAACCTCACAACTGAACAAATGTAGAAAAGGTATAACATGAATTTAATCAGGACTCAACCAGATAATCTTAAAAAGACAGAGCTGTTGATTAAAGAAACCTTGCATCTATCTGCTGGTTGTTGTCATAATTGTCCTAGCACTATATTTTAGATATTTCTGTATAATGATTTTCAAGATACCTTATCTATGTGTTAAAGCTGATTACAGAAAGTTAAGTGAAGAATTTGATCCTTAATACAATGGATTGTCTTGCCAACATATACAAACTACAAGGTAACCTAATTAGATAAATTATAGCACACTGTGCTCACCAGTACTCAGTTCTAAAGGTGGGGGTGCAGTAATGATATGACCACTAGTAATGATCAAACTTGAGACATTTCAATTTGTGTAAACTTTAATGGACCTATTGAAAATGTCTCCCAAATGCTTTGAAGTCAAGGGGATAGTTACAAAGTTACATAGTTAAATTTGGTTGAAACAAGACAAAGTCCATCAAGTTCACCCCCTCCAAATTAAAACCCAGCATACACACACACACACACACAAACCCCTCCACTCTTTCACACAAACCATATATGACCATAGCTATACTAACTGTAGAGTTTAGTATCAAAATAGCCTTTGATATTATGTCTGTCCAAAAAATCATCCAAGCCCCTCTTAAAAGCATCAACAGAATCAGCCATCACAATATCACCCGGCATTGCATTCCACAACCTCACCGTCCTGACTGTGAAGAACCACCTACGCTGCTTCAAATGAAAGTCCTTTTCTTCTAGTCTGAAGGGGTGGCCTCTGGTGCAGTGATCCTCTTTATGGGTAAAAAGGTCCCCTGCTATTTGTCTATAATGTCCTCTAATATATTTGTAAAGTGTAATCATGTCTCCTCACGTGTGTCTTTTTTCCAGAGAAAACAACCCTAACCTGGACAGTCTACCCTCATAATTCTTCCTAACCAGTTTAGTTGCACGCCTCTGCACTCCAGCTCATTTACATCCATCCTAAGGACCGGAGTCCAAAACTGCACTGCATATTCCAAATGAGGTCTTACTACTCTTTCTATAAAGAGGTATAATTATATTTTCATCCCTTGAGTTTATGCCCTTTCTTATGCAGGACAGAACCCTATTTGCTTTAGTAGCTACAGAATGGCACTGACCATAATTAGACATCTTGTTATCTATAAAAACCCCAAGATCCTTCTCACTTAAGGAAACTCCCAACACACTGCCATTTAGTGTATAACTTGTTTTATTATTTTTGCCAAAGTTCATAACCTTGCATTTATCAACATTGAACCTAATTTTCCAGCTTGCTGCCCAGTTTCCCAACTTAGACAAGTCACTCTGCAAAGTCGCAGCATCCTGCATGGAACCTATAGTTCTGCACAATTTAGTATCATCTGCAAAAATAGAAACCGTACTTTCAATGCCCACATCCAGGTCATTAATAAACAAGTTGAAAAGCAAGGGACCCAGTACAGAGCCCTGCAGTATCCCAATTACAACACTGGTCCAATTAGAAAATGTTCCAGTTACCACCACTCTTTGAAGTCTATCTTTTAGCCAGTTCCCTATCCAGTTACAAACACTATGTTCCAGGCCAACATTACTTAAAGGGATACTGTCATGGGGGAAAATTTTCAAAACACATCAGTTAATAGTGCTGCTCCAGCAGAATTCTGCATTGAAATCCATGTCTCAAAAGAGCAAATTGATCATTATATATTTCATTTTGAAATCTGACATGGGGCTAGACATTTTGTCAATTTCCCAGCTGCCCCAAGTCATGTGACTTGTGCTCTGATAAACTTCACTCACGCTTTACTGCTGTACTGCAAGTTGGAGTGGTATCACCCCTCCCTTTTCCCCCCTGCAGCCTAACAAAAGAACAATGGGAAGGTAACCAGATAACAGCTCCCTAACTATACTCATAGTATAGTTATTTGTTATGAAGTCCAGTATCCTATACTTTATTAATCCTTCGAAAAGCTTTCCTACCACTGACGTCAGACTAACTGGCCTATAGTTTTGAGGCAGAGAATGGGATCCCTTTTTGAATAGCATTAGCAATTCACCAGTCTCTCAGCACCATGCCAGACCTCAATGAATCCTGATAAATTAAGTAAAGAGGATTGGCAATCACAGAGCTAAGCTCGTTAATTACCCTGGGATGAATCCCATCTGGCCATGGTCCTTTGTTTATCTTAACATGTTCTAGTCTCTTTTGAATTTCAGCATGTGTGAACAATGCATCATTAGATGTATTATTAGAATTGGGACTATTAATAAGGAAACCTTCATTAGCTGGTTCCTCATTTGTGTAGACAGATGAAAAGTATGCACTCAGAATCTGAGCTTTTTGCTTGTTCTCATCAACCAGCTGACCCCCCTCTGATCATAAAGGTCCTACCCCTTCCTGTTTCATTTTTTTTACTATTAATATTTTTAAAAAATTATTTTGTATTCTTTTTACTGCTTACTGCTATATCCTTTTCCATATCGATTTTAGCTTGCCTGATAGCTATTTTGCATGATTTATTGGCCTCCTTATAAATGATTCGGCTGTCCCAGCTAACTTGAAAGCCTTAAAAACATGTCTTTTCTTACCCATCTCAACACCAACACTTCTATTGAACCAAAAAGGTTTTGCTTTACAACGACATTCCTTGCTTACAAGCGGAATATACAGACATGTATATTTATTAAGCAGCATTTTAAAGACTTTTATACTGTCAACGTTTGCACGCCTGAAATTCAGTGTTTTAGTTATTATAGTTTTAGTTACTTATAGAGTTGCCTCTGCAACAGAATCTCAAAGGAGACCATGTTATCACTATTTCCTAAATGCTCACCCACACAAATGCTAAAGGTGAGTTCATTATTATTAGTTATTACAAGATCCAAAAGAGAGTTATTCCTAGTAGGTTCTTGAATGAAGACCTGAGCCATGCATTTAACTCCCTAAGCTCCCGCTGAATCCCTAAACTTGCACGTGGCACAGGCAAAATTTCCTAAAAAAGTCATTTGAAGACCTTCCCTTAATCTTAGTGCCTGGATCCCTGAACTCACTCTTTAAGGTCTTCCATCTACCATTTATCTTGTCATTTGTACCGATATGTACTAAGACCATTGAGTCATGCCCACCCAATAATTTGTCTACCGATAAACCACATGCCGAACCTTGGCACCAGGTAGACAGCAAACTGTTCGGTTGTAGCGATCTGTCCACTTTCCTAATAATTGAATCTCCTACAACCACAATCTGCTTAGGCCTGACTCTGCTCTCCTATCCACCACTACTAGAGAAACTGGTCTTCCGGCTGTTAGAGAGGTCAGCCCCATCTAGCATTGCCAATCCAGAGTTCACACTCCCATCATCTTCACACAATCTGGCACAGCTGTTACCTCAACATCCTGCTGCTGTTCTGTTCCCCCAAACTACCTGACCCTGCTAGGTCCTGCTCAGTGAGCAAGAGACTCCTTTCAAGATTGTCAATTGACTGCAGTGTTGCAATTTGTTCCTCTCATGCTCTAACTCGAGCCTCCAAAGTGGAAATTTGCTCACATCTCAGAGGTAAGCATTTTGGATCTCTTGTTCCAAATCTGCATACATATGGCAGACTGTGCACTGGGTCAGACCTTCAATCTTGCTAGCACTCATTATCCCAGTTACAGATAAAAAAAAGGAATAATTAAAAGAAAATTAGGGTTTAGAACAAACCTTTGACCTAGTTTGAACCTCCTTTAGTTTGTAACTCCTGAGTTTGCAACTCCACTTACAGATCCCCCACTTAAAGAGCAAACACTTAAGAGCAGCTAAACACTAGAACAAGCTCCACTGTAGTCCCAAAGGTTCTATTTATACAGTCAGTTCAGGTGCTACTAATCAAACCCCACCCCCTCAAACTGAGGGAAAACTAACTGCAAAGTAAAGCAGGTTGTGACAAACTTTCTGTAAGCACAATAGCACACCAAACGTTGCTATTTAGCACCAAAAACAGAAAGAAAGCAGCATATACATTGCCTTTCCGTGTTAGGTATGCTACAACTATTCTCCATAGATTAAAAGGCTACCAATTGTTGCCAATTTCTTACAGCACCTATGTTGATATATAGGGAGAGGGCTAGGGAGGGCTCCAATCCCATTGGTTAATGTGTAAGGCAAGGGGTGGATGAATATGACATCAGATCACACATTTTTAGTGGTGAGATTCTAGCATGGATTCATGACTTTTACAGCAAACCGTACCAGGTGAAAATGATTTCTCCAAGATCAAGGTTGTTTGTGCTTAAAGCTACAAACACCCCCTTAAACAAAACACTGATTGATTGTTTAACTGTTTATCAATATATTGCTGATCTCTGATTCCAGCAAGAGATAAATAAGGAGCATCTTAAATTTCTTATTTCAGCCACCGGTATTACTTCACAAAACAGCTAGAAGAAAAACATACTAATAGCATTCTGATCGGTCACAGAGATAGCTTTTAAGAGAATATTGGTAGAACATTCCAGATGCCTTAAAGTTACTGAACTGCATGCTGATCTGTTTCATGGTTTACAATTCTGTGTTTTGACAAGGGCCATAAACAATTTCTAATTTGTAATAGATTATAATTAGAAAATTCACCCGCTATACATGACAGACGCTCTAGATATAGGATACAACTACGGGTGTGGAACCTGTTATCATGAATGCTTGGAATGTGGGGTTTTCCGTAATTTGGATCTCAATACTTAAAGTTTACTAAAAAATTATTTAAAGGAGAAGGAAAGGTTAAAACTAATTAAGTTTTATCAGAAAGGTCTTTATGAATACACTAATAAACCCTCAAAGTAATGCTGTTCAGAGACCTCTGTCAAAAGAAACACCACATTTCTTTTCTTCTACATCAGATTTCCTGTTTTCAGATTAAACCTCCAGGGATTGAGTCTGAGCATGCTCAGTTTGTTCCTTTCCCCCACTTCCCCTCCCTGCTGTAATCTGAGCTCAGATCTATGAGTGAGCAGGGAGAGACTTAGGCAGGAAGTGATTTAACAAAAAGCTATTATGGCAGCTGCTATCCTAAACAAACAGAGACAGTTTCTAGAGCTGCTTACTCAGGTATGGAAAAGCATTCTAAAGAATAAAAAATGGCATTCTATTTTGCTCTGTTGTGGCTAATGTATTGGCAATAAATTGCCTTTGTAGCTTTCATTCTCCTTTAAAGATTAATTAAACCTAGTAGAATTGTTTTGCCTCCATCATATCTTAGTTAGGATCAAGTACAAAATACTGTATCATTATTTCAGAGAAAAAATGTGAATTATTTGATTAAAATGGAGTCTATGGGAGATGGCCTATCTGTAATGCAGAGCTTTCTGGATGATGGTTTTCTGGATAATGGATCCCATACACTTTTCCTTCTGACAACACAGGATCCTCTATCAATAGCATAAAAGTTAAAGTCTGTTCGTTGAAGCAGAGATGGGTTAATGAAAAGTTAACTGATTTCGGAATAAAGATTTAGCCCTTATAATAAAATCAATCCGAGTCAGAGAAAACAAATAGAAACTCATGTTTGTCAGTGAAAATGGGTTTGAATACTGACAATAAATATCAAGTTTTATTTTAACATTATTAAAAATTATTAATTCAAACTCTATGGTGCTAATAACAGCATTACTGCAGTAAAAAAATATAAACATAAATCTAGCTTGATGTTTTTATCCTGCATTTTATGACTATGCACTGTTTGGTATTAATTAAGACGAACAAACAAAAGCCAGTTCCTTCCATCTTAATACTAAATTGTATTTCTTTTTTCTTAATTTATGTATTTCTCCAGAAAGATTCTATCTGCTTGTTCAAAGCAAGCAGCAAAGTCATCAAACTGTTTTTATGATTAAGATTTTTTTATACATATTGTTAGCGAATGTATATAAACTTTATTTATAACATATTAAAGCCATAAAGAAAGACAAAAGAACAAAGAGTAGACTTACCCGAGAGGTAAATATTTTATAGGTAAATTTCTCTGTTTTAAATATTTCAAGTAAAATAAACTGATTTGTATCTTTGTGCACATATATACTGTATGAAACATTTTAAGATGGGCTCAAATTAAATTGAAAAAAAAATAGCAATATGTAAAGAATGTAAAGAAATTGATAAAATAATCAGTTATGTATGGTATTTGCTTATTTTTTTCATTAATTGATTTATTTGGGTAACTTTTCTGTTTTGAGGTTCCTTTATACAATGATGTTAACAGTATCATTGATTAATTTACATATTTAATGTTTATTTTAAACAGTTTAAGAAAAGGTGGATGATGAAAAACAGGTCAGTTCATTGCGTATCTATTCAAAGGCTATATTAATAGATAACAGGTGCAGTAACATATTATATAGGTCAATGAGTCGAGAAACTCATCTCAAAGGGTAGCACCCAACGAGGTTACCAGGGACAAATCATTCCTGGTAACTTTGAGGTCCAGATTTCAAAC
Organism: Xenopus borealis; assembly: GCA_024363595.1. Classification (NCBI taxonomy): domain Eukaryota; kingdom Metazoa; phylum Chordata; class Amphibia; order Anura; family Pipidae; genus Xenopus; species Xenopus borealis. The sequence goes on along the minus strand of CM044434.1, from coordinate 62,249,753 downwards.
CTGAAATTCAGGTTCTTATAATAAAGAAATCACACTCCTATTCAATGCCGGAACTCCGCTGTTGCTGAAAAGGTGAATGCGAGGGGGGGGGGCGGGGAATAAGAAAAATCACCTCAGTGCAGCATAGGGGTCAGGATCACCCCTAGTGAAGACTGTCAAACAGCAAATAAAAATAAAGGAACATCAAGAGGGTTTACCTAGTTCTGTAAAAAGGCATCCTATGGAGTTATGTAATACAATGAACCAAAACTGTTTTCTGTTTAACACAGGGATAGCAGTAATCAAACTAAATCATCCTACCATCAAGAATCTCCAGAATTTTTAGTGGTTGCCAACAGGGCAAATTCACATGAAGGATTTGAAATTCGATCAAATTTTCAAAAAGATTCGAATTCAAATTTTTAAATGTTTTTGAAGACCACTTCGACCATCGAATTTTGAAAATTCGATCGAATCAAATGATTCAAATAATTTGAATAAAAGTCTATTTGAATATTTGACAGTTGAATAACTTCCCCTGTAAATTTTTATTCGACTGCCTAGTTCGCCAATTTCAACCTACCAAATTGGTTTTCAATATTTTAGATCAAATAAAAAAAATTCGACTGAATGGTTATAATCATTTGAATCATTCGATTGGAACGATGTTATCGTTCGATTGAATATTTCCTATTCGATCGTTCGACCAATCGAATTGCGGTAAAATCCTTCAAATTCAATATTCAATTTTTTAACCCTCGAATTCGACCCTTAGTAAATCTGCCCCATAATGTCAGGTTCATATATAGTGATGGGCGAATTTATTTGCCAGGGGCGAATTCGCAGCGAAATCCCGCGATTCGCTGCTGGCGAATAAATTCACGAAATGCCAGCAAAAAAATGAGTCGCGACTCGCGTCAAAAACGTTTTTTTCGCCAATTCGCAAATTTTGCTGGAAGCAAAACTGGGTAGATTCGCCCATCACTATTCATATACAGTAGAAATGGCACACTCAGGTGCAATATTATTGAACTTTTTGTACCTTGTGGGACTCTGAGGCATTTTTACAATTTTCCCAGTGCCATCAATCATCTAAATGTGTCCCTACATTGTACATCTGGCTAGACATATTTACAGAGATTTGCAAAGACTGTCTATCTTTGTGACTAAATTGAAATTGTACCTCCCCTACTACTTTTAAAGCTTACAATCATGTCCTGGCTCAGTACTTTTCTAATAATAAATAAATTCTGTTGGATTTCCTCCAAGAATTCAGTTTTCCATCCTGACAGGGCCAATGCTATTAGGTGGAATTGCACAAAAGATACAGTACTATGCAGTCTTAGTTCTCAACAGAATACTAGAATGGCCCCATTATTTAGACAATAAAATGTGTTGAGAACAAACCACCAGCACATGCCTAATTGCCCTGGATAGAAAAATAAACCGGGTACATCATAATTTACTTTGCTAATATGTATTTAAAATATTTCAATTGTTTACTCCAATAGCTAATAATCCAGCGTCCCCTGCTATTGTTAATTCTCATTGTTTCAGAGAGGAATAATTACATAATTACAAAACAAATCCACATATTTTATTTTTGAGTTTTTAATGTGCACACACCATTCTTCATTTAATTAATATTTATTTTTAGCATATACAAAACTTTTGCAGAAATTATGGTAATGGTATGTGTAGTGGGAAATAGAGGCACCATCTAAACATTATCTGATCAGACTGTATGTCTTTACTTCAATCTCTCCATATAGTTTATTACCTTGAAAGTGTTTTGCTGAAGACGAGATGCCTCAGTGCTTCTTCTCCTTGGGTCAGTGCCTGGTGAAGCTACATGTCAGATCACTGATCTCCTCTGAGTTTTCCCATGAGTAGGACAGACATTTCATGAGAAACAGAGAACCACCATGGTAGGTATTACAAGACTCTGTAATTAGTCATTTGAACAGATTTGTTTCTGGCAATGAATGATCGTTGTATTCTATGGGAAAGCATTAAGGACATGTACTGTATACTATACTACTATATTATAACTTCCAACACACTAAAGGCAAATCTTAGATTTAAACAACCTCAAATATAATAGTACTTAAAATATAGTAATCAAATATGATGTATCTGTAATTTACTGCAGCATAGGAAAAATATCTAAAGGAGAACTACAGCTTGAGATAGACTTATGAGCCTATTTATTATTTGTGATCATCTTTTATCTGAAATTTTTTAAAATCATGGCAAAAAAACCTATGTCAATTTTTTTCAAAGTCAACTTGAATTTTGAGATTTATCAATCAAAATTTTTTTAACAATTTACTGAAAAATATGACAAGTATATTCTTGCAGGCTTCTGTTTTTTTAAACAGTTAAATATGTATTTCTTTGCAAAGGAGTTTTTCCATGAATTAATGTGATCAGGTTTTTGGAGTTTTAGTGAGATATCAGTGAAAATTGCAATGAATAAAGATTCTATAAAAACATTTTCAAAAGTTCACCCTTTGGGGCAAATTCACTAAAGAGTGCAACTTCACTGGTGTCTGCTTCTCAGCCATTGCAACACTTCGGCAGTTGAACATTCGCTCAGACAACTCTAATTCACTGAAGTGTGTAGTTTCACCCAGGGCACCGAACACTGGCGAAGTTGTGCTAGCATTACTTCACCAAGCAAAGTGAAGTTGCGCTAGCATTGCCTAATTTGCATACGGTGGGAAGTTAAACTTCAATGGATGTATATGTTGTAGCAAATACATTACATTACACAAGCCCGGGAAACCTTAATAAAATAGATTTGTTGCATTGCCCTACACATGTGCCCACTGTATAGTTTATGTTCCATATGTTAAGAAATGTAGGTGGGAAGCAGGGTACCCAAAAGAATCTTTTGGGTAATGATCTTTTGCAGTCTATCACCATGTAAAAATTAAAAGACGCTAGCATTTTTGTAAACTATTTTTTGATGAACTTCTATCTACTTTATTGCACTTTGACTGGTCTGAGGTAAAATCTGCATCTTAGTGAATTGGCTTTGTTACATCCCTTTACCAGAGCGAAGTACCTCTAGCGTACCCCTCTTTCCCTTGTGAAGGGGCGCCTGCTCTCATTAGTAAATTCACCCTTTAGTGAATCTGCCCCTAAATGTTTTAGGCTTCCATACTAGTCCAAGGCACAAATATTGGATACATTATTACCAAATATAGGTAATGTTCAATTTCCATATTAAGGCGAGGTAGTCAATTTGCCTTTCATTTCTCAGATTTCATCTTCAAAGATGATATTGAAAAGTTTTTCATTTTATTCTCCTTGAACAATATATTTTGTTGATATTTTGGATATATAATTAGATATTTTCGTTCACATATTTTAAATGCTTCTTTTAATTTTTCAATGGACTTCAGTAGGGGATGTATGCAAATATACTGTAGTTAAATCCAATTTTTTCATATTTTGGAGCCAAAAGTCTGATTGGTGTGAAAACTGGCGGGGAAGTCTGACTTTTGGCGGGAAATCTGTTTTTTTTTTCCTGAAACAATTTTAGCGAGCATTTTCTACGATTAATAATAATAATAAGCAATTTAGAGTTGGTCACACTTTTTTAACAGAAATAATGAGATAAATCTGGACTTTGATAAATAACCCCCTGTGTATGTATATGTCCCTTGCATTTTGAAGTTAGCACCAAACAACATTGCAGATAAATATAACATTAAGGGGCACATTTACTAAGTGAATTTTTGAATAAAATTTAAATTTTTAAAATTTGAATTTCAAAGTAATTTTGGGCTACCTCGACTATCAAATAGTCCAATATTTGATTTGAATTATAAAAATTTAACCATTCATCACCTTAAACCTGCTGAATTGCCATTATAGCCTATGGTGGACCTCCCATAACCTTTACAGGCAATTTAAAAAAATTTGAATTTGCAAAACTTTGCCAAAGGATATCGTTCGAATCATACAATGCGACCGTTCAATTCGAATGATTTCAATTCACATGCAGCTCCACTGCAATGTTTAGCCTAGCTGTCTCTGTCTGCAGGTTGTAGGGATTTTTTAAAAAGATAAATGTCTATCTATATCTCAGCACTGAAGGGCTATTCCCTAAAGCTTCCATGCTAGACACATTCCTTAGGGTGTCCATATTGTAATAAGAAACAAGGGAAAGTTGTGCTCAACACAAATTTTTAAAACCAATGAGGCTGTGACCACAAAATACATTTAGACAAATACAAAAGGTCTGCTGCACTCAACCCATTATAAATATATTTAAGACATTGAGAAATTTTGTGCATACAGCTACTAAAAAATGCCTTACCAAATGGATGTTTTAAGAAAAATCTCTTGCAGAACGGCTGAGCACTCTTTCACTTTCCTCTGTCCTTTCTTTTTGGTTTTACTATCTATACTCTATTTTATAATTTCTGAATATTGTTGAATCCTTTCGAGCGTACCTGTTTAATCATATAATATTGTTATAGTACGCCTCAAAATATATGAGTTATGGCGAACTAGTACTATTTTTGGGAAACCTATCAAGCACCTGACAAGCCTCACGGTTTGCCAACCTTTGATACTGTGATAATGTGTTTCTGAGAAAAACTTATTGTGGATGTACTTATTTTGTATAATGTTTGTACAGGATTCATTTTCTTGCTATTTGAATTTTTCTCTATTGTAAAATGCCTACTTCTTTAAATAAAGAATATACAAAAAAAATGCCTTACCCTTAAAACAAAACAGGGATTGTTTGTCCATATATTGCAATATATTTAAGCTGGCCAACTACTTCAAAGTCATCCCATATCTGGCTGTCCAACGCTCAAATTGCATCAGATTCATTAAGAATTCTATTGCTTCATTATACATTTTACAAATCTTTCCTGCGGCTTTCAAAGTAAAACTCCCAAACTTGGTTGCCCTTTTATTAGACACCAGTGGGATCACCTGACTATAGTTGGGAGGGGTGGGAGCTACAACAAGGAGCTGGTCACTGCTCTTATATGAACTATAACAAACAAGGGAAAGTTGTGCTCCATGTCCAGCTTGGACAGATAGCTGATGGATTCTGGTTTATTTGGTGCCAGTTGCAGGCATTATAACATAGAGTTGCCTACTAGGGCCATCAGAAAGACAATAAAAAATAATATTCTCCAAAGGAAATGGTAAAAACTACACATTTTTGCATACTTGGGGTATATGATCACTTAATGCAAGAGAACTGTATAACAGACTTGTACATTGGTCTTTTAAAGGTTTTTTTTTTATAACTGGTAGAGATGAACGTGTTGGTTATGTAACTAGCTCCAGGGCAAAATTATGCCTCAATGCTTCTATGCTCCGTGAGGAGCTTTGTTTTTACAGTGACAAAAATTATATAATGGACAGCTAAGAATTTTTCTAAAATTAATTTCAGAAATAAAATAAAAAAACAGTGCACATGTGCAGGGTCCAGAAACAATAATGAGACAAGAGGATTTCAGAAATGTCAGTTATATTAAACATCACTCTCTTCATTAGACAATATGGGGCAGATTTACTATTGGTCGAATTTCGAATTGAAAAAAATTCAAAATTCGACCATGTGAATAATGAGGGAAGTAAAATCCTTCAAATTCGAATATAGAATTCTAAGGATTTTACCGCTATTCGAATATTCGAACCATTGAATAGGAAAAATTTGATCGATCGATTAAAACGTTTGAATCGTTGTATTCTAACGTTTTAATCGATCGATCAAATTTTTCCTAGTTTTTAACCCTTTAGAGTGGAGGTGTGAAAGAGTGGAGATGTGCGTGTGTGTATGCTGGGTTTTGATTTGGAGGAGTTGAATTTGATGGACTTTGTCTTTTTTCCTATTCGATCACAAACAACTTTAAAACACCTATGGGAGCTTCCCATAGGGTTTTAAAGCAATTCGGTAGGTTCCATCTGGCGAACTGGCCTATCGAATTTTTTTTTAAAGTGGAAGTACTTCGACCATCGAATATTTGAATATTCGAATACAATTAAATTTGAATTATTCGAATCGGTCGAATATTGAAAATTCAATGGTCGAAGTTGCTTCATTTGCATATTTGAAATTCGAATTCAAATCTTTTTGAAAATTCGATCGAATTTCGAATCCTTCATGTGAATTTGATAAATCTGCCCCTAAATGTATGCTAAGATTTGCATTTCTAGTGAAATTTTTTTTGGTGTCAGTGTCTCACAACCACTTCTGGAGAATGATCTAAATTTTAATGTTAGCACTTGAATGAAGAGGAAAAAAAACTTAAAATGTCAGATGTTTCCAGACATACTTTATTCTGACTTCAGATATGGAAAAGGTCCTTTGAATGTAAAAGTTATGTGTTGTCCGCTATGTAGAGTGGAATAGAGTTAGAATGAACGCTCCACAAACTCTGACAGCACATTTAACAAGGTGTCTAACATCCCATTTCCTCTGCACTTCCTCTTGCCTTAATCCTTTTATTTGAAACTCACTCAGGAGTAAGCATGTGTGAAATTGAGGAATCTAATACACAGAATCATTGAAACAGAGTGTCTCAGGCTTTTTCTATCAAACGGTGCCAAAGGAAGCCTAGTTTAATCAATAAATCTTTTTTGTGTGTCAGGAGCAGGAGGTACAAATACAGTAAGAAATCTCAGGTTTTGATTTGGGTATCAAGTCCAATTATCCAATATGTACTTTACTGTAACTGTAAATTGAAATGAAAGAACATTTTCTGAAAATTCTATCTGCAAGTTCTGAGTTCTGAGAACAGAGTTCTTAATAACAGCTTACTTCATTAATTAGAGAGGATCCTACCCATTTATAATCTTTTGAATGGTGCTGCATTCATTTTCAAAATAAATGTTGAATTGTGTACACTGATAAAGATGTGAAACTAAAGAATGTTCCACACTGGGGCTCATTTTGATTCTGTGCACCCCTCGCTCACCCCCAGCTCCACTAGTATTAATGGTAATAAAAAAATAAGGGGGCTGACATACAGGCCTTTTGAATCTCCGGCCTAGCGGACTTCTCTTATTTCTTTTACTAAAAATGGGGACATGGAGGCATGCCACCCCTAAAAACGTGCCACCTGACTTGGCCTTTGTTGCTCCTACATACCAGGTTTGATTTCAAAGCTCTGGTAACTGAACAGGATTTGGAAGAAGAGTTGTGTGGAGATTCTTTTCACCCTCTGATAATCTACCATTTCCTCAAAAAGGGACATGGCATCCCAAAATATAACAATCTATTTGCATATCAAGTCATAGCCTACACTTCAGGAGAACACTGTACCATAAAGTCTGCCCAATTGTTCAAAAGTGCTGCTCATGTGTTTTAAGGATAAAGATTATCCCAATGTATTGTATGTAAATGTCTTATTCTGGGCATAGTTTCCAAGCAGTTATCTTTGACCTTATTGTGTGGGTGATGAGAATTTTGTTCCAGGAACTGGATGCCTTGCAGACACTTTGACTTAGCTGTGGCTGAATGTGCAACACATATAGCTAAAGCTCAATCACAAGTGTGCTTTTGAAAGGGTCCAGGAACAGTGCCAAAAATCATTCTTCACCCAGATTATCAGACTATTGCACATTTTGGAAAAGTTAAAACATTTTCTAGTAACCAAGTAATGACAATGTTTCTCTTTTTTATTATGTTGTTTATTTTTGCTGTTTCCAACAAAGAACACCCAGTAGCATTTGGCTGCTAGGAATGGTTTCACGAAAGTTTCACAGGTACTGTTGATGGTCATTCTGCTTGCTTGGACACAAAGCTACCTGTAAATTATGATCCTATGAGAGCATTTATGAGCCAAACACACACTAACAATTGAGGAGCACATCCATGAATAGTTTCTCGGAGCTACCTATGTTCTGATTGATCTCAATGTAATAAGATAAAGAGTGAATTTCTTTAGGTGAAACAAAACAACACAAAAAAACACATAATTGTATATTTAGGGCTGCCATGAAAAATCATTGGACCTTATACTACTTAGCTATCAGGCTCCCCAAAGACAGCCCAGATTATTAGCCACCGGGGGGAAGCATCTTCCTGCAATAAAATATTTTTATTAAAATAAGGTGAATAACTGCTTGTTGCGTGTGTTGCAAAGCTCATTCCCTACTTATTGTTGGTTCATATCTGTTCAATTCCCATAATAGGCAATCCAGCCAACAGGCACTTGTATGCACATCAGTTTTTCCCTCCCACAGTTAGTGGAATCTTTCATTGCATACCAATAGACCTCACAGAGCTATGAGAGCACTGACAGTACAACACAGTTGAAAAAAATGGAAGGGTAAACAATTTTATTATCTTCATGTAGACATGTGTGAATCCTTGATCCAGGGTTTGATGCAAAGTCAGGCTTCTGAGAATGTAAAGTCTTCTGGAGATACCCTAACTTCAAGGTGTTGCTCAATGAAAGTTAATTAGTGCAAAGGGTCATTTTACAAATTAACTACCATCATTAAAGAAAGCAGACTCTGGAAACACACCCTGAACCAAAGCAACAGTAACAATCTGATTTATTTTTTCTAAAATCTAACCTGTTCTGAGACTGTTTCCCATGTCACCGTTGTTTTCTTGCTTTCAAGAATGATGAAGATGAAAGAATCAACGTGTCATACTTTGTACTTTTTTTCTGTCAGTCTCAGTCTGTTTATTTTGGTCAGCAAACAACACTCCCACTTCTCTTTTCCCACTGCTAATCTTAATTTCATGCTTCTCTGAAACAAGATAATCAGCTAGTCGCAGTCTCTTCCCTATTTTATTCTTTTTAATTAGCCCCTTCATTGCTTTATCCCAAGGTAACTTCACGTCTTAGGGAGTTCGAACTCAGCATCCTTTTTTGGATTGGCATGACAGAGGAAATGAGTTTAACTACTGCAACTGGACAATTTAGAGCTACAGTAAGAGGAAATGAAGGCTGTGCCTACTGAGATATAATCAGTTTGATTTCCCACGTGTAGGTGAAAGGTATACCTATTTCCTATAAAGCTTTACACTTCTGTCCTATTTAAAGTGCATCCACTGTTACAAAAGTACATGTTAAATTGACCAGCTAACTACCACAGTCTTTTGCAAAGCGTTTGTTATTTTTAAAGGAAAAGCAAAATTCACATCTGTGAACATCTGTTACATTGACACATACACGTAATTACACTAGCTGAATTGCACAGGGCACTGATTTCCCACCACTGTAAATTAAATAATAAATATTATATATTTTCTGGATATTTAGCAATTTTTATGGAAATAATTTAGTCATTAATAGTGATGGGCGAATTTATTTTTCGGCGAAGCGAAACTGGGTAGATTCGCCCATCCCTATTCATTATTCCTTGTAGCTGCAAACATACATATATATATATGTAAAGTGATCAGAGTACCGGCACTCTCGAAAAGTTCAACTTCAGATGCCTGGGTGCAGTCCTTCAAGGTGATAGGTAGTCGTATGCAAAGCAGGTCGCACTCGCAGGTCTTATAGAGAAATTATAAAACTTTTATTTCAGG
>CM044434.1:62221956-62237883 GCA_024363595.1 Xenopus borealis | reverse complement strand
ATATATATATATATACACATACTGTAGCTGGTCTGTTATTAATCAATTGTATGTGGTGGAAATGTAATAAAAGCTGCAAAGAGAACAGATTAGCACACAAATAAGAACAAAAAAATCATATGTTGTGATGTAATATTCTTCTTAGGCTTTTATTGCATTTCAAAACTATATAATGCATTGTTACCTTTTAACACATGCTTAAAGCTGGCATAGACTGTTGGAGCAAATGTAACAACTTTTTCAGTAAGAAATTTTATTACGTACACTGTGCACTATAATATTCACAATCGCTATCCTACTGTTGCATGAGGGGCAAAGGGTTCGCAAAATGGTTGTTACCTTTGTCTAAATTGTTAGCAATGTGAACCTTGCTAAAAAGTTAGTGACTTATATTACATCCCCTCATAAGTCATCCCCTCATAAGTATATAAAAGTACAGTACAGGTACTTCAATTAACAAAAATTACAGTATTACTTATATACCAACAAATAAGTTTACAAATACAATTAAAATTCGCTATATTAAAATCTCTGGAGTCCCCTGATCCTGCCTGCTCTTCTCCACTCGCCAATCTTGCTGCCCCCACCTCCTCCATCTTAATTTGCCTGTGCATGAACACTCTTGTAGGGGCGGGGGTGGATCACCATTGCCGGCTGGGTTTCCTTGGTCACCCCGGCCCCCTGGCCAGGCCCTGGTGAGAGGGAATATTCCATGAAATATTATGTGAACAATCCTATTTACTTCAAATAGCATTTCCTATGTGGGAAGTCACACACATGTGAACAAGGCAATTGGATCCCATTGGTTATAAGCAGTATTCCACAGGGAAGTCAAACTTATATAAATACAAAATTCTTAATTTGATCCTCTTTGCTACAAATAGTATTTCACATGTGGGAAGTAACATACATGTGCTTATGTCATATGTAGCTGTATTGCAGTTCAGTTTCATTTACATTGTTTTGACCAAATATAACTTTTTACATTGCTTTTAATATTTAAATTTTTTTCAATAATGAAGTTTAAAATTTTATTTTTGCACCTTCTCTTGTCTCCTGGTGGGGTACGGATGCTTTAACGTGTTCTAAATTGATGCATTAGTTAATACATTGCTTATATTTAGCCTTTCTGAGCATTAAAGGCAACTGTTATAATTGGCACAATAGATGCTAATCTTCCGTAGATGCGTCTGAGAAATGTATCAAATACTATAGCAAATTGAAGAGTTTAGAGGCCTAAACTGCCAGAGAGGAACATTCATTTTTTTAATTAATTTTTTATAAAAACACATACAATAAAAAAGCTATGTTAGCTGAAACCAACTGGAGTGAAAAAAAGTTTTTGCATGGTAAACTATCTCCTTTACAGTAGAACCCCCTTTGATGTTTTCCAGGGGACCAGAAAAAAAAATGTGTAAATTCTGGGAAAATGTATAATGTACTATATATATTGGCAGAGTCACAGAAATAAAGTGTAAAACACAGGAAAGCTCAGGGTACTGTATGTGAATTTTTAACCTGCCGTCACTAAAAATAGTTACAGTGACATATTTTTAGACATGTATTTAATGTAACCTGTGGTGACCTGACTGATCTGTTTCAAAATACAGTTTCAGCCCAGTTTATAGCGTAAATGTAACCCAAAAAAGTGATCTAAATGCTGCTTCTGCACTCTCTGGGTAAAAAATAAAATTGATTATAAAGGTGCCTACATCTATCATTATTATTTACATTCTCATATGCATATTCAGCTCTTCTTCACCAAGGGAAATGGAGATCGGATAGACATCATTCTCCGAATGCCCCAAAGAACACTTTGCTGCATCATTAGAATAGAAAATGCCCTGTCTAAATGCAACTTTAATATGTAAAGCTGCCATATCTTGGTTTTAAATAAGCTAGAATTGCAATCCATATAAAATATGGGAGATGAAGAATGGTCCAGAATAGACTATCAAGCCTAGGAATCAAACCTAAACAGCTATTTATATTAATGCAAAAAAGGTACACAATTCTTTGCCTTGATATATGCAGCAGAGGGAGATAGTTGTGTCCCACCAGTGAGAATAAGAGCCTGCATTGCTTGATAGGCATAGTCACACGTGTGAGATAAAAAAACGTGGCTTATAATATATGTACCCTCCATGTATTCTCTACTGGATTTCCTTTAGATCTTTAGATGACAACCAGAAAACACTTATTCGAGGTTAGGTATTGCACTCTGGGCTTGTAATAATGATTTCTTTACAAGCAGCAGATTGTGTCTGTGAATGAGCACTGGGCTCTGCTCCTTTCTGTTTAAGGAATGGCACACACATCTATTATTTTTAGCCTTTTAAGTCCTGCTGCAGCCCCTTGGGCTCACATTTCCTTTAATTTGATTTTAATAACTTGTAAGTAATCTGGAGAGCTGTTTACACATACACAGCTATTCTGTTCAGATTTCTGCTTCTAGTTAACTGTCTGTATAGGAGGTGTGCTGTGCATTTACTTAATACTGCTGAAAAAAAATGATATGGTATGAAATCATACTTAAATATTTCATGCATTCATTACAAAAAAAGATTGAAAGAAAAGATAGACATCAGAACTCTCCCCCACACACCCAACATACTTGTTATGATTTTCTCTTTGTTAAATGCATTTTTTACTTATTTAGCTGAAGCAATATTTAATTAGTGTTGTTGTGCACATGACACTTGTATGACATGCAAGCAGTTATAGCATGGCAGAAATAAGAAGCCTTGGCATTATTCCTTATTGCATTATGCTAATTTATGCTTCCTCATGGTAGACAACACCCCAGTATGCCTTGATTACCAAATGTACAACACCACAGGATCTGTTAAACATGGAACAGAACAAGACCGGGCCTGTAAACATGTAAATAGAAGCAAGATCTAGTGTAGTATCAGCACAGCATGCTGTCTTGAATAACACCTGGAAGCTATAACAATCTAATGTTAAATAGTGTACCTACATAAAGGTATAAATTCCTGTCATTCTAGTGCTAATCTTAATTGGTGTCTAAATATTGGGTCTGCAAGATAATTATATCAGAAACAATGACATTTTGGGGGTTAACTAAACTCTGATCAGGCTTTTTCAGTCAAAACATAGAATTTTTGGAGGTTTTTTTAAAAATACAAACTTATTTAGATTTATTGTAGCCCGAGACAGCAAAAAACCCTAATACAAAAATCTGCCATTTCAGACCAGCCAAGGTTGTGTATAAGTCAATGGCAGAGGTCTCTATCCTATTTTGAAGCTTCTAGTCTGCGCTAGCGTTAACCCAAAAAACCAATAATTTCAGGCAAAAATCTGAAAAAGTCAGGCTTTTTTTCAGGAAAGACCCCGAAAAAATCTAGCAATTTGGGGAAAAAACCTGAAAAGTTTGCATGATTTGGGTTTTCACTTGTTTATTGAGTTATTACATGAACCGATTTAATTGAGCTTTTTAATAATAAATAAGTTAAATTCAGGTATGGGAGTTTGGCTGTGGTTTATTTATTTTATAAAGAGTTACTAGAGGATGGAGGGCACACCAAATTAATAGATATCCTAGATTATAATGTAAGAGGTGCAGAAACCTTAAGTTTACCCCTACATAAGGTAACAAAAATGTATACAAAAATGTCTATAGGTTCGCACACTCACAAAATTTTTATTTTATAAATTAGATTTATTAGGACTTTAGTAAATAACCCTCTCAGTGTCTCAGTTACAACTGACCATGCTGCAAGTGCAGGAGTGCAAAATCATGCCCTTTAGTACAAGATTCCCTTTGGACTCTTAAGAATACAGTGTTGCTGAATGCAGGCAACCTATGGTCTATCTAGAGCCTGGCTGCCCAACTGGAGGTTGAGGGTTAGTTGCCCTCAGTTTAAATGTCAAGGTCATAACCTTATTTTGGATGACATCAGCAAATACAGTCAACATAATCCCATCCCCCAAACATAATCTTTATCAGTACTGGTTTATGGTATATTTGACTAATTCACCCAACATGACCACATTATATTTACTTTGGTGAGGAGAAAGCTTCAATATTTTGTATAAACAGCAAACAAGCTCCCTGGACATAACTAGCGTTATCACAGTGGTGTTATCACAGAGGATTTTCATAAGGTCATAACTTTGCATGCAAGCTATCATTGAAGCAGTTTCATTAATCTTTATATTTGAGCTTTCTATTTGTGAAAATAAATCACAATTAAGAGGCACATTTATCAAGGGCTGAATTTCAAATTCATGTGAGTTTTTTAACTCACTTAAATTTGATGAATTTGAAATTCAACCTGCCAAAATGTATTAATAAAATCAAATTATTATAACTTAGACAAATTTAAACAACCGAAAACTCGAATGTCTGGAAGGCTGCAAACATCTCCAAATTGATCCCTGGACCTCTGCCATTGACTTAAACAGTAATTCAACAGGTTATAGGTGGTGAATAAGCACATTTTAATTCTTAAAGGTCCAGAGTATGATAAATCTAAAAAAAAAGTTGTATCAAGTTTCGATAATTCCCTAGTAAAATTTGAATAAAAAATTTTGAAAATAAGATTTTCCATTCAATCCTTAATAAATCTGCCCCTAAATGTGATAGCATTTTCATGCAAATGTTATTTCTTTTCCCCATTTACTATCATATTATAATAGATTAAAATCAGAAAAACTCAGATTTAAGTAATAAAAATACTAAATGAAAATGGATTGTTCCACTCACTTGTACAAATTTGACGTGAAAACTTGAAAACTAAAATAGCTTGAATGTTGAAAATATATTTGATATTGACATCTATAGAAGGTTTCACTTGCCAATTTATTATTATTTAAAAAATTTCAGTTGATAAATGCAGTGCATTCCCTTTTTTACATATATCTGCTACGCTGTGGCATATTCAGTAGGGTGGATACCATGATTTGTGGTTATTTTTTTTCCTTTAGACAAAACTAAAAACATTTGTGTGCAAATTATACTTTGCAAGAAGACATAATTTCTCTGAAACAGCTTTAGCAAGTTTTGCAAACACCAAAAAAAGCCTCAGTATTTGGTATATGCCTCTTACTCCTGCCACAAATTCTAAAAGATTTTGTAGAATCTGAGTAGGCATATTATTTCAGTCCTGTTTTAAAGCATCCCATTGTCTTGTGATGTTACAGAATGTTCAGAATTTCTCTTTCAAATATGTTCAGTCTAATGAAAGTGGAGAGAAGTTAACACGCCTTGTACTTCTTTCAAACTTTTCTAGCACAGTTTCAGTTTCATCCCTAAAAACTGTACGTCAGAGGGGAAGGCATATATCTGGTGAAGAGTGTGCAAACTTTTTATAGTCTCTAAGCAGTTAATCCTGTGCAAGTCACCAACTCAGCAAAAGGTGAAACATGCCAGGAACTAAATTTTTACTTTGAAAAAGTAAGTACAGCCAGCAGGTTTGATCGTAGTTGCTTTTAAATGGTCACATGGCTGTCTACTCATATTTTATAAGCTTTCCTGTTCCATTTACAGCTTAGAAATTTGGTTCAATCTTGAGGCTGCAGAAAAATTTGCAAAATGGTGATATGTCACCAAAATGTATTTGAGTCAACGGACGTTAATTAGCTTTTTTTCTTGAGTTTTTTCTCATGCAAAACATATTAGAATAAAGGGGGTGATTTTTCCTTGCACCATAATTATTAGGGTTATTGCTTGTTTTTTCTTGCAAGTAATAATTTCCACCCCAAAATTATTAATCGTTCAGGAATTAATTTTTTAATGTCACATAGTCCAGGTATTGTGTTGAAATATAACCTTTCTGTAGTTTGCTCTATTTGCCAAGAACGCACAGAATACACAGTTGAGATATAGTATAGCCAGGCAAAAATAGCTTAAAGGGATCCTGTCATGGGAAAAAAAACTTTTATATTTCATTTTGAAATCTGACATGGGGCTAGACATATTGTCAATTTCCCAGCTGCCCCTGGTCATGTGACTTGTGCTCTGATAAACTTCAATCACTCTTTACTGTTGTACTGCAAGCTGGAGTGATATCACCCCACAACACAAGATAACAGCTCCCTGGTAGATCTAAGATCAGCACTCAATAGTAAAACCCATGTCCCACTGCGTACTATTCAGTTACATTGAGAAGGAAAAACAACAGCCTGCCAAAAAGCAGTTCCCTCCTGAAGTGCTGGCACAAGTCACATGACTGGGGCAGCTGGGAAATTGACAAAATGGCTATCCCCATGTCAGATTTCAAAACTGAATATAAAAAAATCTGTTTGCTCTTTTGAGAAATGGATTTCAATGCATAAGTTTACTGAAGCAGCACTATTAACTGATGCATTTAAAAAAAATGTTTTTCCATGACAGTTTCCCTTTAAGAGTTTTACACGTTTCACATTAACTAGAGTAAACTCTTTTGTATTTTCAAAGCCCATACAGTGCATTACCATAAAACCATTTCAGGTATATCTTGAGTTAACCACAATTAAATATGATATTTTAAATGTGTAGAGACCCGTCAACATTTTGCCTTGTAGAGTTGAGGTTAAGGGGATTATTTACTCAGTCAAATGTTTCAAGATTTATTAAACACCCATGCTGCTAAAAGTCCAAATTAAGTAGTACACCATCTCAAATCTGCTGAGGTCATGTAGAAGTCAATGGCAAATGTCCCATTTACAAATGGAAGATATCATGAGCTGTGCTGGTTAGTGATGGGCGAATCTAGGCAGATTTGCTTCGCTGAAAAATTCGCAAAGTTCTAGCGAAATTCGCGAATTGCCGAAATATGTGTGAAATGACGCGTGTCTCGTTTTTGACGTGCGTCACGTCGCTTTTGTCGCGTTGCGTCATTTTCGTCACGTAGTTTTCGCCACGTCGTATTCGCCACGCCACGTCGTTTTCGACACACGACTCGTTTTTTTTTGGCCGAATTATTGCCAGGCGAAGTTTTTAGGGTGTTTCCCAAATTTATTTGCCGGCAGCGAATCGCGGGAATTCGCCGCAAATTCGCTACTGGTGAATAAATTCGCCCATCCCTAGTGCTGGTACAATAATCATATAAATTTGTGGTTTTCTGCAAAAATCCAAAAAAGTGGTATGTTTCAGATTTTATTGAGCCTTTTTCCCCACACCTGTTAAATAAATTAAAAATGTGGATGAGAATTTGGTTGAAGTGGTTTTAATAAAATAATTCTATAACCCCATAGAATTCAGTTCCATCCAGGGCACTATCTGTATACACTTTTTGTGGGCTATTTATTAAAATCTGAACATTTCTCAGTATTTTCTTAAAACCACTTTGACCAAATTTCCGTTGACTTCTTTTACCATAAATTTTCACGAAAAAATCTGATGTGGGAAAAAATACGAACCATACAATTTAATAATTTAATAATCTTCAGATTATTGTACAAAACCCAGTGTAGATCAGGATATCTTCAAGTTGTAAATGGGAAATCTTGCATTAATTTCTACATGACCTTGGCAGATGGAGTATTTATTTATTCGAACTTTTAACACCAGCAGGGTGTTTTGAAATCATGAAAAATTTAGGGTTTTTGTCCGAAAAAATTAAGTTTTCCCCTTTAAAAGTCCGACCAGAAGAAATTGGACTTTAATAAATAACCTCCTTTATGCTCTAACCATAGCATAGTGGGTTCCATAAATTTATTTCAGTAATTCAACAACAATTTTACACTGTGGTTAATAGAAATTGATGCTAGCCTGTGTTCCTTTGGTAGAGAAGTTATACAGTAAGCTCTAATTGTAGAGAATGTAACGTGCACATATGTGAGCTTAGAAAAGAATCATAACTGAATAATTTCTTATGTTGTCATTGAATAAGTTTATTAAATTTTTTGTTTGTAGTGATGGGCGAATCTCCCGCCTTTCGCTTCGCCGAAAAATTCGCGAATTTCCAGAGAAACTCGCGAATTGGCGAAAAAATTTGCGAAACGAGTCGCGCGTCGTTTTTGACGCGCGTCACGTCAAACGTTTTCGACACGCGTCACGTCAATCGCAGTGCGTCGCGTTGTTTCCGAAGCACCGCGTCGTTTCCGACGCGTCGCGTTAAAAACGATGCGCGACTCGTTTATTTTTGGCGAATTTTTCGGCGGTGAATTTTTGCTGGCGTTTCGCAAATTTATTCGCCAGCGGCAAATCGTGGGAATTCGCCGCAAATTCGCCCCTGGCGAATAAATTCGCCCATCACTATTTGTTTGTTCTCTAGGTATGTTTTTTTATGGCTGATGTAATTATTTGGATAGCTGTACATGCAATTGTACAGTAATAAAATGGAGACTGTTTGGATAGAAGATGGTTCATGTCTAGACTTTGCAATAAGTTTTCATCTCTATATCCATTCTTTCTTCTTTTATAATTCTCTTATTGTATTAACATCTACCAACTCTTTAGGGAAGCTATTCCATGGTTGCATTCATGTTGTGAGAAAGTACTTTTTCACAGCTTTTCCATATCGATTGTGTAAACTGGATTCCCCTGTGACCTGCATTTTCAGCTGGAGTTTGCACTGAATCTAAAGCAGAGCAATTTATGCAGAACAGAAAGTGTGATTTGCATAGCTAGATTTTCCCCCTTACAATGTACAGTACTGTGTAATGTACTGTTTAATAAACTTAATTAAGAAGAAATATTTTCTTTTATGGGAATTATATAAAGAAATATTTCTGTACCTCATATTTTTACCTATAACCCTTAGTAGTAACGAATCCAGCTTGAAATCTACATGCCTGTCAGTTCTTTTAAGATATTTCCATTTGCTGTTACTGACAACAATATATTCTCATTTTTCATAGGCTCGCTTTTTTCAACAATGTAATCCCCATATTTTCAGTCGGTTTCTGCAAAATTTTAAATGGGGAAATTACAAAAATAGTCCACTAAAACATGTAAGCATTCAAAGAAAAAACACAGGTCTTTGGAAAATCTGGCCTATAATGTTTGGAAAAAAAAGGATAACAGCAAACCTTTCTCAGCTGAAAGCAATTGGCAACATTGTTGCTATCGATGACATGGTTTCCCTATCTTTATAGTGCTACAATGTGAGAACAGACTCAAAAAAGCCTATCACTAAATCCAGATTGTATCTCTAATTCTACTGATTGATTTGGGGGCTTGGAGGAGAGACATAAATTCCCTTAGTGCTGATAGGAATTCCCAAATCAACAGAAATGAGTATAGCTGAAAAGAAATGTATAATGTAAAGAACTGTTCTACCTTGACCTTTAGACCTGTCAATGTCATTAGGGTAAGCAGGAGATATATTCCTCAAAAACCTCAAATGGAGACTGCTTTTGTCTGTTAACTGTATTTTCTATAAGCTGCAATACATTTTATTCACTATAAATTTGTGGACAAAATGTTTTGCAGATTACTATTAGAGGCACATTTACTAGGGGGTACATTTACTAAGGGTCAAAGTGAAAATTCAAATAAATTTCTAATTTAAAAAATTCAAATTTTGAAGTAATGTTGGGCTACTTCAGCTATCGAATAGGCAAAAATCAAGTTAAATTTTGAATAAAAAAAATTCAAAATTCTACCAAATTTTTTTGAGGGCATTTTTGATCGAAAATGGATCAAATAGGTCAGTGTTCAATTGAATAAAAATCTTTCAAATCGTTCGAATGCATTTTGGAAATAATCCTTCAAATTCAATTTGGCAGCTTTAAATTGGCAAAGTGTCCACTTCAATTTTTTTAAAGAGGCAGAATTTCAAAAATTCAAAAATTCTTATTTTCTAATTTTTTTCAATTCAAATCGAATTTTGGGCTATTCGATAGTCACAGTAGCCTAAAATTACTTGGAAATTAAAATTTTCTTAATTTGAATTTTCACTTCGACCCTTTGGAAATGTGCCCCTAAATTCTAAGTAACAAAAATAAAAAAGTGACTGTTGTTAGCTTCTTTACTAGACTAAAACCACCACGGTCCTCTAGCAGAGAAGACCCAAGGAGCTCCTTTTATCCCACCAAAACAGACAATTTTTTTTTAACAACAAACCACATTTCAAAATATTAAGGATTCCCCAAAAAGTTTGTTGCTGGCTGGAAAACTGTATCTACTACCAGGTGAAAAAGTTCATTCATTCTGATTCTCAAATAATATATCTTGTATTTACTAGCAACATGCTGTGGGAAGATTGGCTTTTGAAATGGCAGGCAAAAGATTTTCTTATGCAGGGATGAGAAAGGGATAGAAAAAAATGCTGTAACAATAGGATTTTGCCTTTATTTTATTAAACTCAAAAATTACATGTAAAGGGTGATTGTCTTCACAAGGTAGGGTGGGTGTCTGTGTACTTGAAATGCCAGAGACAATTTTATATCCCACTCCAGGTCTTTTCCATAATATATGTAAACTGTTACAAATGATCTTCCAAAATTGGAATCTTGTCCCATATAGTGAAAAGTAACCAAATCAAGAAAGAGCTACAGATACACAAGCAAATAAATGTCAGTTGAGACTCTGGTTTAATTCTCATTGTTCATAAGGGAACAAACTACAATGGTTGAATGTCTATAAAGCAGTGTGTAAATATGCAGACTAAGAAATTGACAAAAATTAGTCCAATAAATAGAGACCCTACCCATTATTATTATTATTATTATTGTTATTATTATTAATTAATAATAATAATATGTATTTTTAGAGCACCATCATATTGCACTTTCCAGTCATTTCAAAGGTTTTATTTGAAAAACAACACTGAAAAATGCAAATTTTAAACTTACTTGCCAAAGTAAATACAAAGCTTCTTCCTCATCATCATAACATTCTTAAAGGGATTCTGTCATGAGAAAACACTAAACTCTATTTCTCAAAAGAGCAAACCGATTTTTTTATATTCGATTTTGAAATCTGACATGGGGCTAGAGATTGTGTCTATTTCCCAGCTGCCCCGGTCATGTGACTTGTGCCACCACTTTAGGAGGGAACTGCTTTCTGGCAGGCTGTTGTTTTTCCTTCTTAATGAAACTGAAGGAGTCACAGTGGGACATGGGTTTTTACTATCGAGTGCTGTTCTTAGATCTACCAGGCAGTGAGGCTGCTGTTATCTTGATTTAGGGAACTGCTATCTTCACATTGTTCTGTTGTTAGGCTGCTGGGGGGGAGGAAGGGAGGGAGGGAGTGATATCACTCCAACATGCAGTATAGCAGTAAAGAGTGACTGAAGTTTATCAGAGCACATGACTTTTGGCAACTGGGAAATTGACAATATTTCTAGTCCCCATGTCAGATTTAAAAATGAAATATAAAAAAATTTATTTGCTCTTTTGAGAAATGGACTTATTCTGCTGGAGCAGCACTAGTAACTGATGCATACTGAAATATTTTTTACCATAACAGTATCCCTTTAAGGAAGATGTATTATCTTTATTAATAAGGTCTATATTTAAAATAGGACAGCCTGTGTAGCAGTAATGAATGAGGCCTTGTTTCGCTTCACTGGGAAACTTATGGAACCACAGGAGAATTTGCAAAAACAAAGTTTGATGTGCATTTAAGTCAGGAGGCGTTCTTACACCGTGATGAGTGAATCTGCCTCGTTTCGCTTCACAAAAAAAAATTTGCGAAATCACTGTAAAATTCACAAAAACAACAAAAGTTGTGATATTCATTGACTGTGCTTTCTCAACCAAACATTTTTCCTGGTATAACAACTCCATTGCAAATCACTGACTCATGCTGCATTCAGCCAGTTAGGTCTGGTGAAATCTCAATATCAAGAACTCAATATTTAGTTGTTTGGAGCTGCAACAAAACCTTTGGCTGAGGAATGCACAAATAAATCACTGAATATTAAAACAACTGTAAAACTGTAAAGTGCATTTTGTTAATAATAGGTTTCCCCTTTAATTTCTTATAGAAATACTTAGCTTCTGTTCTGAACAACTTTTGGAACTTGACTCCAAACCTGGGGGTACAACAAAGGAAGGGTTTTTCTGCCCCAATGTGTATTATACATTTCTGTACTTTTCCATATACCAATAAAGACATATTTAATGATACCTTTTTGTTTTTATTTTCTTGTGTCATGGGAAAACATTTTTTCTTTTTAAATGCATCAGTTAATAGTGCTGCTCCAGTAGACTTCTGCTCTGAAATCCATTTCTCAAAAGAGCAAAAAGAGTTTTTTAAATTTCATTTTGAAATCTGACATTGGGCTAGACATTTTGTCAATTTCCCAGCTGCCCAAAGTCATGTGACTTCTGCTCTGATAAACTTCAATCACTCTTTACTGCTGTACTGCAAGTTGGAGTGATATCACCCCCTCCCTTTCCCCCACCCAGCAGCCTAACAAAAGAACAATGGGAAGGTAGCCAGATAACAGCTCCCTAACACAAGATAACAGCTGCCTGGTAGATCTAAGAACAACACTCAATAGTAAACCCATGTCCCACTGCGTACTATTCAGTTACATTGAGAACGAAAAACAACAGCCTGCAAGAAAGCAGTTCCCTCCTAAAGTGCTGGCACAAGTCACATGACCGGGGCAGCTGGGAAATTGACAAAATGGCTAGCCCCATGTCAGATTTCAAAATTGAATATAAAAAATCCATTTCTCAAAAGAGCAAACAGATTTTAAGTGCAGAAGTCTACTGGAGAAGCACTATTAACTGATGTGTTTAAAAAGAAAAAATGTTTTCCCATGGCAGTTTCCCTTTAAGGTCCTGATATACAGGAGATATATTGAGTATACATTATCTGACTGATGTGACTGAAGGAATATAGACAAACATTTTAGTTTTAAAAACTGTTTGTAATTTAGCTTGCAACCAGCAAGAGGTAGTGTGCCAAATATACTACAAGCAACTTTTGCAAACATTCTATGTGCCTACACATTAAAATAAACTTAAAATTACCATTCTAAGGGTGAAGCCTGTGACCTTCAGCCAGTATAAAAAGGCACATGGAGAAAAGAAAGATCCATCCACACTGTCCTGTACATAGTGACAGGAATAAATAAGATCTGCCTGTCATTGTCTACACAGGAATTTGTTTCAGCCAAAAACTGCCTTGTGTGCACAGACATAGGCCAATCACATTACTTCCTGCCATGCCTCAAATGGGACATAGAAGAATACAGATGACTTTTTTAACACATTTGAAGAATGTAATGTAACGAAAAATATTGTCAAATAAATTGTCTAATATAAAATATAAGTCTATCATAGAGATGCCTCCTGAAACGTATTTCTCCAAAAAGGACTTGCATTTGAAGAAGTGTAGGTGGTTCTTCACAGTCAGGACAGTGAGGTTGTGGAATGCACTACCGGGTGATGTTGTGATGGCTGATTCTGTTGATGCTTTTAAGAGGGGCTTGGATGATTTTTTTGGACAGACATAATATCAAAGGCTATTTTGATACTAAACTCTACAGTTAGTATAGCTATGGGCACATATGGTTTGTGTGAAAGATTGGAGGTGTGTGTGTGGATGCTGGGTTTTAATTTGGAGGGTTTGAACTTGATGGACTTTGTCTTTTTTCAACCCAATTTAACTATGTAACTATGTAATCCCCAGTTTTATTTTTCCCATTTCATTAATTTACTTAAAGTGGACCTGTCACCCAGACACAAAAATATGTATAATAAAAGTCCTTTTCAAATTAAACATGAAATCCAATTTCAAATTTTTATTAAAGCATTCATAGCTGTTTTAAGCTCATTTAAAAATCTCAGTTGTCAATCAAATATTGTCTGCGACTCCTCTATGCCTTAGGCATAGAGGCGGGGCAGATAATTACTTTCACTTTCCATTCAGCACTTCCTAGATGCCACTGCTCCCCACCCATTCCCCCAGTTCTCTTAACTATTTAATTGTGTAGCCAGGACATGGGGATAGACATCGGGTCCCCCGTTCTGGTGCACAAACAAGATTCTAAGATGATGCAAGGCTTGCCTTAATAACTGTGTCTACAAAATGGCTCCTGCCTTCTTGCTATAATTATGAATTCCCAGACTGAAGAAAACAAGATTAAAATAATGTATATAGTGTAATTAATGTTAATTTTGCTTGACTAATGTGATAATATATGATTTGGAATATTTTTTTGGGGTGATGGGTCCACTTTAATAGCCCTATTGTGCTGGCGCATTTCTGTAAATAAGCTCTTTGGCTTTTCCTTGCATTGCTTAGTCCTTTAATGCTAACCACTAACCGGGGTGAGATATATAGGTAGAGGTAATGGTAGAGGCTTTCATGCTATGAAATTTACTGCTATTTGCACAGTACTGTACTTATGGATTTTTTCCACCTTGTTTATATAATATTATGCATTTGGTGTGTTTTAACAGCACTCATTTGATATTTACATTTGATCCAGTATTTTGCTCTCTTTTGCATCATCCAAACAGAAATGCAGAGGAATAAAATGCTTGAATCTATGTCTGGCAAATGATCACAAATGATCATCGTGTTCATTGTTTGTGGTGTGAACAAAACTGGACAAGATGTAGAAAACAATGCCATGATCAAAATGGCAATATGTTTTTCCACAATTTAAAATCTATGTTTTAAGTAGATGTTTCAAAATTAGGGGAAATCAATGATATTTACAACAAGAAAGCTTAGTTTGAATAGCATTTTTTTTCTTGTGACCTTGGGCAAAGCTTGTTTACAGGGGATTAATTGCATTTGAAAAACATATTTAACTGTTCCTGCATATGTTGTCAACATGATATCATAATAAATTGTTCTTATTGTTAACTTTCTTGCAAGTGTGTTTTGTATCCACATAATAAATTATCACGCAGGCAACCCTCCATTGTATTTAAATCTTTCTATGTAATGAAAATGCACAAGGAAATGGTGTGGGTGCATTTGGGAGTAGTAGAAAACAGTTAGCTCCTTAGTAGAGTCATAAAGAAGTAAACAGTAGGCTTGTATGAAGATCTATGGGGCCCCGCAGTGCCATTGTCTTCAAAAGGAATTTAAAACAAATTGCTGAGGGCCAGCACATAATTTAGAGACTCACTGCAATTTTATGACTTGCTAATGTTCCTAATTACATGCCCGTGAAAGGCTTAATTAATTGGGGGATGTAGCAAAAAGTGGAGCCTGTGTTTGTTATCACGGTTCCACTGCATTGATTTTAGTGCCTATGGAGAATTTAGGACCTCTTTATTTGCACAAAGAAAATGCAAGTCTCTCTCTCTGCAAAGAAAAAAATGCACATAACGATCAACCCCTCGCTGCTATCTAATATAGTTTTCTCTACTTAACCAAAGTGCTGGTAATCATATTTTGTAAATGTTGGCGCTGTTAATTGCATTGTAGGAGAAAATAGGTTCCGCTTGGCTGCTTGTGGAGAATTTTAAGTTCTTTCTCTCCTACCCATTTCAGTGCTTGGAGAAGTAATCATGAAGTTAAAACTTAATTTCTATAAAAAGTTTAAGAAAATGCACAAATGATCCCTTATAGATTTGTTTAGGCTTTAGGGGATTAAACATTTTTATTTTAAAAATAGTTGAAAACAAAATAAATTTTTATGAAACATCAACATCTAGTGCAGAATAATAGAGATGAGATTTGCTATATATTTGTCCATATTTATTGCCTTTCAGATTTATTCATCTTTTTTTAATATTTATAATAGAATGAAAAAATGCATACTGTGTGAAATTCCAAGTAAAGCATCAAGTTAAAATGATAATAATAAATAATCAGGAATTAATGGAAAAAAGATAAGAATGTAGGCATGAGTCTAGTGAGTGGGGAGACCATGATATTGGCTCCAATTATAAATAAATAAAAATGATTAAATATCTGTCCATTCTTAGTAATTTTCACCTGTCAATGATACCAGAATGGTACTTGTAAAGATGTGACATTAAGACAATTAAACCCAAAAACACTGGGTACCAATTTCATTTGTACCCCTTCTGATTCTTTTCATTAATAGTGATGGG
>CM044434.1:62170033-62191026 GCA_024363595.1 Xenopus borealis | reverse complement strand
ATATATATATATATATATATATGTTATTAATCCTAATAACATCTATATATGTTTTTTTCTAACATATTTTATGCATATTCAAACAAAAATGTTGAGGTTCTCAAGCATTAGAGCACTAGATTTGCATTGTGTGCAGGTCTAAATATTCTGCAAAAATAAGTAAACAAAGGTTCATATGAAAATACAAAAGGTAATTTTCTTTTAATTACGGTAGCAAAAACGCTGTAGTAGGCTGAATGAGACCAACCGTTTATTTTAAAAATATTCAGGCAAAGCCAAACAAGAATGAGTATTTTCATTGCAGTTTTTCTGTTTATGCCAAAACATAACATCACAGTATGAAAGATTGTCTGTTTCAGTCCCCTTATAAATGGCAAGAGGTTCATTAAGTGATTTTTCACTTTATTGTTAGGCTTTAACATTACCTGTTTGAAGAACAGCACAAGGCTATTCAACAAGAAACCAGAAATCATTTGCTGTGGTTATACTGAATGCAATGGAAATGTCACTATGTCAATACATCATTTCAGAGTATGCATGACTGATGATCTCTTGTGTATCTGGAATAGAGAGCTATGACTGCTTATGAAATGGTACACTTTGTCTACAGAACTGCTAGTACAATGAATTATATAAGAATCAATACACTTAAGAAATCATGGCTCCTAAGAAATCATGGCATGTACTGTGGAGTGCAATTCATCCACAGGTATTTTTTTGTTGTTTCATTTTATCCTCTGTCCAATGCTTTAGACTTTAAATGAGTGAGTAGAGACAGGGACATTTTAATAAGAAATCCAATATATAAAGACAGTTATAAAAATAACCATGAATATCCCTTTTCAGAAATAGCATGTTATGCAATGTTCCTAACTCAAAAAGTAACCCATACTAAGAAATCATATGACTGCAGTAGACAAAGAAATTCTAATCCTTGCTATGGCTAATGGGGCTGACAAAGTTTACTAAATAATTCATACATTTTTTTGAGGCCCTTAGCAAGAGTAGTTTGAGCAAATTGTATAATCTGTGATTTAACTCAGTTCACAATTTACTACTTTCATGCTTAACAAATGCTTGAAGTGATATTTCATTTAACTTTTTGGATTAAGGGAGTGTCCTACTTACCATAGCGATTATCTTTTAAGAAGCTGCAGCACTGAAGTGCAAGCACTAGAAGAATGAATGCCCAGAGAAGCCATAAATAAAAAATTATAATCCCCAGTGTGAGATGGAGATTTGCTCATTTGGTGACTGGTGATGCCTAATAGAAAAATATACTAATGGCAATGAGATTAGGGTACATTGCATTCCCCAGTAAACCAGGGTTACTACAGTATAAAGCCATAAACTGTCTTCAGCATGCCAAAACTGAAAAAGTTAACATTGCCTTTAGTTGTTCTACACTGTTACATCAGCCTCTAAGGAAAAACACATCAGCGCTTGAGTATTGCCTTCAGATGGGGAAGTTTATGTCTAGCCGTAACTGCTGGTACATAGGACTCTGTTTTTCTGGTGGGTCCTTGATTTATTTGTGAAGGATAGGTTAACAACACTGACTTCACCCACATAGTCCTCTCAATAGTTTGGGCACCAGTGATTCTTGCAATAAATAGTGCTAAACAGATGTTCACAGTAGGGTCTAACCACTTGAATTCCTGCTGGCAGGTGAAACCCTCCGGGTCTCCACATTGGAGAGCTGAATACTTTACTAACTATCTTGATTCTAGTGCTCAATCATAGAGACAGCTACATGAGATCTTTCCTTTCACTGACCATTGTTATGACTAGAGTGCTGAAAAGTGTGTGCTATAAAGTGTTGGTGGGCCCTGAAGAGGGTTGATTGGCAGAGGGAGGCAGACTGTCAGGGGACTCATGTTTCTAATACTTTCATTATTTTTATGTGTAACAGGTGGATGGGTCAGGGTCTGCCTTAACCTTCCTATAGTTACTATATATACTGGTTATAGAAGCTGGCAATGGTTCAACTCCCAGCAACTTCTTCTAGGCACAATATAATTAGACTCTTTATCTTCAGGTATGGAGGAAAAGATTACCAATCTGGTATAAGCACACAGCAATCACTCTTGATCAAATAAACTTTGGGTGCTAGTTCTTCTTTAAAAAAGCAGAATAATTTATTGAATTGATGGGACACTTCTCAATGGCCAGTCACATATTCATGGTGTATGCTCAGATGGTACACTTTATGAAAAAAGTAGTGGCAGCAGGTCATTTACACATATGTATTACTCATGGATACTGTCTGATCCTTTGTCAGTCAACTTTCTGAATTAAGTCACCTTGCCTGCCTTTGGTGCACAATCCCTATTGAAGGTGAATCTCACAGCTGGTCTTACACTCCAATGATCTCTCTATCCCTGAGCCTGACCACTTGAGTCCCTAACCTGGCAGCCTTGTCACCTCAGGGTGCTAACCTGTCACTAAACTCCTCGTTGGAGCCTTAACTGCTCACTAACTTTCCTGAACCTATCTGTCACTCCTATAGTGACCTATTACAGTTTCTGTCCTGACACTTGCTTGCTCCTATACGTAGGCCTACTGCCACCTGAGACCATACCAGCTGCACACCACCTCCACCAGCATGTGGGGTGCAGCAGAAAGAGAGGGAACACATGAAACATCTCTTTTTATAACCTCTGGGGAACTACACCCCCTCCCCTCTGTGAAAAAGGACCCAGCCTAGCTGGCTAACACACTCCCTAGGATATAGGTAAACCTTTACATTCCTACATATGTATTTGTTATGGCCATCAAACAGTTTTGATGTTTGCACTGTTGTAGCAAACTTTATCTGTAGCCATCATTATTTCCAGTTGATTATATTGTCACACAGTTTTTACTTGGTCAGTTTGGTAAGTTAGGTGAGTGAGTGTAGGATGATACATGGGTCATGTGCAATACATGTTATGTAATAAACAGAAGAGAAAAATGGGAAATGTGAACAAATTTTACAGATGAAGCCACTTTAGAATAACTAAAACACAGATTTCTCCCTTGTCCCACTTAACACAGAAAATTGCATCACAGCATCCCATCTAAGTAAAGCATTCATCATTGTGAACAATGGTGCTTTGGTATGCTAATGAAAAGGTTAAATGCATTAAATGAGTTAAGATAACTTAAGATAACACAGTTTCTTCAATAAAGCTTGAGCCATGACACATTTAACACACAAATCCATGTGGCTGCATCTGTATTTGTGTGAATATTTTTTCTTAGAGCATAGTTAATATATGTATGTAACAAATGAATCATCAAGCAACCAAAAGTTAGACCAAATTCAATTAATCTTAAAGGGGGTTTGAGTTAACTTTTAGCATATAGAGAGTGATATTCTATTCTAAAAATATAGCTTAGCTTTTAGGCTTTTTATTTTTAATCAAACAGGTCTCCAGTTTGCAATTTCAGCAATCTGCTTGTTAGGGCCCAAATTACCCTAGCAACCATCCACTGATTTGAATGAGAGACTGGAATATGAAAAGAAAGATGAGCAATAAAAAGTAGCAATAAGAGCATTTTTTTAGATGGGGTTAGTGACCCTATTTGTAAGCTGGAATGAATCAGAAGAAGAAGGCAAATAATTACAGAAACCCCATAAAAAAAAAATAATGACAACCAATTGAAAACTGTCCATTCTACAAAGTTAGGTGAAATAAATGGTCTAATGAATTTAACTGCATTGTGAAATGCAATTTTCCTTTTTAGTGTTGTAAATTGTTATTCTGTTTCTGTTTGTAATAACAAACAAAACAACCAATAAGTTATTTGCTTTTAAACAAGTCATCAGTAAATACCTAAAAAAAAATTTTTTACAATTTAAATGCTTTAAAAATACATGGTAAACTGTTGTTTTAAAGTTTTACCCAAAAGCATACTGAGAATGTTCAGTGTCTTTGAAATAAAATGAGAATGTAATTCAGAATGTTCCTTTAGTAGATAGGGGTGCCTTTGCTCTGACATGAAATCTGCTGACATGAGCAAAACAGCATTTTCACATTGGCACATTTGTTATCCTAATGTCCTTGCCTGTTGCTATAAAGTATCTGGCAGAGTGCCCAATGTTTATCAGAGGCCAGAATAATTATTACAGTGTCTTGCATGATAAAACTTTGCTCTCCTTATATGACTTGATGGTGTGGATTTATTGTATAGAACCACATCAATTCAGAATTATTTAACTCTGTGTGCAAAAGGCATTTGAAGGATCTAAATGATATTTTCCTAGTTTAAATTTTTCAGCTAAGTGACACTTCTACACATGGAGCATCAATAATATTTCTGCAAGTGCACACAATGGCCACCAAAAAGCCAATTTTAATTTCAATTAATCATAACTACCCTTTAGGATAACCAAAAGAGGTATTTACAATTCTCTTAACAGTATTGTATTTTTTAGTAAAACCCACAGGTAGATTTGTTTCTTTTTTTCAGATTGTTGTTTATATAGTTAACGTAAATATAAATATTCATGCAGAGACTTTTTCCAGTGTTACTTGGAGCATGCTGTACTTTGTTGTTAAATTCATATATGTAACTTATTTCTTTGTGCAAAGTGAAAGCTGAAGGGCAAAGGATCAGTAAATCAAGTCTTTGCCTTAGGTATTAATTTTCACAATGCGTCAGTTTACAATGATATCTCCTCTACTATAAATGTAACATACCAAACATCACAAGTCCTTTTCCTTTTCGCAAATAAATATAATCTCTGTAAAGGGCAGTGATAACTCCCCATAGCTTCTATCCAGGAGGTTGCTTAGGACCCATAATCCACATGGTGCCCGGTGTCATTTGGTGGGAATGGGGCATTGGCAGACAGGGCTGGGGTTTGGGAGGGGTGGGTGGGACAAGACATGGGTGAAACAAGGGTAGGGCATGGGAAAAACAAGAAAAATACATGGGAGGGATGAGAGCAGAGTCTGGAGCCTATGAAAGATGTATTCCATCACTGGTAAAGGAAAGGGAAAGAATTTTGGTATGTTCCAAGATAAGTAGACCACAAATAGGGATATCTCTTACCACCACTTCATCATAGGAGAGCTGATTCTATTAAAAACATACTGCAATTATCAGTGATGTTTCAGGGGCTACTGCAAATTGGATTCAATTTGAGGTGCCATCTTGATGAAGAGCACATCAGTTTTTCCGTCTTCTGGTGTAAAAATGACAAATTGAATGGCATTGAATGGCAGGAGAAGTAGAGGTCAGAGATGATGTTCCCTTTTACCATGTGACCAGAATGTCATTGCTGGCCTGGAGAAAACTAGCTAATCGTTTGCTTAAGCGCAGGGCTTGATTTTTTGATGTTTCTGTAATTACAGTTACATAAGCAGTGACTTAAACTTGCCAAATTCTTATGTCATCTTCATGTCAGCTGTTAGGCATATCATATTTTTGTAAGCATCAGTTTTGTATTAGAGTTTTTTACACATTGTTACAGTTTTAAAGAAATACAGAAAACCACACATTTTTTTGAGATTCATGAAAAAAAAGAATGATTTGACTGACACATTTTATCTGTTCCAAATGGATGATTCCAGCATCAGAAGTTGTCAGAAGTTTGAAACGCAATAAAGGTTTTGATCCTTTAAATTACTTTTGCTTATACATTGAATGATTATAATATATAATAAGGATAGGTTTGCTTTTTACTTTTTTAAGTTTACAGTGCCTAGCAAAATAAAGAACCTGTTGGATTGAAGACCTAAATTCTCTATTTCCTCAAAGACAATGAAAAATCTGTTGTGAGATACAGTATCTAGGGGCTGAATTACTAAGAACTGAATTTCTATGTTTTTCACAAATGTCAAAAAATTTGCTGTTTTCCTATATTTCTTAAAATCTTTAAAAAATCGACATTTACTGTATGCGGGGAGTTATTTACTAAAGGTCAAATTTTTAAAGAGGAAAACTTTTTC
This sequence comes from Xenopus borealis, assembly GCA_024363595.1. Lineage (NCBI taxonomy): Eukaryota > Metazoa > Chordata > Amphibia > Anura > Pipidae > Xenopus > Xenopus borealis. The sequence goes on along the minus strand of CM044434.1, from coordinate 62,185,087 downwards.
ATAGATGAAAATATTTTCGTAGAAAATAAAACCCTCACATTTTTTGTGATTTATTAAACCCTGATGGTGTTAAAAGTCAGATTAAAAAGTACTCCATCTCAAACCTGCCAAGTACATGTAGAAGTCAATGGCAGATGTCCTGTTTACCATTGGATATCCTGATCTGCGCTGGGTTTTGGGCATTAAATCCGAAAACTGCAGTTGCAGTTTTGGCGACAAATTCAAAGAATTAGCATGATTCGATTTTTTTTATCAATTTTCTCAAGCCTCCCACACAAGAATTTTTTGAGAAAATGTATTGATTAAATTGATAAAACTTTTAATTATTTAATACAATTTATAAATAAATTTCATGGTTTAAAAAAATAGTTAAGTCGTGGTTTCAAAAACATCTTAAACCATTACAATTATAAATAAATAGGCCTTGTAGACACTTTTTAATATTAGAGAGAAAATTGCTCCATGACTGAAAAATTATTTGGCAGTAATTGGGCAGTTGCATAATTAACATTTTTTTTATACCTGAAATTTTACAAGGGGGATTCCGACAAGTCTCCCTAATTGATCTCTGGCCAAAAATTGGGCAGATATCGATTGCAGAGATTTGATTTTCCTATGGGGTCAAGGACCGTATCGGCTAGTTAATGCTTTCCTTGTCGGTGCCCATTTCCTTCATTATAATCCAATTGTTTGGCCCTAGGGCTGAACAATCAGATTAACCCAAAATCACCCTGCCATTGATGGGAATATCAGGGAAAACCCCGCCTGCTGTAAACCTCGCCAAACGAGCTGATCTTATTGTGCATGGCCACCTTTACTAAAAAGGTGTTGTAACTGAACACAACATACAGGCCAAGTTAATGCTGGCAACATACATTTTCAAACATTATTTTGAATGTCAATTGCAAAATTGCTGAGAATTCTGAGCAATCTTTTTTTACTTCTCTTCATTTTAAAGCCATAAATGCATTTGTACATTTTCATGTACTATACATACTAAGAATGAAATGATATCCCAAACAAATGAAGTAGTGCTACACAAACACTATCACTACTCGGGTGCTGACTCAGGTCCAATCCATATTCCAGAAAATTTTTCAGCAGCTCCGATTTAGTTATAATTTTAATAAATTATAATTTATCACTGCCTTAAGATAACTGACGTTTCAACCTTATTCAGCCCTTTATCAAGCCTTTCAAGGCATTTCGGGCAGACTAGTCATCTGCAGTATACTAATCTCCCTGTCTGCCACCACCCTAAAGGTATGAAGATCCAAATTCAGGAAAGTTCCATTATCATGAAAGTCCCAGGTCCTGAGCATTGTGGATAACATGTCCCATACCTATAAAAATCATTTTTATTTGTCAAGGTTAAATTGGAATTGGAACTATTGTCCCTATCATTTCATTCTTAGTATGTACAGTGCATGCAAATGTACAAATGCATCTATAGCTTTAAAAGGAAGAGAATTAAAAAAAATTTAAATTGCTCAAAGTTCTCTTCTCAGCTATTTTGCAATTGGCATTTATTGAATATTTTCTATACTCATATTAGCAGTTTTATATTACAAATACAGTAATGTATTTATCCAAAAAACTCCTAATTACAAGACCGTCATCACCAATGGACACAATTTCAATGAAATAATTAAAAATTTAGAAAATTATTTTGTTTTTCTCTGTAATACTTAAAGGTGTGGTTCACCTTCAAGATAACTTTTAGAATGCTATATAAATAACCTACCGAACTGCTCGTCATATAAAACCCAAATGATCTATAAAGCTTAAAATGTATTGTTATTGCTACTATTTATTTATTATTATTTACACTGCGAACAGCCTGAAACTATCAAGAATGTTGCAGGGAAAAACATGTTCTGATGTTAAAGGGACCATCTGACATTGTCTTGACTCGACTGAAAAAACTCTAGGTTTAATAAATAGGCCCCTTAATATTTAATACATTTTTTAGCAATGTATAGAGATCTACAGTAAATTGCAGAAAACACTACGTCCCAAGCATTCCCAAGCACGATACCTGTATTGAACAGCAGTGGTGCACTGTTGTGCCAACTGGATGGTTGTCATAAGGTTCTGTAATCATGTTCATTCTTAATTTTGCTATTTTTTTTTTTTTTTATTGTTTATAACTTTTACATCACTCCCACTAATTACTAACGTGGCCATTCCTTTCTTCCTTCTTAATTGCTTATCTGCTCAGTCAACATTCACCACTAAATAATGAAACACAAGGCAAATATATAAATATCCTCATTCAAAAATCAATAAAAGCCTTTCAGTGAAATTTGATAATAACAGAAGAACATTTTGTTATACATATGCTATTTTTTTAGGTCTTTCAGACCTATTGTGGAAATATTTACTTTTTTTTTTGCAAAGTAACTAAAAGCTTCCTTTAGATATCCATTTAAAAAAATCAGGAGTGCAATACTGTGAAATGCATTTTGAAACACTATCACAATATTTAATATAACTGCATATCATTTTATACCAGGTACTTTAAAAGTAGCTGCTAATGTAGACATCTAAGCAAGCATTTTAGTACATTATCTGAAGAGCTCTTACGTAATCAGAGAGTGTAGGAAAAAGTATCAGGGCACAGTCACTGATTACATTATTTCATTTGTAGATTGTCCCAGATGTGCTAGCAACAGATTATTGGTGACACGGAATGCAAAGTAGTGGAATATCAGTAAACGGACAGAAATTTAGTAAAATTTCAAGTATTACTAATATATAAAATGTAATTATGAAAAAAACAAGCAAATCCTGTTTGTTTTTTATGGATACAACTTTCTGAAAACAAACAAAAGATTACTGCTTTTATTTGGTTCAGTTTTATAACGCCTTACCCGTTAATATATTCCTATATGTTCAATGTTGGTTGATACTTATGTTTATTAGAATAGAAGTAATAAAATGAGAATCTGTACTGACCAAACAGTACCATAGCCCTATATATTGTGCGTAGGGACCCATAGGGTAAATAGCTCATATGGCTTTAATTCCCTACAATGCTTCAGTTCCCTAGCTACTAGACAAAAACACATGTACCCTGTTATACCAATTTACATATTTCTATTATTGGCCCTTAGTGTTTGGCAAGGGGTGCTCCTTCCTCTTTGGCCTGTTGAATGGAGTGCGTGAGCCTGGTCTCAACAAGGTCCAGTAAAGTTTCTGCCCTTGAGGGATCCTGCTCTCGGGAAGCAGGAGGTCTAACTAGAGTACATGTTATAGCACTATCTAGGAGAGTCAGTCAATGAGCTTTTGCTAGTAAGATCAAATTTGTGCTAAAACCAGGAGAATAGAAGAGAGTAGCTCTCCCCTAGGCTCTGCTTGCCTAAATGAAGGGATATAAGTACAATGGAATCAGGCAATATTGAATGCCTATTTCTAGGTCTTTTGTAGGGGATGCAGACCACATGAGGTAGAACCTTTCAACTACTTCATATATTGCTATAGTTTAGTCTTATTTGCTGTTATTAACTAAGGCACTCACTTACACCTATAGTATCTGATATTTTTTCAAAAGTCTCGGAGCTTCTGCGTATGCAAACCCTGGGGCACTTTGTATAGAATAAAGAGTTGCTATCTGTTCTGGAAAGAACCCCTAGGGGCAGATTTATCAAGGGTTGAATTTCGAGTTCATGGGAGTTATTTTAAAAAAAAAATTTGAATTTGGGTGAATTTTCAGACAAAACTGAAATGTCACGAAGGCTGCAAATAATTCCAAATTGATCCCAGAATGTCCGCCATAGGCTGAAACAGCAATTCAGCAGGTTTAAGCAGCAGTGGGCTAGGCTAGGGAACTGTCAGAAACCATTAAAAATCATGAAAAGTCTGCATATTTTTTAATAGATGCATATGGCATAGTGGCTTGAAATTATGTTTACTTTTCAAAAAGCTTAAATTATGTTTTTGTGGCCTTCCCCTTTAACTTTAAATCCATGGTATAGATTTAAGTTCAAAGGTTCCTAGAGATAGTTAATTGTGCAGCCAGATAGCAAGGATACGTAACTACAAATATGAAGAACCTTAACTTTTTGGGGCATTTTAATGTAATCAGATCTAAGCTATCATTACCCCAAACCTTTAAAGAAGAAAAAGTATGAGTATGACTGCTTGGCACTATAATAAAATGAAAGTCGTTTTCTTCTAGTCTGAAGGGGTGGCCTCTGGTGCAGTGATCCTCTTTATGGGTAAAAAGGTCCCCTGATATTTGTCTATAATGTCCTCTAATGTATTTGTAAAGTGTATTCATGTCCCCTCGCAAGCGCCTTTTTTCCCAGAGAAAACAACCCCAACCTCGACAGTCTACCCTCATAATTTAAGCCTTCCATTTTAGTTGCATGTCTCTGCACTCTCTCCAGCTCATTTACATCCCTCCTAAGGACTGGAGTCCAAAACTGCACTGCATATTCCAGATGAGGTCTTACTAGGGATCTATAAAGAGGCATAATTATGTTTTCATCCCTTGAGTTTATGCCCTTTTTATGGAGGACAGAACCATGTTTGCTTTAGTAGCTACAGAATGACACTGCCCAGAATTAGACAACTTGTTATCTACAAAAACCCCAAGATCCTTCTCACTTAAGGAAACCCCCAAGACACTGCCATTTAGTGTATAACTTGCATTTATATTATTTTTGCCAAAGTGCATAACCTTGCATTTATCAACATTGAACCTCATTTTCCATTTTGCTGCCCATTTCCCCAACTTAGACAAATCACTCTGCAAAGTGGCAGCATCCTGCATGGAACCTATAGTTCTGCACAATTTAGTATCATCTGCAAAAATAGAAACCATGCTTTCAATGCCCACATCCAGGTCATTAATAAACCAGTTGAAAAGCAAGGGACCCAGTACAGAGCCCTGCGGTACCCCACTAACAACACTAGTCCAATTAGAAAATGTTCCATTAACAACCACTCTTTGTAGTCTATCTTTTAGCCAGTTCTCTATGCAGTTACAAATACTACTGTATGTTCCAGGCCAACATTCCTTAATTTAACTAGTAACCTTCTGTGTAGCATTGTATCAAATTCTTTTGCGAAGTCTAAGTAAATCACATCCACAGCCATCACAGAATCGAGGTCCCTGCTTACCTTCCCATAAAATGTATAAAATTTAAAGTTTGGTGATACCTTTTAAAGGTATCACCAAACTTTACATTTTATACATTTTTTTCGAATGGCTAACACGGTACTACATCTCAATACTTCCCATAAAATGAAATTAAGTTAGTCTGGCAAGATCCATTACACATAAAACCATGCTGGCACAGACTCATAGTATTTTTATTTGCTATGAAGTCCAGTATTCTGTCCTTTATTAATCCTTCGAAAAGCTTTCCTACCACTAACATCAGACTGACTGGCCTATAGTTTTGAGGCAGAGAATGGGATACCTTTTGAATAGCGGCACCACAATAGCAATTCGTCAGTCTACTCGGCACCATGCCAGACCTCAAGGAATCCTGAAAAATTAAGTAGAGAGGTTTGGCAATCACAGAGCTAAGCTCGTTAATTACCCTGGGATGAATACCATCTGGCCCTGGAACTTTGTTTATCTTAACATGTTCTAGTCTCTTTTGAATTTCAGCATGTGTGAGCCATGCATCATTAGATGTATTATTAGAATTGGGAATATTAATAAGGAAACCTTCATTACCTCGTTCCTCATTTGTGTAGACAGACGAAAAGTATGCATTCAGAATCTGAGTTTTTTGCTTGTTCTCATAAACCAGCTGACCCCCTCTGATAATAAAGGCCCTACCCCTTCCTGTTTAAATTTTTTACTATTAATATATTTAAAAAATAATTTTTGATTCTTTTTACTGCTTACTGCTATATCCTTTTCCTTGTAGATTTTAGCTTGCTGGTGTAAGAAAATATAATTCACCGGTGCGGCGGGGATGCCCGCCGCGCCGCCATCCGCGGGGACGCCCGCCGCACCGCTCTCTTTCCCTGCCGGCTCCTTAGTGCGCGCGCCGCATGCACTTCTGACATTTAAAGGCACAGGCACGCTGACGTCAGATGTCAGCACGCAATGGCACGAAATTTTAAATATTTAAAGGGGCATTTTGGTGTTTTACTTTGCCCGTGATAGGATTTGTTCCTGGTGCCTTTATCTGTGCTGTAAAGCTTCTGATCTTGTTCTGCTACCTGTGTTTGACCCTGCCTAGCTTATTGACTACTCTGATCTCGTTATCCTGACCCGTGCCTACCGATTCTGCTGTTTCCTATCTTATTGATCACCCGGTTTGACCCTTTGCCTGCCTGACGTCTCTTCGCTATCTGCCTGCCTCGACCCAGCCTGTTTGACCACAAACTTGCCTACTCCTATCTGTACCATGACCATCGGCCTTAAAAGACTTTACCTATAGTTGTGCCCCATTGCTGGCCAGAACTCCTGCTCTGCACCTCTCGTTTAAGTCCAGGTGGCATCTGAGTAGCTGAGGGCTCCTCCCGAAGCCAAAGGCGGTCACACTACTGGTGAAGCATGAGCCGAGACCAGGGTGCTTGGCACGTGTTCTGGTATTTGGGTGCCGACCGTGACAGCCTGGTAGTTTTTTTGCATGATTTATTGGCCTTGTACCTTATAAATGATTTGGCTGTCCCAGCTAACTTGAAAGCCTTAAAATCACATCTTTTCTTACCCACCTCAACACCAACACTTCTATTGAACCAAAAAGGTTTTGCTTTGCAACAACTTCCTTGCTTACAAGAGGAATATACTGGCATGTATATTTATTAAGCAGCATTTTAAAGACTTACCATTTTTGTTCAGTGTTTAACCCTGTGAAAAGCATTTTCCACTTACTATATTGCAGAGATGCACTTATACTGTCAAAGTTTGCACACCTGAAATTCAATGTTTTAGTTACTCCCTTATAGAGTTACCTCTACATTGACTTATATACAACCTCTGCAGGTTTGAGATGCTGGATTTTTGGATTTTGACTTTTTCCTTCCTTGGGGTATAATAAATCCCCAAAAAAATGTTTTTCTAGTTTGAATAATAAATAACTCCCCAGTGTCAGATGGTTATTTATTCAAGTTGAAATAGTTACATTTCTTATTTAATAGAAAGCTGAAATTTTTTTTTAAAGAAAAAGATTTCTTAAGATTAGTTTTACCCCAAGGCTGTTAAAAGTTAGAATCCAAAAATCTCCAGGTCCTGCAGAAGTCAATGTCAGAGGTCCCATTTCAAATTTAAAAATATCATAGTCTGCACTGGTTTTCAAATGAACATCCAAAAAATTTTAGGTTTTTGGCTGATATCACTAAAAATGTGAGTGTTTTGGCCATCAAAAATTAGAATTTTTTGAATTTTTCAAATTTTGGATTTTTTCAATAATATTTTGAGTTTTTACAATGATAAACAAGGTAAAATGATGGAAGTTTGGTCTGACTTTTTAAATACAATTGTGAGAAAAATTCAGATTTAAGTAAATAACCCCCTATGTGTCATATTATTGATAAGCTAACAATATTTTTTGAGCGTGGAAGGGAACTAAAGTATGCAGATGAAACGAACTGAGACACTGGAAGAACTAATATCTGTTACAAATAGAACCTGTGGAAATCTATTGATTCTCTACTATTCTCAAGAATAAGTGGGAAAAAACTATTTGTTAGAACTGGACTTTATAAAGACTTACTCCTTGCTTCCTAGCAATTTCCAGCTGGATGAACCAGAAACACCGCAACCTAACAAAAATTGAACTAATCATCTTTCCATCTTTGTGGGTAATTCACTACAGCGCGAAACGCCTAACGCTAGCGCAAATTCACTTGCATGATGTCATTTCGAAACTTCACCGATTTACTAATGGTCCCTGGTGTAACTTCGCTAGTGAAGTAGACAGACTCTAGTGAAACTCCTCCCCCCTCAGGCCAGTTGAAGTTGGACACTGACGAAGGGACTTAACTACGCTAATTCACTAAGAGGCAGATTACATGTGTAGGGCAATAGAAAAACTTTGTTTTATTTATTAAAGGTTTCCTGGGCTTGTGTAGTGTAATGTAGTTGGTGCAGCATATGCGTACTTTAGACTTTAAAGTTGGCGCCGTATGCAAATTAGGCATTTCTAGCATTGCTAGCATTACTTTGCTTTTCCTGACGAAGTAACAGTAGTGCAACTTCGCTACCGTTCGCCTCCCTGAGCACAACTTCGCATTTTAGTAAATTTGCAGATCGACGGCGAAACTACACCTGACAAAGTGCAACAAAGCTCTCACTGGCGCAACTTCAGATGTTAGTGAATTTGCCCCTTTGCCTGGTCCTTCTCCCCCATTTACTATGTCTGTAGATGGCATTAACTGTTAACTCAGCACACTGTCTGGGGGTAATCTTTGACTCCTTCTTTCTCTGATCATATAAAGACCTGTTAAAGTATTGATTAAATCCATTTCTTTCTTTCACCTGCTACAGCCAAGATGCTCATGCATGCTCTCATCCTATCCTGACTAGATTACTGTAACCTTCTACTAACTGTCCTCCCTAACTCCCAACTCTCCCCTCTACAGTCTGTGTTAACTACCACTGCCAGAATTCTCTTCCTCTCATTCAAAAGGCTACAGGCCTCTCCCCTGCTGAAGTCATTATCATGGTTTCCTATAAGACAAAGAATAACAAACTCCTCCTCTTAAGCTTTAAAGTCCTTCATTCCTCGACACCTCAATACATCAATACACCTTCTCTTGTATCTGTATATATTCCTGGATGATTCCTCCTCTCCTCTCAGAGCAACCGTTTGGTTGAACCCCCTACTACTACTGCTGTTTGCTGCATCAAACCCTTTCTTATATTTGGAATACCATTTCTGAGAATTATATCAGTATCTTCAGAACAAAACCTTCATCCATTTGTCTTCTTGACACTAAGCACATAATCTGTATTGCAACTGTAACCCCTTTTTGGCTGAATAAGACCAAACCAACTAGCAATGATAGAGCATGGGCTACATGTGACCCTCATTCACCAGGTAGGGCTAAGGGGAAAATGCACGTGTTGAGGTAGTTGAACTATAACTCAATACTGCCAGATGGGTGAAATAACAGTTGTTGGACGCCAGGGGTTCTTTGCAAACAGGTAGAACAGCTTTATTTACATACGAAGCACCACAGGGTTAATGATACTCACAACTGAGGTAGATCATATGCCAGGTACATTGGTACATGCAGAGGTGTAGCAGATACAGCAAGGAAAGACACCCAGGTAGGATTAGTAAGTTGGAGTTGATAGGATCACCATCCAGGATATCAGTACCTCATGTGGTCCGGATCCCTACAGCTGACGTGGATCAGGGATAAGAACACTGCCTGAAGTCCCTTGTCAGTACTGTGGTCCCTTCACTACAGGCAAAGTAGAGCCTGGGGGAGAGCTACTCCCTTCTATCCTCCTTGGTGGAGCTTGAGCTGCTCTTGCTAGCTTTGCTCTCTGACTCACTTCCACTAGAAAGTGCTATAAAGAGATATAACCTATACACTGGCTTTACCTCATTCACGGGGTCCCTGTATCCCCGACGTCTCTAAAGGTGGATGTCCCTTTAGGGCCGAACACTTCTGGGGCCTTGTTGACTCCAGGCTCAGTGGAACATCTGCCCAGATCAACGGCTGCAGGCCAAAGAGGAAGTGCCCCCTCCCTGCAAGCACTTTTGTTACAGCACTGCAGGGAGTGGTCACAACCTATAGCCATGAGTCACGTGACGAAAACGACGCGACGCGCGTTGAAAACGATGCAATGCGACGAAAACGACATGACACGCATCAGAGACGACGCATCAAAAACGTGCCGCGACTCGTTTCGCGAATTCTTTCGCCAATTCGTGAATTTCGCTGGAAATTCGCTGATTTTCCCTCGAAGCAAAACTGGGTAGATTCGCCCATCACTATTTATGTATATTGTATTTTGTAGTTGTATGTATTTATTATTGTAGTGACCCCCCTGTTTGTTTTACTAATTTACTGTTCTGCTGTACCATGCTTTGCCCTCAAGGAGCGCTATACAAATAAAAATATACTTAAATACATGCATATACATACACTTTAACTAGATCAAATCTCTGCTCCAATAGGTACTAGTATTGGAGCAGTGAAGAGATTTATTAAGGTGCAATTATGTATCATGTGCACTTATTATATTGTTGTTTTGTGCAAATAGTTGATAGAACGTTATATTATATTAATAAAGTAGCGGGTTTGCTTCTAAATATTGCACTAAAAACAACATAATGTTCTATTGTTCGTAGGCTGTGATACTGTATTATATTGCTATATGATGTACTCAACAATAAAATAAAATTGTTTATTGCTTACTGCGCTTTCGTTTTGAACTAAAATTCCATGATGTTTAAGAAAACTAGGCATTAAGGGGCAAATTTATCAAGGGTCGAATTTCAAGTTTCTTGGAGTTAAAACTCCCATAAACTCCCATACACTTGAAATTAAAAAAAAAAATAACCAATCGAAACTTATTCAAATATTTAAATTTTTTAAATTCGGGTGAATAGGACCTGCAAACTCAAATTGAATTAGGACTATTCCCTAGTCAAATAACACTAAAATAAACTTGAAATTCAAAATTAGAATTTTCAATTCAACCCTTGATAAATCTGCCCCTAAAAGACTGTGCACACAGTGAGCGAGGCACTCTTAATTTAGTGAGTGTTGTGATCTCCGTTGGTGAGGACCTGGAAGGAGGGGGTAAGTAACAAAGTAGTGGCATTTACCCTGGGGGGGTAGGCTGGTGGGGAGGAGGGGGGTCCTATGCAGCAGAGGGCGGGGAGGGATTTTTGCACCTAGGGGTTTAGTTTTCCTTTAAGTATGGTAATATGTTACCCTCTAGCTATTCCATTACCTAACATTGCTTTATTTCGCCTAGAGATACTCCCCATATTAACATTTTACTAGCTTGCAAATTTTATCTACTATACATATTGTTTGTAAAAAATAAAAGAGCACATGCTCCTCACTAGTGATGGGCAATTCTCCTTAGTTTCGCTTCGTTGAAAAATTCACGAATTTCCAGAGAAATTAGCGAATTGGCGAAAAATTCACGAAACGAGTCGCGGCACGCTTTTGACGCACGTTGCGTCAACTTCGACGCGACTCGTTTTTTCGGCGAATTTTCGGGAATTTTCGGGAATTTGCCGCAAATTCGCCCCTGGCGAATAAAATCGCCCATCACAACTCCTCACTACCTTAACTATATCATGATATTTTTTTTTAACAATTGTTTTATTGAAACATTTTTCATTTCAGAAATACATGAACAGCAGTGATTCATTACAGTAATTGAACAATACGTAAGTGTTGAGGTGTAGTTATTTGGATATCATGATACATTTACTGATATCATGATACATTTAGTGTGTTGGTTATATATTTAGGTAATTAAGTTCATAATCAATAACAGAGCTTCAATAGGCCACATATTTTTGGCATTGAAAGTTGGTCTATCGTTAGCCTTAATCAGCAGAACACGTACACTTTGGAAGTTTACTCAACGCATGCTTAGACATTTTATATCATTTTTTATATAACTGTTTTTACTTTTTAGACTTGTTATATTTTGCAGAGTTTTAATTGGCTTTTTACATATGCTAATAGAGCAATGTGTTAAATAACTAACAAGCCTCAGGACATTTGTACTTTTCTACAATTACAACAACTTGATTAACTGAAATTTTGTCCACCTTTCTGCTAAGGCATGTTCCTTGCTAAACATATGCCACTGTTGCTTTCTAGTATTGGTTAATGAATACAAATCAGATAGTTTATGGCTAGAAAAACATGTAATGGGGTCACAGAGATCTGCATTCCAAAGCAAAGTGCCTTAAGACTGGAGCTTGTTCATGAAAATCCAAGTTATAAAACTTGTTTGGCACAACATAAAGTAGTTAGAAAATGCCAGGTATGACCAAGGTCACCAGCAATTGGGTTTGCAGATTTGCAGGCTATCAAATGTAATTTGAGCTCACTGCCCAGCTTCATGGGGCTAATGCTTTCTCCGTAAGTCATTCTTAGTTTTATTTCTGCATGATGTCAATGAAGCAAGGCCGGTAGTTAATCTGAAAGTTATTGTCATAAGAATTGTTGTGAGGAATACAGCAGCAGTTAATACTTAATCAAACCAGTCTCTCTAACAGCCACCAAGAATGAAAAACATTGAAAAATGCTTTAGAAAACCAGGTAACCAGATATAGCTAGAATTTAAACAAAGTTTTAATTGTTGTTACATAATTGTGCAAATTGTAAGCTCTAAAGGGCAAGAGCCTCTTTTATCTTGTGTCTCTTAAAATGTAGGTCTGAATAGTAAATGTAATTGCATGTAAAGTAATAATATTTATGTTCTGTTATTGTGTTGTCCCCCTTTTGTTCATCACATTCAGCACTATTTAAGAACTAATTGAACTCTTTAAGTACAATATAACGATATTACATTTCCCCCAACCATTTAAAGGCCTAGTCTGGGTACTGGAGTCATTTAGAGCATACAGTTTTTAGTTGGTCAAAGTAACTTACCCTTTAAAAACTACATACATTTGTCTTTAAAAAGGATTGCTTGCAGAAAAAAATTAATTACTATTTTAGTCCTATTTAAGTCCTGAACACATTTTTACTTATATTGGAAAGAACGCATTTTGACTGCTTACATCTTGAACCTTCAATGTAGGGTATACAACCTCTGGTCACCCAGCTTAAAAAATGTATGGACCTCAAGAGTATAACTAGATAAATAATAGTGTCAGGCCACTTTCCAATCTCACAAGTATTTTCGTTACCATTTCATATGCAAGCATTGGCACTCTCCTGTTTGTGGGTAAGCGGTCATGTATATCTTTGGTTTTTGGACATAGTGCATGCATTCACACAGACACTGAATCTAAATTAGAAGGCCATACATGCTGCCATTTGCTAGGTTATCTTAGTCTGTTCTGAGTTACCAAGTGCTGTTTTTCTTCTGATCTCCTGCCATGGCCTGACCATTCTTGACATTGCTTGTTATATACCTGCACCTGACCTCTGTCTGAACCTCTTTTCTGATCCTAAGTTGCATACCCTGATCTGGATTTGTCTGACTGTGATTAGCTTTCTTATTGGTACTTTATTTCTGACTCTTCATTAGGGTTGTCAAATTTTACTATGCTAAGTCTGGGCCAGGGGGAGGTGAGGTTTTAGGGGGCAAAACAGTGAGATCAGGAGGCACGGGTGTTTTGGGCAGGTTAGTGATGTCATGGGGCAGTAAGTGATTGGTGACTGTCAGATAGCAGCTGTATTCTTCAGCATCGTCTTTTCTTCACTCTTTGTTTGTGTAAAATGCTTGTGGGCCCTCAAACCACACTTGATTGAGGTAAAGCCCAAAACATGTGAAGGCTTATTTATTAGGATCGATTTTAGTGGTTTAGAGGTTTTTGAAACCACAGCTAAACTCAGAAACTTTAAAACCATAATTATCACTGAATTTATTAAAAGATCTGATTATAAAAAGTATGAAGGAAAAAAAATGAACGCTACAGTAAAAAATATGAAATTTCCAACAAATAAAAAATCTGAAAACCTCTAAAAGTCCGAATTGATATAAAATGGTCAAATAGGATCAGCACAGCTCCCTTTGACTTCTATAGCACCTCAACAACATTTACTTGGTGCAGTTTTGCCTTGGAGGTTTTCGTGTTTTTTACATTTAATAAATCTAAAAATTTTTAGAGTTACAGGAAAACCACACATTTTTCAAGATTCAGAGAAAAAAATTATTCTATTGTTACTTAAAGGAGATGGAAACGAAAAAAATATAACCTACTCCATTTTGTGCATCATCAGGCCCCCTCCTGAAACGCCAGATTAAAAACTGTAATTTCATAATTGTTTTTGGGCAGAAGCGTCTTAAAGTTTTGCTGTTGTGTAAAGTTAGGCGCCTCCATTTTCAAATAGGTGAGTCACTTCCTCCCTGCGCATGCGCCTAGAGCTTTAGAGTTAACAGAAAGGTATGCATCTTTTAATTTTTTTATAATTAATTATTGCAGACCTCAGTCAGACATACCCGTTTGCTGGATTGCTTTTTATCTTTAAATTACAGTATAGCTTTGTTACTCCGCTCCTGCACTCACTCGCTGACAAGCTGTAAATCTAAAACCAGAGCGAGCGCAGGAGCTTCACGGCGTGTCCTAGAACAGGGAAGCAGGATCACAATTGGAGATAGAATGAATGAGGTGGGGGCAGAGACGTCAGAGATGACGTATGGCTCCATCACGTGACCACAACGTCATCGCTGCCCAGAGAACACAGATTCTAGTGCGCATGGGCAAGGCACTGCTACTAACTATTGCGCATGCGTGTGCCCTATTCAGAGTGATTTTTGGACTGCAAACTGGGTATGATTTTATATGCATGTTTAAACTTTTTTTTAAAAACAATTGCAGCCCGTTTATTGGGGAAGAAACTAAAGAGGGAGTGTTTGGTGTTAAAGATATGTTCTGTTCATTGGCAACACTTAGAGCTGAAGGTTATTTTTGACTTTCCTTCTCCTTTAATCAGCCCCCATATGGCCTTACACAGTTACTATATTCTTTAATTACAAATAAATTTGAGATTTCTCAATTAGTATTGAGAATTCTTGAGTTATTAGAGAGGGAGGCAGATTTCCATTCTAGACCATGCTGATGTGCATATAACTTTAAATGGACCTTTGCAGGTGTTGCTACTGACTTTTTTATTAATTAAAACACAATCAAAAATAACAAAAATTAATAAACATATGAACACTTGATTTTTCAGCAAGATCTAACTACATTTCTCAATGAAATGCTCTAATAAGCAGAATCCTATTAACCGTCTGTATTAGTCAGTATTTAAATTCACGCTCTGTGTTTTCCTTTTGTCCATTGATGCTTTTTTTCCAAAGGGCAGTGCAAGTAACAAAGTCCAGGACTGGAGAAAAGGATGTTTCCCTATCAATATTTGTTTTGTAAAAAGTAGTCAGGCTATTGCATTCCATACTGAACAAGATGAAGAGTGATTTTTTTT
>CM044434.1:62142212-62160626 GCA_024363595.1 Xenopus borealis | reverse complement strand
GATTCTTTTTACTGCTTACTGCAATATCCTTTTCCAAATCGATTTTAGCTTGCCTGATTTATTGGCCTCCTTGTACCTTATAAATTATTCAGCTGTCCCAGATAACTTGAAAGCCTTAAAAGCACGTCTTTTCTTACCCACCTCAACACCAACACTTCTATTTAGCCAAAAAGGTATTTATGTAAAAGGTATGTAACTATGATGGCGAGGAAAATAAGAGGAATTAGGGGGCTGGAGTAGAAAATGGTGCAAAGGAAAGTTCAGGAAATAGAATCACAGGCAGAAAAATAGAGTAACATAGTAGTGCACATGAGGGTGGGTGGGGATTATGGAAAAAAAATTAAACACTGGTGATAAATAAAGAAGATATATAGTATATGGGGAAGGTGCACTAAAATGTGCATGGTGAGAGATGGACCTAAGAGATACTGTCAAACAACAAGAAAGGATAAGACAAGAGCTGCAGGTGTAAAGATAAACAGAATGTAAGAAAAACAGGCAAGAGAAAAAAGATAAGAAAGAATAAACATAAGCTGAGGAAACTGAAAACAATAACTTATAATTGGTAATACATTTCAAGTTTAAGAAATTTGGGAGGGGCACAAGTTGGTAGGCTTTTCTAAGACACTAGAACACCTAGTTACAGCACTGCAGCAGAACTACTGTATGTGTAACTTTTTTGGGATGTACATTCTGTGATTGTTTATGTATGGGCACAAACAGTGTGTGGTAAGATCCTGGCCATGAAAAAATTATTTCCAATTTTGTAAAGAAATGCTCCATTGGTGCACTTTTTAAGCCCCATTGTTTTGTTTCAATGGTAGGAGATACTGGTATTGTGTTATTGTTAAGACAATTCTGTCATTAGTTGAGAATTATTATTCCTTCCCAACAAATATTGATTATGTTAAGTAAAACAATAAACAAATATAAGTAAAGGCCTTTGTGTGAACAAACATGCACTGACTTGCCCTAGGCATGATTGTTTTCAAGGCATTCAGTATTCTGTATTTGGAACCAAATGCTTTCTTGCCTGGGTGACATGAACAAGAAATGAACAGCTGACCTGAGTTTGAATTTAGAGTGTTCATTAATAGGATATTATGCCATATGCTCAGCACACTGTCTTTTTTTAATGCACCCACCAATTGGAGAGAATTTCTAATTAGTAATGGTATAATGAGAGTATTCAGAGGCTAATGTAGTGGGTGGAGAAGAGAAACAGATCACTTGCCATGTACTGGAAATATTTCCATTCAGTTTCCTAATGAAATAATGACCTGCAGTAAAAAAATGTGATCTTTGACAAATGAAGGACATGCAAGGGGGTTACATTAACTGCCAAAGGAGCATTTATCATGTTTGAAAAATGAAAAAGAAAGAAAGGAAAGGAGAGGGAAAGAAGAAAGAAGGAAAATAATAGCAAGATATATGGTTGTATTTAATATGAGGAGCTCAATTTAATTTAAATTTTTTTTAAAAATAGGAAAATAGATTGATTTTAATAGTGTTGAATTAGTACATACAGTATATACAGCTGCCTTTACATATTTTGTACAAGTATAGATTAAACATACATACCCCTGTATATGAATTATGTTGTGCTTAACACTTATTTACTCACAGTCATAATTCATTCTCGAAGCTTAACATTGTACAATAACCACAAATCAGTACAATTTCATTTCTCTAAATGCCCTTCACACACTGTGATTGTCCTTTGCTCAGCAAATCAATGAGATCAATGAAAAGAATATATGACTGACAAACTGACCATAAAATTGTGTTCATTGAGTAAAATATTTTTCACAAATGTTATACCTTATAATTGTGAACTCTTTACCTGAGCACCACTGCAGAAATAAGCTTGATGTTATTACACAAATCAGATCACAGCTAGCAGTGCTATCAGCAGAGGCAGTAGCACCTGTCATTACTACACCAACAACAACACAGTGCTGATAGCTGCTCCAAATTTATCACATACATATGACTGCCATTATGGAAACATAAAGGGATACTCATATATATTCCAGTATGAACCTATTGACTTTAATCTAGGAAATTGAGGGGGTTTGCAATCCCATATACAGCAGTTATCAGAAAAGCTCTTTTATAGGAAGTTGCTTACAATTAGCTAGTTACTAGCCTGCTTTCATGTTCATTGTAGCGTAGAAATAGAGTAGATTGTCTCTGTCAAGACATGTTTGTTACTAAAAATTATCTGGAAAAGACAGGTATTTTCTGAAAAGGTTAGCCTTACTCTTTTAGAATGTAATTATTTCTTGAAAGTCAATAGACAGTGACACAACCAAGACACGGAGAGTGGTACAGAATCAAGAGCTCAATGTAAGCCCATGACATGGAGAGTAGTACAGAATCAAGAGCTCAATTTAAGACCAGTATTTTCCACTCCTGTAGCAGTACTACTGTGCAAAAAGAATATTTAGGGAAGTGATTAAAAAAACAAGTGGATAGAAAAATATCCAGCATGGCCCTATTATCTCCAAAAATCACTAAAAGTAAATTAATATTTTATTCTCATTCAACAGTTAACCTGGTCCTCTCCCATCATTGGCCCTCTCTAAAGCTAGCTAATCATTGACTGTACATATTTGGCAGGGTCACCAAGTGGTGGGTCAAATTAGACTTAACTTGCGGCCTCTGGGTCAATTATTGGATCATAACAGGGGCATATAAAGACCAATTCAACTGCCTCAGTCAGATATCAGTCAACACAGCTTTTGTTTTAGCTCATAGATGGCAGCTAATGTTATGCTAATTATTGTAAATGGAAATGTTTGTATCTATTGAAATGAGCAATAATACTCCAAGCTATAATTTGGGCATTTTCAGAGTGTGCCAAAGAATTTTGCTAGGCATCATTATAAAGCCCCATGTGGTTTCAACTTCAGATAAATTAGCTATAAACTGAAACACTGGTGAGGTGGAAATAATATAAATATAACATCTGAGGAACACTATGAATATCTGAATGGCAGAATATGAAACCTATGGGAATGCATATACAGTATGTATTGATTAACATTATTTCCTGTCAAATTACCTTATTTAAGTACATTTTTAACTAAGCTCTTAAATGATTTTAACTATCAGTTGATTCTTACACCAATGTGTGTTTATTTTATTTCCCCTAAAGAGTTTTTTATTTAGATTTTGTTAACAGTTTGTAACTCAACTTTTCAGAGGGTCTTACAGCTTTGTGTAAATGTGTTTATAAACCCATAGGGGTATTGTTAGTAACCCTTATAATCTGAGGCACAGAACACATTATGTATGAAAAGTAGCGATGAGTAGTTATGAGCAGATCTATCCTGTCTTGCTTCCCCCCAAAAAATTGTAAAACTGCTAAAAAAATTGTGAAACATTGAAAATCAGCAAAACGAGTCAATAGGCGACAACATTTTTTTTACACATGCAACTTTTTTCTTTCTCCAGATGCATTAATTAAGGCAATGTGCATTTTTTCTTATGATAACTTTTTTTGTTTATGCAACTATTTTGTCTCAGCGATTTTTGTCCAATTGCATTAAAGTCAATGGGTGTTTTTTTATCAAGTTTGTTCTCACTCTAAATGCATTATGTCAATTAGCATTTTTTCTTATGGTGATTTTTCTGTTGTTGCAAATTTTTGCCACAGTTTTGCTAAAAAAATAAAAATAAGGAATGCAGAACTTCATGCGACTCTATGGGGCAAATTCACTAACGCACGAAACGTCTAAAGCTAGCAATAATTCGCCAGATGTCAATTTGTAACTTCAGAAATTCACTAACACCAGCTCTGGTGAATTTTATGCTAGTGAAGTAGATAGACTTGCGCAACCTCGCACCGTTACGCAAGGTGAAGTTGCCCACTGACGAAGGATTGTAAATTCGCAAATTCACTAAGATGAATATTTTCCTGAACGTTACCACTTACGTTAGACGTTACTTCGCCTTGTCAGACCAGGCGAAGTTCAATATAATAGTCCCAAAAAAACTCTTTATCAAAAAAAGTAGAATTCAAAAAGACCAACCAAAATAAATTCAAAAAATTTTTTTGTTCAAATAGGTCCGTTTTTGATCAAATAGGTCAATTCAAATTTTTAGCACATTAAAATTTTTAAAATTCGACCATTTGATAAATCTGCCACTTAAAGTATGAAGATCCAAATTACTGAAAAATTTGTTATCAGGAAAACCCCAGGTCCCGAACATTCTGGATAACAGGTCCCATACCTGTACAATGTTCAGGTAAAGGTGAGACAGGAGATGATCCTAGGATTTCCAAACAGCACAAATGGGCAGAGATTTAACACATAACTTGTAAGAAAGATTAGGAGCTGGACTTATGTTTATTGTGTTGGGACGGTCAACAATATTGTGGGTTAATTTTTAGGATAGAAATACTACTACGCGGTCTTAACTGTATTCATAAAGCAATGCAAAGCTACAAACAGTTGTTCTTTGGCAATTTCATCTTTTTATGGTAAGACTGTCTGACAGTATTGTTGTACATGTGCACATTCTGAAATTCACTACCTCTCCCTAATTCACAGTCCAAGTTAATACAATAAAGACATTTAAGGTATGCCAAGATGCTGCCATCTTTGATGACCATCCTTTTTTATCTTTATCCAGCTTACCTTTATGCTAACATGCTCTACTATAAAGTTTTATGCGTGAATGTCTATATACATTTATGTAGATATTGACCCTTTGATGGAGGTTGCTGCAAAAAAAAATTGTGGGCACAGTACGTGTGTATGCGCAGAACTCACCACACACTCCAGCGTGGCAGGGGGGCTGGAGGGGGCCCTGGATGGATGCTGGCACTTGTAAAAAAAAATAAAAGCTGCCTGGGTGCAGAAGAGTCAAGGGCCCACCGGGTTTTTTTGCCCTGCAGGCCCAGTCCGACCCTCTATATCAGGGGTCAGGAACCTATTTGGCTGAGAGTGCCATAAATGCCACATATTTTAAATGGTAATTCCAGGAGAGACATACAATATGTTTAAAACTAAATACAAGTAAATGTGTGCATTTTATGTAAGACCTACAATTTTAAAGTACAAAAGGTCTCTGAATTCTTTCTAATAACTTTGTTATGCTGTTGCTAACTAGTGATGAATAGTACTTCTTACCATTAATGTGACTTCTGGTGCTGCATGGTTTTGCTGATGGCTTTCTAGTCTGGTTGATACGTGGTGAGGTTAAGTTTCATGCAGGTGTTTAGACTTCCATCCGTTAAACGTGATCGTAGGTTGGTCTTAATGTGCTTTAGATGTGAGATGTGGGTCAGACTCACACAAGACAGTGGGGGTCATTTATAAAATTTGCCAGGGCAGATTGGTTCGCAGAGTGAATATATTTTCCCTGCGCCTGGTTATATTTAGAAAGCTGAATAAGAGTGTGCAAACAGATTTGCAAATTTGTTTTTCACATTGTGAATGTCTATCATTGCACTCCTGCTTAATGGTTTTAAAAATTAGTGGTGATCACAACTTTTCCTTGTGTATTATAGTTTATACAGGAGCAGCGGCTGTGTAAAATGTCTAATTAATCAATAGAATTCTTAATGAATCAGATAAAAGTTAAGTGTAGGACTGGCCATACCAGGGATGACTCCAGCGTAATTGGCCAACTTAAATATATTGCAATATATCGACAAACAATCCCTTTTCTGTTTAAAGGGTAAGGTATTTTTTAGTAGCTTAAGGCACAACATCTCTCAATTTCTTAAATATATCAATAATGGGTTGAGTGCAGAGGACCTCTTGTATTTGTCTGTAAGCTGAAGAATGGTCCGCATTCTCAGGATCATACGTGATCATGTCATGTCTCGAGTGAAGGACTACTCAACCTCATAACACCAATATGTGAAAAATAAAGTACAAATAAAGCAAGAAATAGAGTTCCAAAAAATGTAAATAATGTGCACAGGTATAATAGCATGCAGAATAACAGCATTGCAAAGTTTACCAAATGTAAATATGAGGTAACATTGAATAAAAATACCATGATACTAAGAAACAACAGATCACACACAGGTAAATTGATTCAACTTCAGGCATGGATTCAGGAGTTTAATAAGAGATTCAGTGTTGGGACATGACTTGTATGGGTTCTGTATAAGTGCCGCACGTATAGGGGCCAATTTACGAAATTCAAGTGAAATGATCGAAGTTCGATCGAATTTGATCGAGTAACAATCGTACAAATTTTTCGTGAAATCGTAAAGTGAATTTTGGCCTATTCAATCATCGAATATCGAATAGATGAAATGATCGGATATTCGATAATTCGATCATTCGATGATAGTAGGATTTAAAATTTTAAAGTTATTCGACTGCCTACTTCGGCAGATTGAACCTACCGAATTGCAATAGAAGCCTATGGGAAGCTCCCCATAGGCTTCAGAGACTAAGTCCTGTTTGAATACCATTCGTACGATCGGAGAGTTCGATCGTTCGAATCGTACAAATTTTTCAGACTCTGGAAGGATATTTCACGATTTTTTAGTGAAATACAACAATCGGTATCCGATCGTGCGAATTGATTGAGAAATCAGATATCGAGCAAAATGATAGCCTAAAACAATTCGACAAGCATTAGATGGTCAAATGCTTATCGAATTAAGAATTTGGTCGAGCTTATTTCTGGGAATAATAGTAAATTTGCCCCATAGTCTCAATACCTTGAATAAATTCGCAAAACGGCAGTGAAATTTCGCCTGGCGAAAATTCGCCCAAAAAAACGAGTCGCAGCAAAAACGACGCGAGCCGCGACGCGCGATGAAAACGACGTGCGTTGAAAACAACGCGACAATGTTTTTTCCGCCAATTCGCTAATTTCTTGGGAAATTCGCTAATTTTTCAGCGAAGCGAAACTCTGGAGATTCGCCCATCACTAGTTATAACTCTGTATAGTGAAGTAACATCCATCATCACGAATAAGGTATTAGTGAATAGTGGAATTCAATTGAAAAAGGAGACCTCCTGGGTTGTGGTATTCTGAACAATGGGCCTCAAAAAATAGGCCACAGAAATAGCCAAAGGTTGTAGAGCAACACATGCACTCACAATAAAACGTCCTGGAAGGGAATCTTAGCTCTTGTGAATGTTGTGTAGTGTGTACAATATTGGGCATACCTGTATGTAGATTTGGAAATAAATCCTTGTGTTAATGTGAAAAGCAAAACAGCATCCACATGTTATTTAAACATGACAGTAGGTTCTCACTCCAGTTTTTTTGTACAATAGTTTCATGTAGTTGTGTAAGAATCTCCTTTCAATAATTAGTATAGTCCATTTCAACAACCTCTGCCCCTTTGTCAGCTGGATGTATCACTAAGGGGCAGATTTATCAAATTCACATGAAGGAAATTCAATTGAATTTTCAAAAAGATTCAAATTTTTCAAGTGTTTTTGAAGACCACTTCAACCATCGAATTTTGAAAATTCGATCGAATCAAATGATTCAAATGATTCAAATAATTCAAATAAAAATCTATTAGAATATTTGACAGTCGAATAACCTCCCCTTTAAATTTTTATTCAACTGCCTAGTTTTCCAGTTTCAACCTACCAAATTGGCTTTCATTATTTTAGATTGAATAAAAAAATTTGATCGAATGGATAAAATCATTTGAATTTTCGCTATTTGATCGTTCAACCAATCGAATAGTGGTCAAATCCTTTGAATTCAATATTCAAATTCGATGGATTTTTATTCCCACACAATTCCCATTTCCATTAGTAAATCTGCCCCTAAGTGTGGGTTATTAGCCACAGAAATAATGAGTTTTATGCTTGTGGCAAGCTGAATATGATTTTGGTGTCTCTAGATTTCTATAAACAGTCATGTAAAAGCTGCAATATATTAGGGGTATTAGGATGGGGTATTAGGATGTTCAAAATGACTGTTTGCCTGAAATGGTGTAATTTCCGTAGAAGATTTTGTTCTGAAGTTCTTTCATGGCTATTTGGAACCTGAGTATTTCTATCTTAAGATCAAGTGAACTGACCTTAGTGATGGGTACAAATGACAGACTCTTTGCAAGCACATTCAATTTAACGGGATCAAGTAGGTGCAAGCTTAAATTGGTTACAGATCCTAAAAATCTGTGTTGGTGTTAGTGGGAGTAGAGATGCTGGGATTTATGTTGGTCTGCCTCTGAAGTATAAGGAGAGGAATCAACACCACTAATACTGAAGGTTTGGCTAAGTGATATGGGATGAAATCATGATCGGAGAAATTAATGAGTATATTTAATGTAGAGGTAGTGATTGATTAAAAATAAACTAAAAGGCCAAGAAAGGGTAATATTACAATATCACAGTGCCACAAAAGCCAAAATAGAGAGAGATAAAGAATAAAGAGACTAATGGAGAAAAGTGTGATTGATGGCGTGAACAGCTGTGTAGGTATCAAGAAGTATTAATAACAAGTGAAGAGGGTTTTGGCTTGTGCAGAGAGTAGGCCACAGTTAGTTTCCACAGTTGTCCAGGCCTACTGCTTAATAGAAACAGTTCTTGTTGTTATGAAAGCAGACATTCCCAATACCCCTTTGCCTCTGCAGCTACATGATACTTGCTAATCTGAGCATATAAATAGTAAAATCAATTATCCCAATCATGCAAGTTGTGGCTAAAGCCTAAATACCAATTCAATAGAAACGTGCCATATATTCTGTAGTTAACAGTATGTACTGTATAGTTCTGTGGAGGAAGAGGAGCCTAATGGAAGTAGGCATCAAAGATCAGAGGCATGACTGGGTCATGCTGGCCAGGTGCCCTACAGGTGCCGTGTAAGCTGGTATCTTTTTCTGAGCAGAGCCTGTTGAAGTACTTTATTGTGCTTTAGTATTCTTGGTCTTGGCCTTCTGAGATGTGTCTGACTCACTTCAGTCTTCTTGCTGGGTCCAAACCTGGCATAATCTTTAGAGACATAAAATTACATTTATTTTGAAGATGTTCTCATTCCAGACAGTGTTAAATACAGAAATCAGTTTGTGAAATGGACATACTGTATTAATTCTTTCCAAACAGTTTTGAATACATAAAGCACGTTTTATTGTATTCAATTTATTAACAAAATGTATGATAATGTCATGATTTTCAGTTGAAATCATTTCACAAACCCAAATTATTTATTTAAAAGAACAGTGACATCTAAAAATGAAAGTGCTTTAAAAGAACAACAATATAATGCAGTGTTGCCATGTACTGGTACAACTGGTGTGTTTGGTTCAGAAACACAACTATAGTTTATATAAACAAGCTGCTGTATAGCCATGGGGGCAGCCATTCAAGCAAAGGATACACAGCAGATAACAGATAAGCTCTGTAGAGTACAACGGCATTCTAAATAAAGTTATCTGTTAGCTGCTATGTAAACCTGTGTCTTTTCTCCTTTTCCAGGTTGAATAGCTTCCCCCATGGCTATACAGCAGCTTGTTTATGTAAACTATAGTTGTGTTTCTGAACCAAACACACCAGCTTTACCACTGTAAGGCAACAGTACATTATATTTTATTAATACTTAAATTTTTTGGTGTTACTGTTCAAACTATGCCCTATTCAGTACTATGCAAGAGGGTAAGTCCTGGTTACATGGCTTGGATTGATATTAATCTTTATATTTTCAGGAGGTTCTGAAGTTATATTACATGGCAGGAAACTGTGGCGACTTTAGGCTACAGATACAATAATCTACAAAATGGTTAGTAGGTGCATTGGGAAATCTTTCACCCCCAATGTTTTGTTGATGTTAAATGGGTAGCAAACTTTTTGAAGCAGATGGTACACATGGATACACCCTTTTTCAATTTGAAGTAGGAGTATTGGGCAAAGTATGTTACTTTAAAAATAACTGGCCTGGTGTTTTTATACCTTACCTTACTGTAATTTATTAGATGTTACTTCAGATATTACTGAATGTTAGTCAATTGCACTCTGAGGTCAATTCCAGTTAGGGGTGCACCTGAGGAAGGGGTTGGTCCCCCGAAAGCTTGTGCTTCAATGCTTTTGTACTTCTGCAAATAAATGTTTTAAAGGCGTTGCCGGATTTAAAGGTGTGCTTCTTCCCTAACTGGAATTGGACTTTATATTGGGCTTGGAAGTGGCTCGGGAAATGAATGCACCCTAGAATGTGAAGTAAGTGGAGTGCGGCAGACCAAGGTGTTGTTGAACTCTGAGGTCAATACATTCATTTTCACACTTGTGTACATGACGTAAACTCACATAAGCATTATAGTTACCAGGACATACCATAACATGTAACAGGCACCTGGTGGTTTTGATAGCTAATGAGCTGGCAATATTAACTCTGCGTTGAACAAGAAAGACAGTTTCTGTTGATGCCAATGACAGGAGGCCTGGCGGGGAAGAGAATTGGGCATGTTTCCAGCACATGAAATACGCTGACAA
The DNA here is from genome assembly GCA_024363595.1 of Xenopus borealis. NCBI lineage: Eukaryota > Metazoa > Chordata > Amphibia > Anura > Pipidae > Xenopus > Xenopus borealis. Next base: position 62,150,199 of record CM044434.1, on the reverse strand, counting down.
AGAAATGCTACATTTGCCACTAGCCTTCTAAAACTATGAAAATGTATACCATTCTGTAAGCATATTAGGGGTCATTTAGGGAGCCACTAAGTGCATCTGCAAGAACACTAAGAGGCACTTCATTTAAAGAACATTACCAGTAGGCCCAAGATACTGGGTGGGAGTGGGGATGCCTACATGCCTCCCTCCACACCCCAATGCACCAATAAAGTGCTGACTAAAGCTTTTATAGGTGTATAATTGAAGGAAACCATATGTCTCTGCATTCTTAAACGGCCATGCAAAAAATGGCTGATATGACTGACTGAAGAACAATCGTTGAGCATCTTTATTTACTAGTAATATTATAAGCAAACTACACCTTTATCTTTTTACTGTTGATGAGGTTATAGACAGATGGTATTGCTTTTCTCAATAAAAAAAAAATCATATACCAAAAGGCTACCCCTTTCAAGTTGAGGAACAGCATCATAAGTGGCCCTTCACTGTGAGGGCAGTTAGGTTGTAGAATAACCTGTCATGATGTTGTGATCAACAGTAGCTTATATTAATGCCTTTAAAGTGATACCAACACATTCCTATACAAAGCATAGGAGCCTGTCCATATTTAGCTGCATGCAGAATATTTTCAACTAAAAGGCCCCCAAAGCAGCCCCCCGCCCGCAAACCTTTGTTGACCCGACCCTCCCGACACAGCTAACAGATCATCTGGTTTTGTTTCAGAGACCCTGGGCTGGGGGCGGCGTGATCCTTCCATTGGCTAATTACTAATGGAAACAGGACTGTAGCCTATAGAAGGATCGTTCTGCCCCAGCCCAGTGTCACTGAAGAAATGTGTCAGAGGGTCAGGTCAAAGAAGATTCACAGGACAGGGATGGCTTTGGGGGGGACTTTTAGTTGAAAATATTCTTTATGCAGCAGGTCCTAGATATGAACAAACTAAGAACTTGTCAGTATCGCTTTAAGAGTGGCTTGAATGACTTCCTGATCATGCATAAAATCCAGTACTATCAAGATCTTAAGATATGCAATATAGGTATAGTATATGTATTTGTAAATCCTGTGACAAATAGAAACCCTAAAATTAAATACTGCATATGAATGCTGTGAAGTCACTGACTCCAGAAAACCATATATTTTTTAACGTATACATTCTGATAATTTCAAGATGGGTAAATATGTCTTTCTACTCCAAACTGCCAAACTGAAACTGCCTCAAAGCTGCATTAAAAAGTATCTTATCTCCTCAAACCGGCTGGTCTCACAAACAAAAAAGGGTTTCCTAAAATTACTATGTTGTTTAATTTTTATACAGTAGCTAAGTAACTAATGATAAAATAGCAAATAGATTAATGATACAAACACAAAAGAGCAATTATGGAGGAATTTTAAATGGTGTAGGAAATATGCAATATGTCTACTTCCTATTTATAATACCCAACACAATAAAACAATAGGGCAATGGAATATATTTTAGTATCATCTATTTTTGAAACATTTTTCAGCAAATCAAATAAATCAATCTATATTGGAAAAACAAGTATAAAATGTATTTCCTCCGTCTTTTCACACTTCATTTCACTTGTTTTAAAATGCTTGCATGCCTTGGTAAGCAGGTTCTCCCGGATTGTGTTGATATGCTAATAAGAGCAAATTATTATGCAGGTGCTGATTTAGAGATGTATTTTCTACTGAAATGAGTTCTGTGAAGCTGGATCAAATAAATATTTGCTATTGCACTCTGTCTCTAGTGAATACAAAGAACATAGGGTTAGTAATATATTTATGCATTCAGTATCTGTGAAATACATGTTGGGTTAAAATCTTTGCATATATTGGGACTCCCAGTCTGACAAAACTGATTCTAATCATATAAAAACCTGACTGCTATTGTGGAACCCATTTTGCTTATTTTATTTTCTTCCAATTCACTGAAAGCATTAGCAGTTAAAACTATAACACCATTTCTGCATTTTCAGTCCTGTAGCAATTCCAGTAGTACAGTACCTGTAAGGAGAATGAAATGAATGCTTGATATTTGGATTTGAATTACTTGTTACAGATGTAAAGTACATATATTTTTTTCAGGTGCAGCAATTCACTGTCCATAGACATAGACACTTATGGTGATAACGTATAAGGCTAAAATATTCCCAAGACAAATGAAAAAAAAATGTAATAAAATAAGATTCCATGCTTCAGATACAAATTATTTATATGATCACTTCTGTCAGTAGATGCGTACTAAAAAAGCAAAACTGTTATAAGAGCAGGCTAGGGAGCATGCTTAATCAGACACCAAGACTGAATTCAACAGTCATATTTGAATTTAATGGACTTAGAGTGTTGAGTATTGTCGACTTCTTAAATAAAATGAAATTCTGAAAAATATTGTCTACAACAAAACTGTTAAATGAGCAGACCATAAAGCATGCTTAAAAAGACTCCAACACTGACTCCAACAGAATAGTTATATTTGGAGTGGAAGAGTGCTGAGTGCGCTATCAGTTCAAGTCAATGTTCACTAAAGGGCCAATTTTTACCTTGGAAGGCTTTGCCCCACTTTGGGGCAGATTTACTAAATTGGTGTGAAGGATTCGAATATTCACGCGAATAGTCGCGAATAGTCTCAATTCAATCGTGCAACTATTCAAATATGCAAATTAAGTATTTTCAACCATTGAATATAGAATATTCGGGTGCATCAAATAGATCGAATAAATATATATTCGAGCTCTCGACTATTCGCCAGTCAAAGAACCTGCCCTTTAAATTTTTATTTGACTGCCTACTTCGCCAGATTGAACCTACAGAATTGCAATAGATGCCTATGGGGGCTTCCCATAGGCTTCTATTGCAATTCTGTAGGTTCAATCAAGTCTTTTGCCGAATTTCAATTGTACGATCGAACACTTTAAATGTTCGATTCGTAAGATTTTGGCAAATAATGGAGCGCTTTTTGGGCGACTATTCACAGAATCGTTCGATCACACGATTCTGTGGAATAGTCAAATACGCTCTCAAAACTGGCGAATATTCCATTTGATTTTGGTGTATATTTATTCGCCAAATATTCGCCAGTCGAATTCGAGGGATAACAGCCTTCGACAATTCAACCCTTAGTAAATCTGCCCCTTTACGTCAATCCGTCAGATGTTAATTTGCAGCAGATATGCCAATTTATCAAAATGCAAAGTTACATCTCAGCAGCCCAATGCTGGCGAAGTTTCGCTAGTGTAAAATAGTCAGCAAGAGCACTTCACATTTGTTTCTGCCTAGCAACACTTACTGACAGATTTACTAAATTCACATGAAATTCAAATGAAGAATTCGAAGTTCGATCGAATTTGTAATAAATTCGAATTCGAATCTTCGAATATTCAAATTAGGCAAATTCGACCATCAAATATTCAAACTCGAATGATTCGAATATTCTAATAAAATTTTATTCGAAAATTCGAATATTCGATGGTCGAAAAACTTCCTCTTTAAATTTTTATTCGACCACCTACTTCGTCAGGTACCGAATTGGGTATCATTATCTTTGATCTAATATAAAAAATTTGATCGATCGCTTAAAATCGTTCGAATATTCGATTCAAATTCAATCTAATTTTTTAGATTCGATTGTTCGATCGAATTGCGGCAAAATCCTTTTCATTCGAATTCGATTCGAATTCAAATGATTTTACTTCCCCACTATTCTCCACTATTCGCACCAATAGTAAATCTGCCCCTTACACTTAGGTCAATTAGATTAGGCTGTGTATACTGTATATATATATATATATATATATATATATATATAAATTTCTGATAGGACAGCACCACCTCCCAGTTAGCTACTTCATAGCTGCCCTTGTGCACATAATTAATGATACATACATCAAAAAAAGGAAAAAAACAGCACCATGGGTCTTTCTGTTGAAAAAATAATGTATTATATTATAGCATCGGGACCTTTTTCAAGGTATATATATATATATATATTTATATATATATATATATATATATATATATGTCTTTATTAGTGGTTTGTGAAATTGCTTGAAGTGGTCACTTATTATGTCCAAGGAAGCAAAATAAAGATAAAAGAGATGCTCTATTGTTCTAGACATGACCCAACTTTAAAACAAATGTGCCATGCTCCTCAAATGATTAAAAAAAAATATTAAAACAAAAATATTTATCAGTTAAGACTTTTAAAAACAATCCCACTTTAAAATATGAAAAAATGCCTTTTTTTTTATTTTTATAACTTTTCGGCATACAAGATAAATTATCACTGACATAAAATTGAGGAGTTTGCCATGTATAACCTGGTGAAGGAAACTCTGGGAAAGAGGTAACGTAATGGAAAATGCGCACTTAAGTGAATTTGCGGAGTAAAAATCGTTCACCCAAGGGCTCTTACACAAAGCGTTTTTACCTGCGCTCCCCTGCGGAACACAGGGGAGCGCAGGTAAAAATGCTTGTGTGTAAGAGCGCTAAGTGAAAATTCACCTGGCAAAAAGATGCAGAAGTTTGTTAACAAGGAACTCTTTCATTAGCAAATTGTTTTCTATGCCTGTTAGTGAATTAGCAATATCCCTGCAGATGGTATTTCTGGTGAATTTTCTCTAGCGATGACCATTTCACCCTTTAGTAAACTTGCCTCAATGGGTATTCAAGATATGAGGAAAAGTCAATGCAGCTAGTTGTGCTTTGTCAAGAAATTCAGTTGTACGTTCCCATTATGTTGATATCTGGCCTGCATTTTATAGACTTATCAGTGGGCTATAGACAGGGAGAACCACTTATTTGGCGATATCACCAAATGAGAGGATCCCTCCCCAATATGCCCAAATTGAGGTGGGCAATATTGGGCTGATCCAATCGTGGGCCCTAGGGCCCAATGATTGGATCAAAATGGAGGCGATACTGGTGGTCGGATCGAGGGACCGCATACACTCAGAGATGCGGCCACGATCACTGGGTTTTTTAACCTGCATGATCGAGATCTGGCCGACTTGATTAGACTAATGCTTGAGCAAAGTTTTGAGGCTGATTTTAATTACTCAATAAGAAAGCTGGGAAGTCAACTAGCAAGTCTAAGTTTTCCAGAAACATATGGACTGTATGTGGCTTAGTAGATAAGGAAGCCAAGGAAAAATCCAAAGGGTCCCTTGTCTGAATACCTACTGGCACTATTATAAGGGAAATGCAAAATGTTAGGCCACACCAAACAAAGGAAAAGTATTAAATAGTTCAATACAAATTTTGCATCACCAAAGAGACCCAGAAGTTTTAAGGCATCAATTCTGGAATGTTATTGTTTAAAAGTGATTGGGAGGCATCTAATTAAAACAGTTCAGCTACAAAATATTAAAAAAAGTATGTATGATACTATTTCACCTTTGCCTTATAAATAAAGTACAGTAAAGCCTTTGATTATACCACAGTACACAGAACAATAATACGTTATCAACATTAATATTGTAAGCAGCACCGATAGGGAAAAAAGACAGGCTGTTCTTAAGTGTAGCATTTAGGAAACCAATATCACACACCTTACTGGTATTCAAATATATAGTCTTATAGCCATTTCATGGATTGTTCTGAGCTGACTGAATAGGCAAATAAATTCCAGTCCTCTTCAAATGACACTGCACATAAATATTCAGTAAATTAGCAGCATACTTTTATAGATATATCAGTCATCACAGGCATAAAATGACAGACAATGTTGTAGCTGAAATATTAATGCTGACAAATTAATGATTTCTGAGTAAATGATGTCATTTTTGCACCGTTTCATTAAAATTTACTCACTTTCAATAGCAGCAGCCTTCCTGTGCCAAAAAGGCTCTCATTTCTACAATTTTTTTTTCAGTCTCTCATCTATTCTCGGTTTCTTTATCTGTAGAAATTGTCAAAATTAAATAAAAATCCTAATTAGTAAAGAATATATCTGTGCACAAAATAAATGAGAAGCATTTATATCAGTATTAGGTATGTGGCTGAAGCAGGGAAGTCATTTTCGTTTCTTCTTTGTTCGAAACACCAAGCAAGATTATACTATTGAGGAATGATTAAAGTTGTACAGTTGGTTAAAAAAAATATAGATACCTTATTTTTTTTGGTTTACTGAAACTATAAAGCTTACATTAAAGCTCATATTCAGAAATACTAATAAGGGAATACCTTGGATATGCATTCACAGTGTTTTAGATATGCATATTATCATCATTATTAATAATTATTTTTTAATGGTAAAAATTTATAGTCAGGAGTAAAAAACAATTTGACATTGTTCACAGAAAGCATTTTGCTTAAATGCCATTCATGCTGACCATTTTTTACTCCGAGGGGGCAAGTGCAAGATTGTGTTTCTTAGTGCTCATTATGGGAGCATTTGAGTGTCCCTTATGCCCTGTGCTGAGCACTGGATTAAAAATCTGGTGCTCAGTACAGAGTGCAGTGGCTGAATGCACAGCACAACTTTGTCTTTCTGTCTGACTGCCTTAAGGTGCATCATGATACTCTTGAGGCAGATGGAGGGTAGGTAGGGGGCAGTAATGTGGAATAACTATAGAGGAAGCAGGCCCCATCACAGGGGGGTCTGGGGAACAGGGGGGCTTGAACTATAGGGTCTTCTTCCTCAATAGCTGCTTCCTCCCCAGCCACTCTCTTACCTGTGGTGAGGGGGGACCAAGCCATGTGGGAGTGGGTGGGGTGGAGGCAGGGTGTGGGTGTGGTTTGGTATGGTAAATAATTTGTTTCCTTTTACCCATAACCAGATTAAAGCATTACTCCTTTTACACATAGTTTGCTTGTGGAAAGGTTTCCCTATTGTCTGTAGAGTTGCACTTTGTTAGTTGATCATGCACCCTGCATGACATTGTTGGATAATATTATAAGGCTGGGGCCTTAACTATGCTTTTGCAATAGATTTTGTCAGGTTATGTACCAAAACAAAATACAAAAATCACATTTAACACAATTTTTATATTCTCTTGTGTAAAGAATGACAGATCACAATATAATGTAAACCCTACTGTACTTTATGCTAGGTTTGGGGATGACAGGCAGGGGAGGTTGGGGTATACAGAGGAGGACAGAAGTGGCAGGGTGATTTTGGCAGCAAAAAATAATTTACAGTTTGGCCATTAGGGAAAGTCTTGAGAAATCATTAATTGCCCCCGCCCCCACATCATGCTTATAAAAAAAGTGAACAGAGGAACATTGAGCAAACTGCTCATTGTGTATCCAGATCCCTGTTTTAGAGTCAAAATATCCTAGAAATAGGGGGATTACCAAGGCAGAGAAAGTGGCAACAAGGTACTGTACATTGCACAGGAAGTCCAGTAAGGACTATTACAGGACAACATTAAGCAGACCCTGTAACATCTTACAACAGCATTTGCCAGAACTCACAGATTTCCAGACTGGGCCTGATTATTACCTATAATGATTTATTTACATGAATGCTACTGTCACATGCAGCGTTTCATGATACCAAGGTCATGACTCTGACGGTCCATACCAATTGAAACCAGTCATATTTTTAATATGATAACATGCTTGTATATATAAGAGATAATATGGTACATAATAAAATGTCAGTAGTACAGTCCTTAGCTTTCTATAAATAAGCATCACAGACTATGAAAGTGGGTCTAATACAAAGCTTTTTTTCTCTATTGGATATACCAGTGAAATACTTCCCAGCTGAATTATTGGGTACATCAAAAATAACAGGCATACACGGAATTGTGTTATCATACATTCCAGTTCAGGCTTTCTCCAAAGTCTTTTGCACATATCATTTTTTTCTCAACAGAGAGGAAATTTCTATCATTGCCATTTTTGATGAGCCACAGCGCTGTGAATGTGGTAATTTGCTCCATCAAAATGCCTTACTGCTTTGTCTGTCATCCTGGATAGAATTGGTGACATCCTGACAGGTGACTGACAGTGAACGGCTAGAGAGGATCTTAAAAAATGC
>CM044434.1:62104961-62139513 GCA_024363595.1 Xenopus borealis | reverse complement strand
ATATATATATATATATACATGATGTGTCTACTATGAGAGCTCAGAGAGCATTGTCTTGTTAGAAATACTTATACTGTATATATGTAGTGCTACCAGTAGTATATGGTATTGAGGTACATTGACACGGGTAGACAATATTTGGCAGACATTATTGTACAATAAGAATACTTGCCAGATAATTTCACAGCATTTACTTCAGGCCAGCTGCAACAAATCACGGTGCACTAAGGAGCATGTGTGGCATCATTACTTCTTTATAAAAAAAGACTCCACCATAACTATAATTACTTGCACACCTCAATGTGTTATTAAACTGTTGTGTTTATGTACGTATATACATATATTTGTAAAGTGTGATTCAGAGCCTATTAAACATGTATAAATACATATAATTTAGATATTACACTCTAAATTATTTTTTTATATTTAGATTGACCCCTTACAAGGATCTTTACAAAGGGGCCTAAGTGCTGTGTTACTTGACTGCAATGTGCCTTGCTCTATTATATATTTGTTTGCCAATGTCAGCAGTATATACTGTTTTCCAAAAACATACTTGCAAATCCTCACTTGGATCCCTAGTTGCATTACTTTACTACTAAATGGAGAGGCATAGGTAGCCTGCATTAGATAGACTGGGGGTAACATGTATATAATGCATTTTGCACTGTAATAATTTTGTTAATGTCTTACTTTTACCCCAGTCATTTACTACTACTACTTTACTTAGTACTGAAATCATGTTGGTATTTCTATAACGTTTTTCAGCACTGGTGTTTTCAATTAGTTTAGTGAAAGCTGAATAGCATTACATTTTTTTAACAACAGGCAGCATCTAGTTTATGTTAGCTCAACTGGTCACACAATTGTAATGCCAAGTCGGGAAAGTTAGTGAGGAGGTTAAGTTCTAAATCCAAGTCATAGCCCTGTCCCGCCCCATGGGAGAAAAGGAATAATCCCTCTGACAGACTGAATAGTATGTTCAGCACATGATATCTGAAGCATGTTTGTTTATATAATTCCCTTTTTATTAGCTTTTGAAAAGGAAATAAAATTTAAAGAGTCTATATAAAAAATGGATTTGGGTATTTCCCTATGCATTTCAATGTCACTTTAAATACAGTAAACTATATACAGGGTCCGACTGGAGCATTGAAGGCCCACCAGGTTCCAAACTTCCAGGGGCCCCTGCACACATGAATGAACACCAGAGAGCAACATGCACACATGCAACACACAATACCCATAAGCAAATGCTGGTGTATCGTGGGTAACAGGTCTGGCCCGGGCCCACCAGATTTTTTTCCCCAATATCCAGCCGACCTAGTCCGACCCTGACCATGTAGACATCACGTATGACACATACTTGTCCTTGGAAAGCTAAAACTGATGTATTCATTAGGAATATCTGACTATTCAGAAGGCTGAATTTATAACCATCATGTGATTACATGAAAACAAAATTTTATACCTGTCTATTGTATAAACAACAGGCAGATAACTGCTTTGTTTGGCAATGTGATACTTCTAGAAAATCAGTTCCAGTATACTGTTCTACTTTTAATACAGTGTGATAATATCACTCAATTCTGCAGCAGTCAGAAACTAGAACACAACAATATCACATCACATAATGAAAAGTAGCCACTTTAGATATGTGGCAGTTCCCAAGAGTTTCCTTTGTTTTCTTAGAATTTTAATTTGTGCATATTTTTATATAAAGTGTCTTCCACTGGTCTTCTCTTATTACAGTGCATTGGCATGAGCTAATGGGAGACAGCTGTTTTCTTCCCAACTTGGAGAGCTGTGAGAAACTGATGAGAACCTGTTTGGCCTTTCACCTTTCAACTTGACCTCTTGTTAATACCTTCAGCTGCTGATTGTCATGAAAGGCTGGCAGATCTTTTTGTCTTTTACTGTTTCACAGTACAGACAGATAAATGATTTCTATTTGTTCTTTGGTGCAAAAGAAGAAGTGATCGATATTACCCATGAATGATGTCAAGGATTTGTCGCCACAGCTTATGAATGACAAAACACTACCCAAAAAACACCTTTTGGGGCAAAGATTGAAAGATGGAAAGGTTTATTGATTTCTTCTTTTCTGAAATAGCTGCTGAAGCTACAAAAGAATAAAGGAAATCTTTGTGTGCTAAGAAGCAGGAAAAAGCCTGCTCACAAACAGTTATTAGATCGGCTATTTTATTTAGGTATTGTGTCTGAGTCATAAATAGCCAACCGCTCAATTTTTCTGCTAGTTTTCGGCAATTTTCCCACTATTTCAAGTCCTTGAAGAATGCGCTTTGTCCTAATAGAAAACTTCTGACTGCCGGTATAGGTCATTCATGACTAGGCCACATAATCAGAATGCAGCCATTTAACCTGTGTATACTAAACAATAGGTAGAAATACAAAGGCACGCGTGTCTTGCATTCATGTGTTGTTCAGCTCCATACATTGAATGACTGCCAGTTCTGATTTTGTCACTTTTTCTTTTGGGATAGAAGGGAAGTTTGCATAATATTTCTGACTATCTCACCAGCAAATCCATTGCTGTATTTCTGTAGAAATAGTTACAATAGTTAACTAACAACTAAATACATAAAACAAGAATATTTAAAAAAGCAGTTTTATTATTAAAATATTTTATATTAAAATCAATAGTGTAAATTTTCCTACTGGATACTGTTCTAATGACAAAAAAAAATGTTATCTAGGAGGCATATGCATGTGCTAAAAAAAGCCAAATGACAAAAGTAGTATGCACCAGGAATAAGGGAAGATTTAAATTTGCTCCAGTTGTAGAAGCCCATACCACACTCACATGTTTGATTCCAAAAAACGCAGTTCACTATAGCACATAAATGTATGCTGATATGTTTCAATCCTTTCATAACTGCCCTCTTAAAACAGGTAAAAGAGGTTTCTATAATATCTTACTGATCCCTTACATAGGCACAGTTAGGTGGGTACCCGTTGGAGCCCATTAGTGCCCAAATCAAGATTGATTTCTCCCACACGTGAGGAGAGGGGAAAAACGCCTCCAGGGGGAGGGGGTGCTGGTAGTGTGACTGGGACAGAGTTTAAACACAGGTAGCTGATGTTTGTAGTGTAAAAAAAAAATTATTTTGTAATTTATATTTTTATTATATATATTATTTATAATGTTTGTTGTAATTATTCATATTATTATTCAATCATATATTATTATTCATTATTAGGGTTACAAATGTATAGGCAATACATTGCACTCCTCATACAATTCAAAACATATAGTCAGCAGGTTAGATTCTAATTCTATATACACTTAGGGGCTTATTTACTAAGGGTCGAAGTGAATATTCGAATGCAAAAAAATTCGATATTCGAAGAAAATTTTTGAAAAACTTCGACCATCGAATAGTTTACTTGGACCATTCGACCATTCAATTTGAACAATCGAATAGTAAAATCCTTCAATTTCGATATACAAACTCTAAAAATCATTAGATTTTTGTACTTCGCCAAATAAAAACCAGCCAAAGTGCTATTTAAGCCTATGGGGACCTTCTAGACCATTTTATCTTAACGTAGAAAAGTTGTTCGATCGTACGCTAAAATCCTTCGAATCGTACGTTTCAAACGATTTTTCTTCGATTGCAGGAATGCCAAATTCAGTGAAAAATACAATTTTAATTTGATGGTCGAATTTCGAAGTATTATCTACTTCGAAATTCGACCCTTAGTAATTTAGCCCTTAATTGTCAGAAAATATTTATATGAAACCAAGCATCTGACTCCAAAGAGTAAAATAAAATTGTTAACTTTGATGTTTAAGTGTGTTTATACATCACATTGATCAAATAATCAGGATCAGTTTTATAGGACCCTTGAAGTAAAAGTTAAGACAAAACTACAAATGACATGCAGGTAATTATAGTAATCAGCCCATATTAACCAGTATCAAGGGCTTTATTCACTAAAATCTGTTTTTTTTCTCATTATTTTATTAAAATCACTTTGACTAAACTCCCATCCACATTTTTTACTTATTTATTAATAAATTAACTTGAAAAAAATATGGTGTGGGAAAAGACGATAAAATTGCAAAACAAATCTGAATCTTATTTGTTTTATTGTACGAAACTCAGTGCAGATCATGATATCTTCTAATTGTAAAAGGGACATCTGCCATTGACTTCTTCATGACCTCGGCAGGTTATTTTATAATGACTTTTAACAGCCTTGGTGTTTAATAAATCACAAAAAAATCTAGTTTTTTTCCCTTTAAATCTCCGACCAGAAAAAATCAGACAAATAAATAACTCTCCAAATGTTCAAACAGGAGATGAATAAATGATACCTGCTGTTATAGATGCCTATACTTAAAGGAAACCAAGCATCAGTTTTTACATTACCCCTATTGTATATTTAGGGGGTACAATTGTTTCTAGTTGGAGTTTTAAAGGGGAAAACACAATTTGTGGTGGAAAAAAACTCTATTTTGCATGATTTATTAAACCCCAAAGTTGCTAAAAGTCAGAACAACATAATACTCCATCTCAAACCTGTCGAGATAATGTAGAAGTCAGTGCCAACTGAGTTTACCATTTGATTAATATGCTTTTAAATATCCCATAGGAATGAATAGAAAGTAAGTTAGTTTTTCTGTGGTGAGTTCTAAATTCACTTTTTGATAAATCTTTCCCTTAAATATACATTAGTGGTGATCATAGTGCAGGTGTCCAGCTGCTGAACTGCAACTCCCACACCTGGGTTCAAGCCTGGATTTGTGGGCAGGCCACAAGGGCGACAAAATGCTGGGGGCAGTATGCCGCCCGCTGGTCGCAACTGGACCTGTCCCCACCTGGCACTATCAACTGCCCTCCCAGTGACAGCAATTGGGAGAAAGGAGATGAGCTGGTCGGAGGGAGAGCTAGTCAGAGGTGGGGGGATAAGCACATTTAGAAATCCGGCCCTGCCTGGGTTTAGAATTTCTTTCCCCATAGTTAACTTCTGTTTCCTTTATTACTAGTAAACCAAACAACTCCAGCCCTACAGGTAATCTAGGATTTCTCAAATTGTCTGAGCTCTGAGGTTTCTTAAGGGCTTTTCCCATCAAACTTAAAATTCAAATGTAAGAATTACCTGAAATTATATATTTGTAATTCAAGTAGAACCTAAAGGGATCTGCTGTTATTAACAAAGCCGATAGGCAATTTGCAAGCCATTTTGTTTATTGCCAGTCACCTCCCTCTCTCCTAAATCTTTTCCTCCCACCTATTTCCATATTGAATATACCATCATTTTCAAAATCTTCCTTTTCTATTATTACATAAATCTTTGCTCTCATTAATGCACTGTTGTTTCCCTCTCATACAGTGTTCAGAGATGATTCTAGTATTTGACTTCATGCAGCTTCAAGATCAAAGGCTTACTTGCATTTTTTATTATTATAGAATTGTATATATATTATAATCAGTTTCTAATGATTTTGTTTCCAATTCCGCCTATAAAATGTGGGTTTAAGATAATAATAAAATAGATCTTAGTCATGCTATGGACACACAAGGTAGATTGGCAAAGAACAACACAATCTCATTACTGAACATCATTTCAATAAATGGGATAATCCTGTTGTCAAACGTAATAATGGTATATGTCAGTATAAAAGTGTTATATGTTTAGCAGGGAAAAGTTAAAGGACAATTTAGTTGTATGAATTCATAATAGTTTTAGTAATCCTATTGGGTTTATTAAATGTTACAATGTGTTTAGAAGACTTATGGTATAGTGATCAAATTTACTGAAAGATCCATTTTCTAGAAAATTCGTCCGAATCCCCGAATCTATTGCAAGATATTCGGCCAAATACCGAACCAAATCCGAACCCTAATTTGCATGTGCAAATTAGCGAGGGGGAGAGTAAAAGAGTGCCATGCACGAAGTGTGCAGCGCCGGCAAGTCACTTGATTTTAAGGATTCGGATTCGGTTCGGCCGGGCACAAGGAATCACTCGAATTCCGAATCCTCCTTTTAACTATCTATATCTATGTCTTTTCTATGTCTTTCTATCAATGTATGGCACAGGTATCATTGTGGAACCCTAGTGTTATGTTTTGGTAGCCGAGCATTAGCAGAGTATAACTGTGCTTTATTAGCAGGTTCATGCAGCCATTACACTTCAACAGTAGCTTGAACTCTAACCCTTTTAAGCAGTATAGAAAGTACAGTGTATGCACAGTATACTCTTGTGCATAGTGACCCCTACAGGCACCTTGCACAAACACCACATATCCCCCCTATAGTAGGAAAGCATTTGGGTAAATGTAATAAATGGAATTCTGACTAAAGATCCAGGCTGAAAGTGCACTTCTCTTGCACTACTACAATGTCAGCAGTAGACGATTATGTAGGAACAATATTTAGTGGAAGTTTGATGTCTGCAACATGTAACTTAGTGCACATCTGTCTGCCATGTAATAATTCAGCTGGAGATGTTTGGGTTGTTGCACGGCATGTTGCTCTGTGGTTATGTAGGAACTCTGTTGTAAATACTTTCCAAGATTTCCCAGTAACATTAGGGGGCAAATTTACTATTATTCCCTAATTCGATAAGCATTCGACTATTGAATGCTTATCGAATAGTTTTAGGCTATTTTTACTTCGATATTCGATTTCACGAAAAAAAAAACGTAAAATTAATACGATTCGAAACGATCAAGGCGTTCGATTGTAGGAATGTTATTCGAGCTGGTGATAGAAAAAAAAGCCTATGGGGGCTTCCCATAGGCTTCTATTGTATTTCATAGGCAGTCAAATAAAATTCGTAGGCAGTCGAATAAAATTTTAAAGTTAAAGTACTTCGATCACAGAACGGTTGAATTATCGAATATCCAATCATTCGATCTATTCGATCTATACGGTCTATATATATATTTATATATAAATATATATATATTTATATATAAATATATATATATATATACGGTCAAATTTGGGGTATTCAACGATTGAAGTGGCCAAATTTGCATATTCGAATATCCGATAAAATCGTACAATTGGAATTAGATCAAATGCGATCGAACTTCGATCTATTCACGTGAATTTAGTAAATCTGCCCCTTGCTGTCTGTAGTGCTTCTTTCAGACTTTGGTTGAATTGCTTGATTTCATCATTTGCTTGTGGGTAATACACTGAAGATTTCCTATGCATTATATTCGTCTCTCTCAGAAAAAAATTCAAACTCAAATGAGACAAACTGTGGTCCATTGTCTGATATTAACTCCTTTGGATTACCTTCTCTGCTGAAGACTGTAGCCAGAAATGTTATTACTATAGCTCATGGAATATGAGAAACAAATGCAATTTCTGGCAATTTACTATATTAGTCTATCAAGGTTATAGTAAATCTGCAGTCTATAGGAGCAACTGCAAAAGGACCCACAATATCAATAGCAAGTTTTTCCCATGCTGAATCAGAGAATGGTACTGGCTGAAGTGGTAGTGTATGTGTGATAGCTGTTTTGTCATGATTCTGACAAGTAACACAAGAATGAATGGCAGTTACCACTTTGGTATCCTTTGCTCGCCACCAGTATAGTTCTTGTATTCTTTGTTTTCTATGTACAATTCCGTGATGACTCTGATGTGCAAGTTGTATGAGCTTTTCACTCAAGGTCTCTGGTACCAATAAGCGGTGAGCTCCACAGACAACAAAGCCATCTACTAAGGACAGTTTGTGTCTAATCTTGTAGTAAGGTTGAAGATAATGACTGAGTTTCTTCGCAACATTTGGCCATTTGCTTTGTAAGATGTCCCACAGTTTTACTTGAATGCTTTAAATAAGCAGCTGTAACTGTACATGATAATATATCAGTCAATTCTACAACTTCTATGTCCTCATCCAGTGTATCAGAAGCTGCAGGTAAAGGTACGTAAACATGACAAACAATCAGCAGTTACATTTTTCAAACCAGGTTTGTATTGCATTTTGTAGTTAAAATTCAGCAGCCTTGCTGACCATCTAGCTATATGCATTCCAGTTCTTCCTAGCCCATTTGTTGTAAGCAGTGTAGTTAAAGGGCTATGATCCATGCATAAGGTAAATTCTCTACCCCAAAGGTAGGTTCTCCACTTTTCTGTTGTCCAAACACATGCTACAGCTTCTTTTTCAAAAGTTGAATACTTATGTTCTGCAAGTGTTCTGGATGCAAATGCAACAGTTTTCTCTGTATGATCAGCATGGATCTGTGAGAGAACTGCAACAACTCCATAGTCTGAAAAATCTGTAGTAACCATAGTGGGTAGTGCAGGATCAAATAAAGCTAGGGCTGGACTGTTCACAATTAACTGTTTCACTATTTCAGAGCTATGTTGGGCAGTTCAAACCAGACTTGAAGTTCCACATAGTAGTAGTGCTCTAAGTGGCTCCACAACTGAAGCATAGCTGGGAATAAACTTAGAATACCATGAAGTAAGACCAAAGAAAGCTCGTAAGGTCTGAAAATCATATGAAGTAAGTGCTTGTGTAACAGCGTTGACATGGTCAGGGTCAGGCGGTAATACCTCTTGTGAAATTACATAACCCAGAAATGACAGCTGAGTTTGTCTGAAGTTACATAGTTAAATTGGTTTGAAAAAAGACAAAGTCCATTAAGTTCAAACCCTCCAAATGAAAACCCAGCATCCATACACACACACCCCTCAATACCTTCACATAAATGATATATACCCGTATACTATCTATAGAATTGAATATCACAACAGCCTTTGATATTATGTCTGTCCAAGAAATCACACAAGCCCCTCTTAATAGCATTAACAGAATCAGCCATCACAATATCACCCAGCAGTGCATTCCACTGCGTCAAATGAAAGTCCTTTTCTTCTAGTCTGAAGGGGTGGCCTCTGGTGCAGTGCACCTTTTTCCAGAGAAAATAACCCAAACCTGGACAGTCTACCCTCATAATTTAAGTCTTCCATCCCCCTAACCAGCTTAGTTGCACGTCTCTGCACTCTCTCCAGCTCATTTATATCCTTCTTAAGGACTGGTGTGCAAAACTGCACTGCATACTCCAGATGATGCCTTACTAGGGATCTATAAATAGGCAGAATTACATTTTCATCTCTTGAGTTTATGCCCTTTTTTATGCAAGACATAACTTTATTTGCTTTAGTAGCTACAGAATGACACTGCCCAGAATTAGACAACTTGTTATCTATAAAATCCCAAGATCCTTCTAATTTAAGGAAACTCCCAACACACTGCCATTTAGTGTATAACTTACATTTATGTTATTTTTGCCAAAGTGCATAACCTTGCATTTATCAACATTGAAGTGGCATTTGGAAAGGTTCTGTTTCAGTCCTGCAGAATCAATGCATTGCAGGACTTTTTATAGGTGCTTGTCATGAACATCCATAGTTGGAGCATAGACAATTATATCATCCAAGTAGCATTGTACACCAGTTATGTCATGGAGTATAGAAGACATTAGTCTTTGAAAACAACTCTGTCCATAAGGTACATGCTTGAACCGAAACAAACCATCATGGGTGATAAATATAGTGAGGTCTCTGCTTTCCTCATGCAGTAATACTTGATGATAAGCACTCTGAAGATAAAGGGGGGAAAAGAATTTTGCTCTTCGGAGTTCTGAAAATATTTCCTCTGTGTGGCAAGGGATGATTATTCTTAACAACTGCTTTATTAGGTTCACAGAGATCAACACACAATCAAAAACTTCCAGTTTTCTTCAGTGTGACAAAAACAATTGGTGAAACCCATTCGGAAGATTCTGATTTTTCAATTACATCTTGCTCTACCAGTTTTTTTAGATCCTGTGAGACAGCCTCACTTATAGAGTAGGGCAATCCCCTCAATTTCTGGCGTACTGATTTTACATCTGGTCTCATCTTAAGTTTGTGTACAAAGTCTTTACACAAGCCAATGAAGTGTTGCTTTGTGGTGACATTTTAGACACTGGCTGTGTGGCAGGCACTGGTGCTGTAGTAATGAGACCATCAACTAATTGTAGGTTTAATGCATCAAAGAAATCCCTTCAATGTATAGCAGTACCCTTATTCACATGTAAAAGTCACATTTTGCAGTATTTGGTCCTTCAATTAACTGACCAGTCTTGGGGCAGGTGCAACAAGCAAATCTTTTGCTAAGTATTTCAAGAAGATATTCTTTGGCAGTATAGAAACAGCTGAACCTGTATCAAGCATCAGGTTGATGGGAGTGTCCCTTGTCAGCAGAAGCAGTATTGACATTGACAGTACATATAAACTTGTCTGGAATAAATGTATCAACTTTATCCACAATTAATATTGTAACATTTCAAGCAGTGACTTCATGAACATCTTTAGCAGAACTACAGCAGATCTTAGCAAAATGTTCTACTTTTTAAAATTTGCGGCACTGTACAGCTTTTGCAGGACATTTAGCATAAGTTGCAGTGTGTTGTGTTGAACCATATCAGAAGCAGTATTTTTTATTTGTATTTGCTGCATGGTTTTGCAGTGTAGGTGAATTCCTTTCCTTAGCACTGTATTTTGCCTGTGATTGTGTATTATTAGGCCCCACTGCTGGATTCACAGTCTATACATTCCCAGCAGTTCCCTGACTGAGAATTTAAGCCTCTGCCACTGCTGTTTCAATTTGGCTAGCAACTGTAATAGCCTTTGCAAGGGTTAAATCCTGCTCTAGGAGCAGTTTCTCTCTAATGCGAGGTCAATTTGTTTGTTCTACTATTTGGTCTCTTAGCATTTCATCTGTTCACCAGCTCTCTTAAAGCTGCTACAAATTGTTCTGTGGATTCGCAATTACGTTGTCCATGTTGGCGGAATTTATATCTAGTGATTGGCGAATCCATCCCGTTTCACTTTGCCGAAAAATTAGCAAATTTCCAGCGGTAGTAGCCCGCAATTCGCAAATTGGCGAAAAATTTGTGAAACATCACGTTGTTTTCGACACGCGTCTCGTTTTTTTTACGCCAGCGAATTTTCGGCAAGCGAATTTTCGTTTGGCGCTTGCGGGAATTCGCTGCTAATTTGCGTCTGGCGAATAAATTCACACATCACTATTTATATCTTTCAGCGACCACATTTACTCTTGGCATGAAAAAGTTCTTAGCAGTAAGAGCAGTTTCATACGTCTCATAAGGTAATGGTAATGTATAGAATAAGTTGTTTCAATCAAACCGCACTTACTTTTTCAGCCCAATTTTTTTTGTGGATGCAAGTCCTTAAGCCCATTCACAGAGGCTCCTTTGTAAAATGTAGAAATATCTCCAATGACCTCACTCCTGCTTAAATTAAAACCGCCTTAAATATTTGCAGACATTTTCATGGCAGTACAGCAACATGGTGCAATGTTTGATTGGTTCTCCACTCCTTTAGCCTGAGGCTCAACGCCCCCTAGTGTTGTCACATACTATTACAAAGTATCATAAAATATAACACGTTTCATTCCAAACATGACATAAAGATACAGATACATCAATAGGGACTCAAGATATTTCCTTTTTCTCTTGAGTATATTATCCATACAGTCTATCCAATCTCAAAATTAACTTATCTGTATTACGACATTGTCTCATCAAGGTAATAAGCCGATCCCGGGCACACAGAACAACGTTTGATTGAAAACCTAACATAAAATAATTGAATTAAAAGCTATTTAAATAAGAACAGACTCAGATTGTATTCATGATTCAGACCATGTAGGTGCATAGTTCCCAATCTTCCTTGCGTAATAACTCCTTGTCACGATCAATGTATAGAATAGACGCTGTCCCTCTGCTCCCAGGTAGTGATGGGCGAATCTACCCCGTTTCGTTTCGCCGAAAAATTTGCGAATTTCCAGCGAAATTCGCAAAATTTGTTGTGCCGTTTTCGCCGCGTCGCGTCAAAAACGACGCATGACTCGTTTATCCTGTGAATTTTCGCTGGTGTTTCGCGAATTTATTCGCCAGCGGCGAATCGCGGGAATTCACCGCAAATTTGCCCCTGGTGAATAAATTTGCAGCAGAAATCTCCCCTTAGTCAGCAGCAAAAATGTAATTTTCAAACATACAGATCCAAGCATTAAAAGATATGGTAGGCTCACCAGGGTTTGGAAGAAGTGCTTTATTAGCAGGTTCATGCAGCCATTGCACTTCAACAGTAGCTTGAACTCTAACTCTTTTAAGCAGTATAGAAAGTACAGTTTATGCATAATATACTCTTGTGCACAGTGACAACTACAGGCACCTTGCACAAACACCACAGTGTGGTGGTGGATACATGTGTCACACAGTATTATGCACAATACATAATATAGTATTTCACAGTTTGTTAACAGTACTTTACATATGACTATGAATTTGGAACAGTCTATATGCCGAGAACTCCCCTACACCAGTCAGTTGAACTGAAGAAGCTGCTCGGATGAGAAGTGAAATGTTTTAATTAAAATATCTCAGCAAGTCCAGTTGCTTTGAGTTACTTTTGATAAATAGTACTTTACATACATTAAGCTAAGAAAGCAACCCGTTTCTTGAATAGGTCTAGATGCATGCCTTGAAGGAAACAAAACAAAACTGATGGATACAATCTTTCATGTAGTTAACATCCAATTGATGATTGAAAGTAAATAAAAGGCGCTCTGTTGGTTAATGGTAGATAACCTACATAGCTACCCTAGGGACAAAGTACTGGACACCATTTACATTAGTATAACCTTCATGTAGACAGTGCTTGTTTTTCTGCCTCCACATTCATGCATGCACGCATTGGTGCCAGCTGGTGTTCCAGATTGCATGACATTGGTTTACTCAAATTTTATGATGCTGGTATGTGACACTGGGTCTTCTATTATAAGATAAATACTATAGTCTTGTGAAGAGCATAGAGTACCCAACACCTCCCACTAGGCAAATAAGTTTGAAATGGCACAGGAGTGCCATTATGGAGCCTAAAACCAAGTCAGTAAACAAGCCAGAGTTGAGGGCTGACAGAAGAAATCAAGAGGTATTAAGGCTGTCAGTATTAGGAGACTTTGAATTAATAGGTTTAGAATTACACACTAGGTAACAAAGACAACATTGCAACAAGAGGAATGGTGCAATGAATGCATTGAGACACAAATAGTATAAGAAAATGAGCACGAACACCTGTGCACAGAGTGATGTTAAAACAGTAGTGCAATATGGTGATTTGGCGGATTAAACTTCAAAGGGCTCGTACATAAGAGCATTTCTATGTGCATTCCCATGCAGTCAGTTGTGAAGCATTCAGCCACAGGCCAGTACAGGAAGAAACACAATCGATACTTTTGATGGGGTCTTTGTTCACATGGGCGCATGTAAGTGTCGAATGCAGGTGGAATGCAACATCTGAATTAGAGAAGCTCTTGCACTTCTTCCCCGGTTCTCTGTTAATAACCCCTCTATTGTATTGGTGCAACTGAACATATTCCTTGCATTTCATTTGAAAGCATGAACTATTACAAACATTTACCATTAATTCTAGAGAAAGATTTTCTTATTTACTTTATTTCTGTTGCGATAACCTGATATAAAAGCTCCAGAGAACTAAGCCTTTTGCAGTATAAATGACATATCACAAGACTTCTCAGGAATTTTAATTTCATCATAAACTTGTTACCTTGAAAATTTGTGAAGTGCATTACTGTAGATAAGTGCTATATGCATACAAATATACACATAATATTTAAATGAGAGTTAAAACATTAAATATGAGCAGAAGATTGTATATATAAAAAGTGTGTGCAGAGAGTTTACAGTCGACAATCTACATTTTCAAAACAGTTTTATTTTCCAAGATATGTTTGTACAGAAATGATTCCATTCTTCATATAAACCATATAAATGTTATTTTTCCTATTTCCTCAGATTCATATTCAAAGAGGCAAATGCAACAAAATTTTTGTGGCGTTATTGATTACTTCTACATTTCTCGGTTCTCCAAGAAATGAAAAATAGTTAAAAAAAAAGAAAATTACTGTGCACAATCAAATGGACATTGTTCTCAAAATCAAATGGAACTTGCGATAAAACAGGTATGTTTTTGCCTGAAAATAATTTATATTGTTCTTGCAACTTAATGGCATTTGGGGAAAGGGATTCAATGAATGACAGATGCCCAATGTGAGGACTGTATTTTAGTTGAAGTGCTGTTTTAGCAGCACAATTTAAAAAAAGCCAAGTTAACACCCACCAAATCCTTTCTTTAATGCATCCCTTCTTTAATGAGCATTAACCTTACTGTTGAGCAATTCTGCCACCCTTACTTTATCACTCTTGCCCCTAACAAATATTACACTTTTTTATTCTTGTGCATTGGTTTGTTAATGTTTATTTCCCTTATTTTTTTAAGTGATTTTTATATCAGATTTAATTTTTTTCTGTACAATGTATATTTCTGACCACATTGAGCACTTTTCCAGTCTTCAGTTTAATACAACATACTGAAACAAGGAAACATCCTAAGAAACAAAACAACTTTGCTACTAACATTTGTGATCTGAATTCAGTTTTGGTACATCATTTATCACCCAAAGTTTAAAGTATAACTTACACAGATTCAAGGGATATCGAGCATTTAATCTGACAGCATGGGACCCCTCTGAAGGGGAAGAGGGAAGGGAACATCACTGTGGGTCAAATAGATAGCAGCCATCTTTTTGTGGAATTATGTTTTCTGTAATCTAGCCATGGTTGCCAGATTTGCAGGGATTTAGCTTGCGTGTTAGTCAAAAAACTGATCAGCTTTTCATTTGTCATGATCCAGTCTATTTTGGATTTGAAGGCTAGAAATGATATAGAGTGTGACTTCCATGCCTAGGCAAATGTTTGCCAGAAAGATTATAGTGAGGAACTTGTGCTTTTGTGCAGTTTCATTAAACCTTTGCATTTTCCATTTAGTAGGGCCACCAAGGGATCCCTCTTGACACTGATGTGGAAGAAGAGAAGACCACCTTTGTGCTCGATAAAATGTGCTACATGGAGCTAATTTGAGGACAACCTCCAAAACATTTGGGGTCAATAGGTCAGCCTATTGCTCGTTCTTAGTTATTCAATTGGGTGTCAAATAATATCTTAATAATACCTTGTATGATATCTCCAACAGGATGGTATTAATGGAACTTGATTTAGTAATGTCCTAAGTATACCAGGTTTCAGGCACGTATGTGGTTTTCAGGTCTTTTTCCCATGCCCTTACATATTCGTATTCCCTAGGGTTGAGTGTTTTTTTTTTAAGAGCAGAATATAGGATACTGACCATATGGGGGCGATTTAAGGGGTGAATATCCCCTTGCTCAAGGAAAGAAATAGTACCATCAGCTGCCTTCCAGTGGTTTTTTAAAGATGATGCATTGTTTTCATATTAACTTTGCAGGTAGGATTAGGTCAAAGGCCCTCTTGCCAAATAACAATTATTGAACCTGGGGATTTTGTTGTTTTGTTTGTATGGGGGTTGCTGGGGCCTAGGGGGTCAACAGTCCTTTTTGGACTGATTTATTGCATCTCTTTTCTAAACTATAGTGCTGCTGAATATGTTAATGCTACTTTGAGTTGAGCATTGTTACCTTGTGCTGGTGAAGCCTTAGATTTGGTTGCAGCTAGAGTCATATTCCACGTCCTGGAGTAGTATTACCCCTACATTCAGGGGCATATTTATTAAGGATCGAATTGTAAATTCAAATATTTATTTTATGGTCAAACATCTCAAATTCTAATTTTGAATTATCCGAACTCAATTTAAGTTTAAATTCAAATTTCGAGATTTATCAAACTCTGGCCCTTTAAAAATTAGAATTTGACGATTTGTCACCTAAAACCTGCTGAGTTAATGTATAAGTCAATGGAAGAGGTCCCGGGACCAATTTGAACATGCAAATAGCCTACCTGACATTCGAATTGAGTTTGCGAGTCGGTAAAATTCATGCGAGTTGGTTTAGATATTCAATTTGTTTATTTAATAACCCCCCAATTGAATTTTGAGTATATTCTAATTTATTAAAGATAAAAAAAACTCATGAATTTTATACTCGACCTTTGATAAATGTGTGTCAAAATATACGGGAATGCTGATTGGCTCCTGATAAAATTGTCCATTGTGTGTGTGAAATTATGTTTATTGTCTGTAAAGTACTGCAGAATAGTACTGTCCAAATAAAGGTTTATAACGATATAAAGTGTTTTTTGTATTTTGGTACATGTGGAGCTGATAGTACACATTCAGACACACTGTGGTCAATTTTAACAGGAGTCAGTTAACCTGCCTATATATTTTTGAAATTTGAGGAAACTGGAGTGCCCAGAAGAAAGCCATGCTATGGATATATTATAATAATAATTCTCTATAGTAAGCCATAGGAGATTTTAGGACCCCCCCTAATGCTCTGTTATTTTATGTTTGTGTTTCATAAACATTCAAATATACCTGAACTTTTTTATGTAGTTGCCTCAGAAGCTCTAAAGCCATGATCCTTTGTAGTAATGAAGAAGACTAACCTAAAGGGATGTAGGTACATGGCACATAACCTGTTTAGCATTAAAAAAAGGTGCTAAGTAAATGGTGATAAACAGAGGTCATATACCAATTATAAAAGAGGACTGGTTTTGAAACAACATACTGTAAATTATTTGCTGTATATATTTCCATAAACAAGTATAAATTTCTATTTACATTATTAGTGAACACTGGGTTTAAACATGCTCTGCATTCCACATACAGTATGTACTACAAAGAGGTATAAACATTATACCACTATTGGCACGTTAAACATTCGATTTTCATACATCTAGTGTATATGCATTTTCTGTACTATGTAAATTATATTGCCGCAGAGCTTCTACTCAATATTAATATTGAGTTGGAATGAGATGTTCCTCTGTACCTAAATTAATTCTTTTTTTTTTTCAGTATTCAACTTCAGCAAAGAACAAATGTGTGTGATAGCATTTCTTGACACCTGTTCAGTGGAACCATCATGTGGGAAACAAGCAATTAGCCTGCTTATTATCTCATCCCCACTTCACATCTGACAAAACATTGTCTCCAGTGGCATGAGTAATCCAATGAGTGAAAGCTTTATTCATTTCACCCCATGAATCATATCATTACATCTCACTTAAATCTTTTAATACACTAAGCTTGTACTATCAGTTTAACAACAAAAATCTAACTTTATTGAAATAGTTTTAGAAAGAAAACAACCAGTATTTCAGTTGGTTTCCCTTATGAGCTATGCTTCTTTTAAATCCGAATCTGTGGGAGAATATTGAGTAAAATTACTTTCTTTGACCTTCTCTTAACCTGTAGTGAAAGTTACACAAACTCCTTCATGGTTCAGCTAGATCCTCCTTTTTTTAACAGTTCCAAAGGACAGATACACATGGGAAAGTAAATTCACACTTATAATTTATGGGAGCTGAATGTAATTTGGAAATTAAAAAGAAATAAAAGTAGAAACGTAAAGGATTAACCCTGATATAAGAGTAGAAAAGTAAAGTTAATCCTAATTACACAAAAAAAAATAAAAAAGTGTCGTAAAAAACAATGATGTCCAAACACCAAACATCTTGCAGGGGCACAGATACATGTAAATGCATTTTAAACATTCAAATTTTTTCTCCTGAATTGGTACATTATTTTATTCCCTTACGTCCCATACGGCAGAACATAGAGATTTATTTTGCTTTCCCTTTCATATAGGACAAGTGAGAAAAAACGAGTTAATATGTTCCACCCATAAATAGTAGTCACTCCCACCCCTCACCAGTGTTTTTTTGTCCTATCTTCGTAGGCAGGTGAGTAGTATCAGGCAGGTTGTTGCCATAGTAACATTCTTTATTCTTTTTTCTTAGGTTTTCCTGATGCCAGGTCCCTAGGGGACTTGAAGACCGCAGACTGCATTACCCGAGGGGTATTTCAGTCGGGCACTGTGGATGGCCTCTTAGGTTTGTCGTCGCCATGACCTCCTGTGCAGCTGAGGGTTGCCCACAATCAAGATGGAGGTGTAACCTCTGACGCACAACTTAGAGTTGTTGGGATTGGTTGTGAGCGTATTCCTATTCTGATCCGGTGACTATGCACCGACTTTTCGCCAGGTAATTTATTTAGACGGTTGCACTATATTCAGGTGCCCAGATTGGCGCGAAAGTTTGACAGGACGTTTCCTGATTCATGTGCTAGCTTTGCTGCCTGGGTTGCAGCCTCCCTGTTTCGCACAAGAGGTACAGAGTAGTACATATACTATGTTTTAATTTTTTTTCTGTGTTTTACAGATGTCTACCCTTGATCCACCTCAGGCTAAAAAACACAGGAAGTCTAATAGGGGAATGTAATATAAGTCGGTAAGGCAAAAACTATTCGCAATGCGAAAAGTTATGCCTCTGTGCGAATAATTTTTGCTTTGCGCGAATTTAATATAGCTTTTGCGAAACCGGAAACAGTTTAACGACCACTTCCGACAGTGGAAGAGAGTTTGCGAATTTTACAGCTTGCGCCAATGCGCAGTCAATGTAATAAAACTTCTTACTGAAAAAGTCGTTATGTTTGCTCCTAAAGATTACGACACCTTCAAGCACTTCTTAAGAGTGCGCAATTAAAATTCGCAATGCGCAATGAAAAGTCACAATGCGCAATTAAAATTCGCAATGCAATAACAGTTTAAGGAACAATATTACATTGCGAGATGTGGATTTTAATCTTATTGATGCGCATTGTTTTGCTCTTTGCGAATTTAATTACATTCCCCCCTAAGCATCTGCAGTGTAGATCATGTGAGGTACCTCTTCCAGATGACTATGGGAAAATATTTTGTAAAGACTTCCTGTCTTATTTGGCTCACAAGGAATCTGGAACAGTCACTGAGTCATCTTCTTCCTGGATAAAGAAATGTATTAAATCTTCTATGCAAGAGATGTTTAATCAGTTGTAGCAGGATTCAGTTCCTGACTCTAATGATCTACAGAAATCCCCTACAATTTCTTTAGAGGACTCAACACATGACTCTTCATCGGATGTTAGAGCCCACTCTACCAGAAAGATTTCCACATCTTGGGCAGAAGCAGCCAACGTCTCTATTGATCAGACATGTAGAGCTGCAACTTGGAGTAATCCTAATACCTTCATTCAGCATTACAGGGAAGACATCTCGGCTTCACAGGAAGCTTCCTTTGGCAGCAGATTAATACAGAAGGCGCTGTGAAGACTACTTGTTACTTGTTAACTCTCTATGTGCTGCCATATGGGACGTAAGGGAATGAGTAAATTCATACTTACCGTAATTTACTTTTCCCTTAGTCCCTTCAGCAGCAATAAATTACCCGCCCTAGTAAAATTCTTTAGCATTGGTCTGTGTGTCTTATTAAAAAAAAAAACACTGGTGAGGGGTTGGAGTGACTACTATCTATGGATGGAACATATTAACTCTTTTTTTCTCACTTGTCCTACATGAAAGGGAAAGCAAAATAAATCTCTATGTGCTGCCGAAGGGACTAAGGGAAAAGTAAATTACGGTAAGTATAAATTTACTCATTAATTCTTAGAAAAACAATAATGGGTATATGCATATATGTTTTTTTTCTAACAAGGTAGTGGATGCATGGTAGTCACTAGCTAGATTAAGTCAGAAAATGCTAACAGAATCTACATTATTATGAATATACAGTATGAAGTTAAAATTAAAACTACGCATAAAATATTCAATGACGCAGCACTGCAGTCCTTTAAATGGCAACCTTTATTCACAGGAATCCCAGATATCTTATCTATAACTAGACAACACACATTATAATACACAGTATGCAATACATTGAACCCATAGAAATCTATGCAAGCCTAAATAGGAAAGGTGAAAAGGTGTAGTTTATTCTGATATTGGACTAATATCCTCTGTTGGTGTTGTCAGTAATGGCATGTCATTTCACCTGATTCATGTGGCACAAGTCAGTGATTTTTCAGTGAGTGAAGTTTATAAGAGCATTCTAAGTGGGTATGCTTGAATTCCTGAAAGTTTCTAAAAAGCATGTACTATATAGATGAAATACAGTCTTTCTAATAATTGAATTGTGATTTTTCCACAAATATCAAAACAATTATAGTTCTAAAGATTAGAGATGTATTAAGGGAGTTATTTATTAAGCTTTATTATTTTTTAGTCAGACTTTAAAAGGGGAAAATACAATTTTCCCTATATAAAAAAACTACTACATTTTTTTAGAGATTTAGTAAAGTCTAACTGAATTGAAAAAATTACTCCAACTCAGACCTGCAGAGAAAATGTAAAGTCAATGGCAGACATCTTGTTAACTTTTGGACTATTTTCTGAGATGTGCTGGGTTTCCGAAAAAATTTTAGCTTTTCGATTTCAATGGGTTTCGAGCACAAAATCGCTAAAAATTTCGGTTTCGGTTTTGATATGATTTAATCTTGACTTCAAATTTATTGATAAATGAGGGGGGAGTCTGTGTGGATTTGGTCAGAGTAGTTTTCAGAAAATAGTGACACCTTCTCAGATTTTGACCATAGAAAACAGAAAAATTGCTCACATCATTAACTGGAATATATAATTAGTATATTTGCAGGCCTTTTATACATTGGAACATTCTGTTTTAGAAAGGATTAAATCCATATGATTATAAATATGGCCATATGGGTCTAGCCAGTGCCGGTCTTAAGCACATTGGACCAATTTGGCCCTGCTTTTATGGGGGCCCAACTCCAGTGTGAGCTCTGATTCCTATTCCCTTAATCCTCCACTAGCCCAGCCTGCCCATAATCCAGACTGGCCCAACCCGCTCAGACCCAAGTGTAATGCGTTAATACATATAATCCATGGTGCTGCACACACAGTTTACAGTGGTAACCAAAATTTGCATAGATTTGGGGCTGGTGCAGACAGGGAGATTCGGGGAGATTCTGTCACCTGGCGATTAATCGCCTCTTTTGCGAGGCGACAATCTCCCCGAACTTCCTTCTCCCTGTCCGCCACCTGTTTAAATAAAAAAGCGCCAGCACCAATTCAGATGCGGCGCAGCGATTTCCAGAATCACCCGAAGTTTCCTCACGAAGCAACTTCGTGCGATTCCGGAAATTGTCACGCCGCGTGTGCATTGGCGCTTTTTGACTTAAACAGGCGGCGGACAGGGAGAAGTCAGTTTGGGGAAATTGTCGCCTCGCAGAATTGCCAGGCGACAGAATCTCCCCGAATCTCCTTGTCTGCACCAGCCCTAAACAAAACGAGGGAACATTTTCTCCCAGTGCACTGGCCTGCTCCCATCCCCAACTGGCAACCGTCACTTGGACAGAGGGGAAAGCAGCCACTTTTTGCCCATCCAGCTCTTAGGGGGCCCCGCCAAAATGGTTCCAATTGGGCCCCGCACTTGGTACGACCGGCACTGGGTCTAGCTGTTAGTGAGACTTTTATCAATTTTCTTCGCAGAGAAGGCAAGAAGATATATAAGAGATAAACTTAACTACATGTGTGTTTAAATTTTTTTTTGTCCTATAAAATAAATCCATTTAAATTGTAGCCACAATACCAGGGGCTAATTGAGAACTCTTTGCCTAAATATCTATTTGCACATATTCAGTTTGAAAATGTAACATTCAAATCTTGGAAATGCTTCTAATTTGGTTTGTGTTTCTTATAATAGTAAAAAATAGTTCACTGAGTTTCCTGACTTCCTGGCATTTTGAGAGAAGATAACATTCGTGAAGCACTTATTATCCCTAAACTCAACATAATACCTTCCACTTGAATCAAAAGTCAACGTAAATTGTGCAATATGGTCCTGAACAAATAATGATGTTCTTCCAGTTAGAACACAGTAACCCTCTCTAAGGGCTTTAAGGAAAAGCATGCCTCTAAAAGGAAACTTCTTAGTATATTGCAATTTGTTGCATGCTGGTGAATAATAATTCCCTCTACCATTTGAAATGTTATTCTTGAACAAACAAATGTATTTGGTAGCTGTAATATTGGTGCGGAGTCAGCCATCTCAGTGCATTGGGCTTGATTCTGAGGTTTGAGAAGGAGTCAGCACTTCAGGATGGAACAGCTTTGAGACAGCTAGGGGCTAAAAGCCCTCGAATTCGGCCGAAATTTGATAAGCATTCGGCTATTGAATGCTTATCGAATAGTTTTCGGCTATTTTTACTTCGATATTCGATTTCTTAATGAAATCGTATGATCGAATACCAATCGTTTCATTTCACGGAAAATTGTAAAAAATTCCTACGATCGCTCAAAAAATTTGTACGATTCGAACGATCGAGGCGTTCGATCATACGAGCAGGTGATAGAAAAAAAAGCCTATGGGGGGCTTCCCATAGGCTTCTATTGCAATTTGGTAGGTTCAATTTGGCGAAGTAGGCAGTAGAATAAAATGTTAAAGTTATAGTACTTCGATCATCGAATGGTCGAATGATCGAATATTCAATCATTCGATCTATTCAATCTATTCTATATGCTCGAATTTTGGGTATTCGATGATCGAAGTAGTGGAATTTGCATATTCGAATACCCGATAAAATTATTCGATCGAATTCGATCAAACTTCGATCTATCAATGTGAATTTCGTAAATCTGCCCCCTATTGTTTCTTCCTTTCCCATTGTATTTACCACCTTCAGCAATTCATACAAATACTTCAGCAGAGGTGTCAGGTTAGCTGCCCACTGTACTGTTGAAAGGTTGCTGGGGAGGGAAGGGAGGTGGGTGATATCACTTCAACTTGCAGTGCAGCAGTACAAAGTCACATGACCTGAGGGCACCTTGGAAACTGACAATAGGTCTAGCCCCATGCCTAATTTCAAAATTATGTATTTGCTCTTTTTACAAAATGGATTTCAGTGCAAAATTCTGCTGGAGCAGCACTATTAACTGATCTGTTTTGAAAAAAATGTTTTGAATAATGGTTTAAAAACATTTCAATATTTATTGAGAAAAAGGTAAATACATTTGCATCTCAATTTTGCAGCACACTGAACTTGCTTCATAAATTAACCCTAACATATCTTTCTTATGTATAACAGACTAGGATTGGCATAATGGCACAAGTCCCTGTATGAGATGAGACACGTGCCTTAATCGTATCCCATTAAATTAAAACTTGGAAAGGTAGAATTAATAAAGTTGACACATTGGCGGGTTATTTATTAAATTGGTTTTAGAGGTTTTAGAAACCACAACTAAACTCACAAACTCTAAAGCTATGATTGTCATATAATAAGTAAAAGTATGAACAAAAAAGTTGTTGAAAATCCAAAAACATCGAAAACCTCCAGTTCCGGTTTTTCAGACAATTCCTAGCAAAAAAATAAAATAAACGGTTTAAAGAAGTCCAGTTGGATCAATGCTGTTCCTTTTTACCTTTATAGCACCTCACAACTTTTATTTGTCAAAGATTTGCTTTAAACCCACCATTGAGTATTGCAGGTTTCTTTGATAATTCTTGTGCCAAAAGCTTGAGCAATCATAAATAGTGGTGAAATGGGTATAGCTATGTGCAGAATGTGTAAACATTAATTAGATAATTCCAAAACAACAATGAAAAATCCATGGATTATAATTCTATGAAGGGAGATAAATGAAAGAGTTGTAGAAGAGGAAATTTCACAAATTATACAATTTTTTTTATGTCTAGTAACATTTTTTTAATAAAAACATTAACTTAAAAAAACATTTACATACCAACTGTTAAGAGAGCTTATTGGCTTCCTGAGAATAAATCATTTAATTCACTTAATAAAAAGATAAAAAGTAGGCATCAAATCTTTAATAGGCCACCGAAATGACTTCTAATTGGCAGGAGTTAGGAAGGATCTTAACCCTGGTGTTGAAAAAAACATAGCTCATTTGACTCTTTAATTGATTTATTGATTAATGAAAGGGCAGTTGAATAACAGTGTGAATTGTATGAAGTCTTAAAGTAGCACCAAGTTAATTTTCTCATGCACATACATAGTTATATGTACCTGAAGGTAGATCAGAAAAAGCAGAATAGAAATTGCAAAGAAGTTGTAAAGTTTTGTTTTTGGCTGTTTCCAGGTTTTATTCACAATATGTTTTATTTGTGTATTTATTTTTAAAAGATATTTCACATCAAATATTATATTAAATCACTCCAGGGCTTAGAGTGTTTTATGATACAAATTTGAGTTTGTCCCATAATGTGTTGTTTCTTACTACCTCTTAATGGACTGTGACACTAAAATAGGAAGGTGTGAAGTAAGGAATTACAGTGCTTGATTTGCCCAAGCTACAAATGTGCATATTTCCATCAGTATCATACATCTCTCAGTGACAGTAAACTGGTAAGTATGTTACAAACGCCAATAATTATATTTATTTACATTTGGATAACAATTAATTTACTTTTATTTGGAAAATATAAAAAAAGATTACTGCAATGAAACCTCAACTTCTTTTGTATTTTCATGCAGCTTTGTTGTCATTTGATTAAGGGCAATGGCACACGAGTTTCC
Source organism: Xenopus borealis (assembly GCA_024363595.1). Taxonomy (NCBI): domain Eukaryota; kingdom Metazoa; phylum Chordata; class Amphibia; order Anura; family Pipidae; genus Xenopus; species Xenopus borealis. The sequence goes on along the minus strand of CM044434.1, from coordinate 62,115,024 downwards.
TTGCAAGGCAACTTTGGAAAAATGGAGCACCCAATATCTCTTAACCTCAGCGATTTATATTATCGCAGACGGGAAAGCATTGGGAAAATTGGTATACTTACCATCGAAATTTTCCATTCCATTAGTGCGTAAGGGTTAATCTTCCGTGTCTCCTGGTAGGACATGTAGTAACAATTAATACAGCCTTTAAAACCCCCATAGAGCCCCTCCCACTCCATGTTATTTTTCTAGCTCCTGATCACAATAAAAAACACACACACATTTGATGCTCATATATATTTAATCGTGTAGGGTATGTTTGTGCTGCCTTACGGACTAATGGAAAGGAAAATTTCGATGGTAAGTATACCAATTTTCCCATTCCATTACGTCCTACAGACAGCAGGTTCCCTGAATTGGGAGGGACATTATGACTTCTTTGACTGAACCGCCTGAAGTACTTTGCTACCAAAGGCTGTATCTATTGTTGACTTGGAGGCTTTATTTCCTTTGTTATTTCCAGTAAACAAAATAAACAAATGATCTGATTTCCTGAAACTTTTTGTCTTGTCCAGGTAGATTTATAAACATCTTTTCAAATCCAATTTGTGTAGATTTTCTTCCATTTCATTACATGGTTCTGCACAAAAGGAAAGATTTATCTCAGCATCTTCACACCAAGATGTAGGTACTTTAGGTACAAAATACGGCAAAGTCTTAAGACATACTTTATCATGGTAGAACCGTATGTACAGTTCCAAGGCTCAAAATGCCTGTATTTCTCAAATTCTTCTGGCCGAAGTTAAAAAGACTGTTTTAAGAGTTAACATTTTAATCTTAACTTCGTCCAAAGGTTCAAAGGGCATTTCACATAATTTGTTTAGTACAAGATTTAGATCCCAGGAAGGAACATATGATTTTGAACGAGGTCTTAACTTAGATATTGCTTTCAAAAACCGCATTACCAAAGGATTTGCTGAGAGTTTCTCACTAAAAAATACTGACAATGCAGAAACTTGTACTTTTAAAGTACTGGGTTGCAAACCTTTGTCAAAGCCATCTTGTAAAAATTGGAGTTTATGAGGAATTGACGTCTGTGAAGAATTTAACTCCTTGTCCGCACAGCAGTTATTGTACTTCTTCCATACCTTCTCATAGGCACTTTTTGTAGACTTTTTCTTGGCTGACAACATAGTCTCTACCACTTCTTGCAACAGCCCTTGTTCTAACAAATTTGGGCGTTCAAAAGTCCAGCTGTTAGGTTGAGTTTGTTGATTTCGGGGAAGCAAATGCCCTTTTGTGAAATCAAATCCGGCTTCAATGGAAGTATCCAATAATTCCCCTGCGATAGATACAACAGTTCCGGAAACCAAGCTCTCCTGGGCCATCCTGGTAATATGGCTATTACCTTCGCTTGATCCTCCTTCACCTTCTTTATTACCCTCTGTATCATTGGGACTGGAGGAAATATGTACGCTAGTTGATGAACCCATCTTATGGAGAAAGCATCCAAATGTGTTGGTCTGTCTTGTCGGTAAATCGAGCAGAACTTCTTGCATTTGGTATTCTGTTTTGTCGCCATCAGATCTATCTGGGGACACCCACATTTCTTCACTATTTGACAGAATGTCACTTGATCCAGAGACCATTCGCCAGGAACAATTGTTTGATGGCTGAGTTGGTCTGCCCACTTGTTGTTCACTCCCCTGATGTGTAACGCTGATATGTGCATCAATTCCATTTGAGCCCACTGCATCATCTTTGACATGATTGACGTAAGAGACTACAGCAATATTGTCCGATTGAACCAAGACTTTGCTGTTGCTGACCTCCTTCCAGAATCTTTTCAAGGCCCTCCATACAGCTTTCATTTCCCTGTAATTTGAAGATTCTTTTTTCTCCTGTGAAGACCACCGGTCTTGAGCTGAAAGATTCCTCACATGGGCCCCCCATCTCCATAGAGATGCATCCATGGTTACTACCACCAGAGGGGGAAGACGAAAACACAAGCCCTTGTTTAGTTTGGGAACTTGTGACCACCATTTCAATTAATTCCTCAGACCGACTGACACGTTCATCATTCTGTCTAGACCAGAATTCTTCCGATTCCATGCATTCAAGATCCTGTTCTGAAGATATCTCATTCGTGCTCTTGCCCACGGAACTGCTTCTATTGCAGCTGTCATGTGTCCAAGCACCTTCATTGCCTGACGGGTAGAAATCAATCTGGTCTGTAGCATTTCTTGAATTTCCAGGATCATATGGTATATTTTCTCTTGTGGAAGACTTATCTTCAGTCTGACTGAGTCTACAATGAAACCCAGGAATTTTACATAAGTGGAAGGTTGTAGATTCCATTTTTCTTTGTTTATAATTCACCCATGTGCTTCTAGAAAAATCAATGTTTGTTTTAGATGATCCTTTATCATTTCTAAACAATAAAGTTCTCGTGTGCTTCAGCCAACCTTTGAAAAAACCCTTTTGGGCAGAGTGCAATGCAGTATGAAGCCCTTGCCAGAGGCAGAAATCATACAGTCAAAGAAAAGTACTGCAGCACCTCTTAATTGCAAAAATGAAAACTTGCCTTTATTTGGTCAGAAATGCAACGTTTCGGGCCAATCCTTGCCCTTTCTCAAGCATATCTCAAAGTGCACCTAACTACATTTTTATCCCCACCCATGGGGGAGTACACTCCCTTGAGACCCACCCCCATATGTGTCACAACATGTGATCCCATACAGTATAATAAGTGAATTCAATTCATTATGAAGTCCAAATCAATTTCTTGAAGTATAGTTCATAGTCCATCACGTGACCTTTTACTTATAAATTATGTGTTAGCCAATAATATACTTTGTTTCAATTGTGTTAAACTGTGTCATGAATATAATAAAAATTACACACAGGGTAAAATTACACACAGGGTAAAATTAGCGATTGAACCTCAGATTAAAACATTTTTGGTACCTTCTACCCGGAGAGGAAAAGTTCCACAAAGAACTGCCTCACGGAAGTCCGGGATCTTGTACCAATGTTTACATTTGTTGAGAACCTTAAATGAAAATAGAAAAATGGAACATTATAAACATATTAAAAGCAACTGGGGGTGTTAACTGACCTTAGCAGAACCTTATATTAACCTATTTTAGATAAATTCCATAGGTGTGTATTCTTTGTTTAGGCCTTTAGGCCACAGAGTTCCCAATTTATTAATCCAATACATCTCTTTCTTTTTGAGAGCTTTCAAATGGTCACCACCCCTTCTTAGTTTAGGGATTCCATCAATAATTTGAAATCTGAGTTGGTTTAAAGCATGTTTTGCTGTGTGGAAATGTCAGCTTTAACTAAAATATCTCTTAGGTTCCTCCCTCTTTTATACGCCATAAGTGGGGGAGATGAAAATTCCTCAATATCTGGGGAACATTTCTGTAATATGTGCCAGTGCTTGCGTAAGATGGTAGCTATATGTTTACTGGCCATAGTATACTGACTTACAAATGCTAGTCTTTTTGACGTGTCTGATGTATGTTTACTGTTTAGTAGGGTTTCCCTAGGGGTATTTAGAATATGATCATTACTTTCCACAAGGATCTCTGAGGGATAACCTCTATCTTTAAAGCGTTCTGTCATTGTTGCCGCTCTTGCAGGGAAAATAGCAGGATCTGATACAATCTTTTTGATTCGTGCTAACTGTGTTTTGGGCAGGGATTTTTTTAGGGCCGGTGGATGGCAACTGCTGTAATGTAACAGCATATTGCGATTCGTTGGTTTCCTATACCAATCTGTTTCCAGATGGTTGCCACGTACATATATGTTAAGATCTAAAAAAGATACACAGTTGGTGTAATAAACTATAGAGAATTGGATAGTGGGTACAACCGAGTTCAGCCAATTCTGAAACTCCAATAGTGTGGCCTGATTCCCTGTCCAAATTAAGAACACGTCATCGATATAGCGACGGTAAAAAGTACAGTAAGAGGCAAACAATTGGTTGGGGTACACAAATTGCTCCTCAAAATTAGCCATATATAAATTGCCATAGGTGGGGGCCACATTACTTCCCATGGCCGTTCATCGGCATTGTATGTAATATGTATCACCAAATAGGAAGTAATTGTCATATAGCACTACTTTTAGTAAATCAATTAGAAACAATTGTTCTGCCATAGTATATTCAGTGTCTTTAAGAGTATCTGTTATTGCTTGTATACCCATATCGTGAGATATCGAAGTATATAGACTTCCTACATCAAGACTTACCAACAAAACATCTGATCCTGGTAGGGAAATAGAATTAAGTTGGTTAAGTAATTGCATATTATCTTTAAGGTATGATTTTGTTTTAGCTACTAAAGGCTGCAAAACCCTATCAAGATAGATGGCAATTGGTGAAAATACTGAATCTGTTCCTGCTACTATTGGTCTCCCAGGGGGATAGAGTGGGTCCTTGTGTATCTTGGGTAGTGTGTAAAATACAGGTGTTATCGGGCATTCCTTGATTAGGAATTGTTTTACCTCTTTCCCAATTACACCCATCTCCATCCCTTGCTCAACAACTTGTAATATACATTCTTTTATTTCAGGTAAAGGATCCTTGTTAACCTTTTTATATACTTCTGTATTACTTAATTGATTGTTAATTTCTTGTACATAGTAACTTTTATCCATTACAACTAGGGCACCCCCTTTATCCACTGGCTTAAATATTAAATCTGAATTATTCAGTTAAGCCTGTAGTTCTTGTCGTTCATTTTTAGACATATTGCGTTTAGCTTTAATGGGGATAGTACAGGACTGAGTCTTAATCAGCTTTTCAATGTCAGTTTTGACTAGTTGTATATAGGTTTCCACAGCATTTTCACCTGGTGGGGGAAAAAAATTGCTTTTATTACGTAAACCCAGTTTTTTTAAACTTAATTGGGAATGTCCTATCCCAGTATTGGTGTATTTAAATTCCATTGAATTGGGTCTATTGAAAAAAGACTTCAGTCTCAGACTCCTAAAAAACCTTTCCATGTCTATATCCAAAGAAAAAGCGTCACAATAATTAGTTGGACAGAATGATAAGCCTTTACTTAGCAGTTTTGTTTGCTGCTCAGTGAGGGAAGTAGAGGAAATATTGTATACTAAGGTTTCAGTAGTTGTGTCCTCGCTGTACGGTCTGGTTGCTGTCTCCTTATTTGACTTGTTTGTCGAGCGCTTGTACCTTTTACCCCCTCTTCTCTTGTGCCTCGATACTCTTAAGGGGCTTATTATTTCTAGACTTGATGCCTTTAGAAGCCAGTCATCTAGATAAGGTACAATAAATATTCCTCTCTTCCTGAGAGCTGCTGCTATGACCACAATTATTTTGGTGATCACTCTCGGAGCCGAAGTTATCCCAAATGGTAGAGCTCTGAACTGTAGATGTCTTACTTGGCCTCTGATTTTTACTGCCACTCTGAGGAATTTCCTGCTTCTGTAATGTATCAGAACATGCAAGTAAGCATCCTTCAAATCTATTGTAGTCATAAAATCTCCTCTGTTGAGAATACTGTGAACTGACTTTATTGACTCCATTCTGAATTTTTCTTTTTGAATGTATTTGTTCAAATATCTGAGATCTACGATTAGCCTCATCTTTCCTCCTTGTTTTGGAACCAGAAACATTTTTGAATAAATCCCTTTCCATTCATGTAGTGGAACGTCTTCCAGTACTTTTAATGCTATGAATTCTTCCACAGCTTCTTGAAAACTTTCTTCTTCCTGAAAAGACTGTAAGAATCTTTCCACTGGATGAAGGAAAAATTGTATTTGGTAACCATGTAAACCTTATTAAATTTAGCACCCATCTATCTGTTGTTGATCTCTCCCATTGATCATAAAAGAAAGAGAGTCTGCCTCCAACTTCTTTGCAAAACCTGGCGTCAGAAACCACTTTTCTTACTTTTGCCTTCTTTTGCATTATATCTTCTTCTATTGTTTCTGTCATACTCATTAACTCTAGACTGTCTTGGTTTTCTGAAGAAATCTCTATTTCTTGTTGAATATCTAGGCTGTTTAGCCCTGGGTGAAGCACTTCTAGATCTGTGACGAAAAAACGGTCTCTTAAAGCTTCTTGATCTGTCTTTGCTTTTTCACCTTCAAGACTCTCAATCAGGGAATCTAACTTTGTTCCGAATAGTCTTCCGGGTTCAAAAGGAAGTGAGCACAAACAATTTTTTGATGCTATGTCTGCCTTCCAAGCTTTCACCCATAAAGCTCTGCAACCTACGGCTGACAAAGTGTAATAAATACCTTCCCTGGTGGTCTAGTGGTGCAGCAGGGACGCCCGCCGTGCCGATTCCTTCCCCTTCGGCAGCCTTCCTCTTAGTGCGCGCGCAGCGCGCAATGGCGCAAAATTCTAATATATTTAAAGGGGCACTTTGAATTATTACATTGCCCGTGATAGGATTTTGCTCCTGGTGCCTTATCTTGTGCTGTAAAGCTTCTGGTGTTCCTGATTCCTGTGTTTGACCCTGCCTGGCCTTTGACTATTCTGATTATCTGTATCCTGACCCCAGCCTGTTGTTTGACTACCGATTTTGCCTCATCCTATCTATTGATCACCTGGTTGACCCTTTGCCTGCCTGACAACTCCTAGCTATCTGCCTGCCATGACCCTGCCTGTCTGACTACGAATTTGCCTAATTCCGTCTGTACCGTGACCTTTGGCCTTTATAGACTCTTACTACAGTCATGCCCCATTGCCAGCCAGAACTCCTGCTCTGCACCTCTCGTTTAAGTCCAGGTGGCATCTGAGTAGCTGAGGGCTCCTCCCGAAGCCAAAGCCGGTCACCTTACTGGTGAAGCACGAGCCAAGACCAGGGTGCTTGGTGTTTGTTCTGGTATTGGGTGCCGACCGTGACAAAGCCATGAGTCTTGCTGAAAGTTTGACTGTTTCCACTGCAGAATCGCAAAGAAAATCCGTAGCCAATTTAATATATTTAAATGCATCAAAGATTTCATCTCTCGATACTCCAGAATCAATGTCTTCTTCTACGTTGTTGATCCAGCATTTTAGAGTTCTTGACGCTGAAACTGAAGCTATTGCAGGTTTAGCAACCGCCAATGCTGCTATATGTGATCTTTTGAGTGCTGTATCCACTTTTCTATCTATTGGCTCTTTTAGTCCTATCATGTCCTCAACTGGAATAGTTGTCCTTTTTGACAACCTGGCAATAGAATGTCTACCTTACTAGGTTCTTCCCAAGACAGAATATCTTCTTTATGCAATAAGAACATCTGTTTAAATCTCGTAGACAATTTCGGTCTCTTGGTAGGATCCTTCCATTCCAGTTCCATCAACTCTTTAACTACTGGGTTCACTGGAAAATTGTCTGCCCTCTGTTTTGAGAAAAAAAGTAATGAATTGTTATCAACATCTTGATCTTTCTTTTTGTTCTGATCTTTCATCACTTTATTAACAGCTCTGATTAACGTTTGTGTCTTATCTGCCTGAAAGAGAAAAATGCCTTTATGTTTCTCCTTATTTGCCAAAACGGATGTAGAGGAGGAAGATGATAATTCACCAGATTCCGAGTCAGCATAAATTTGATCTAATACAATAAGATCATCATTATTCTCTGATGTAGATGGTCCCACAGGTCCCAGGTAGGACAGGAAAAAACATGGAGTGGGAGGGGCTCTATGGGGGTTTTAAAGGCTGTATTAATTGTTACTACCTGTCCTACCGGGAGACACGGGAGATTAACCCTCTATGTGCTGCCTGTAGGACGTAATGGAATATTAGTTGCCCATAGAAGGGGAGAGCTATCACAGGCAAATAATCTCCTCATGTGCCATTGCCTTGAAGGAAAGGTTTGAATAGGAGTATGAAAAATACATACATAGTATAACATGGTTGAACTGAAGGGCCATAACAATCTCAAAAACAGTACAGATACGGGATCCCTTGGGATCTAGAAACCCATTATCCAGAAGTTCTGAATTAGGAAGGCAATCTCCCATAGGCTCAATTTTAAGGAAATTAGGCTAATTTAAAATATAAATATATATATATTTCTCTGTAATTATAAAACAGTACCGGCAAAAGGTATGGAATCCATTATCTGGAAACCTGTTATCCAGAAAGCTTGAAATTACAGTAAGGCCATCTCCCATAGACTCCATGAAATTTTTCCCATTTTTAAAAATTATTACCTTTTCTATGTAATAATAAAACAGTACTTTGCACTTAATATCAACTAATATTGTAGACAAAACAATACTATTGGGTTTATAAATATTTTTTTAGCAGATAAATTATGGTGGGCAAAATTACTGAAAGACCCTTACTCCAGAAACTCCCAGGTCCCAAGCATTCTGGATTACATGTCCTATACCTGTACTTCATGCTAAATAACCTGCAAACAACCATATTGGTGGCAAAAACAATCCTACTGAGTTTATAAAATCTTTAAATGTGTTTTAGCAGACTTGAAACATGTAGATTAAAATTTTGGATTGACCCTTTATTTGGAAAACCCCAGGTCCCAAGTATTTCAGATAAAAAAAATGCTACAATTGTAGTTGAAATCAGCATGCAGAAACATTCTAACGTTAAAGGGATACTGTCATGGGAAAACGTTTTTTTTTCAAAATAGTTAATAGTGCTGCTCTAGTAGACTTCTGCACTGAAATCCATTTCTCAAAAGAGCAAACAGATTTTTTTATATTCAGTTTTGAAATCTGAGATGGGTCTAGACATTTTGTCAATTTCCCAGCCCCTGGTTATGTGACTTGTGCCAGCACTTTGGCCCAAATTCTAACGCTAGCGCTAATTCGCCAGCGTGACGTCATTTCGCAACTTCGCAAATTCACTAAAACCGACTCTGGTGAATTTTCGCTAGCGAAGTAGATAGACTTGCACAACTTCACACCCTGCATATACAAACATATATATGCATATAAGCATATACATGTTGTGCAAAATTTTCCTGAACGTTACCACTTTCTAAGTCAGAAAAAAATGCTGCCCTGTTTTACCATTGTTGGGTGATAGATTTTGGGGGGGGGGGTTACCCTCCTTCCCCCCTACATTTCCTAACATATGGCAACTCAAATATACAGGGGACACATGTAGGGCAAGAGGACAACTTTATTTTATTTATTAAAGGTTTCCTGGGCTTGTGTAGTGTAATGTAATGTAGTGGCTGTAACATATACTTATATGCTTAAGTTCCCGCCGTATGCAAATTAGGCATCGCTAGCGTAACTGCGCTTTGCCTGGCGAATGTACGGTAGCACTACTTCGCTAACGTTCGCAGCCCTGAGCGCAAATTCACATCTTAGTGAATTTGCGTAGTGCTGACGAAAATTCGTCCGGCGAAGTGCGGCAAATGCTAGCGAAGCCAACGCTAGCGAAGTCAATGCTAGTGAATTTTCGCATCTTAGTAAATTTGCCTCTCAAGGAGGGAACTGCTTTCTGGCAGGCTGTTGTTTTTCCTTCTCAATTTAACTGAATGGAACGCAGTGGGATATGGGTTTTTACTATTGAGCGCTGTTCTTAGATCTACCAGGCAGCTGTTATCTTGTGCTATGGAGCTGCTATCTGTTTACCTTCCCATTGTTCTGTTGTTAGGCTGCTGGGGGGGGAGGGAGGGGGGTGATATCACTCCAACTTGCAGTACGTGATTGAAGTTTATCAGAGCACGAGTCACATAACTTGGGGCAGCTGGGAAATTGACAATAGGGCTAGCCCCATGTCAGATTTCAAAATGAAACTTAAAAAACTGTTTGCTGTTTTGAGAAATTGATTTCAATGCAGAATTCTGCTGGAGCAGCACTATTAACTGATGAATTTTGAATAAACATTTTTTCCCATGACAGTATCCCTTTAAATAGAAGTGACAGTAAAATAAACAGCTGATTGACCCTTTATCTGGAAAACCCAGTTCCCAAGTATTCCAGATCAAAAATTCTACACCTGTAGTTGAAATCAGCATACAGAAACATTCTAATGTTAAATAGAGGCGAATTCACAATAAGCAGCTGACTTTCTGTAAATAGATTTATTTAGGTTATGTATAGGGATGGCGCAAACCGCGGCAAAAAAGTTTGCGAA
>CM044434.1:62063932-62074545 GCA_024363595.1 Xenopus borealis | reverse complement strand
CCTGGCGTCATGCTGTGGAAGGCTTGTCAATGGTCTTTGAGAAGGGCTTCTGATTTAGCCTGCCTGTGGAGGCCTGTTGTGTAGGGAGTGGACTAGTGGTTTTGGACTGAGAGCCACGAAAAGACCTTCCTTTGCGAAAGGAGGGACTTGTTTTGGTTTGCAGTAGTAGAGTGCTTTTGCCACCAGTAGCTTGACTAATGAGCTTGTCAAGGTCAGGCCCGAAGAGGAGATTGCCCTTAAGGTATGGAGTCAGCGATTTCTTGGAGGAAAGGTCGACCGACCATAATTTTATCCAGAGAGCGGCGGGTGGCTACTGCAAGTGCCGAGGCTCTGCTGACAACCTGTGTTGCATCCAGAGACGCTTCACGGTGAAGTCATTGGCTTCCTGGTTTGGGAAGCCCATTGGCGAAGGGCTCCATTAGCAATAGCAGAGAGTCTGACCAGAATTGCATTGCACGGCTCACCATGCTGTGGCCAGGATTAGTGATGGGCGAATTTATTCGCCTAGGTCGAATTCGCGGCGAATTCCCGCGATTCGCCGCTGGCGAATAAATTCACGAATCACCAGCGAAATTTCGCTTGGCGAAAATGCGCTGAAAACGAGTCGCGCGTCAGTCGTGCGTCGTTTTTGACGCGACGCGACGAAAACGATGCGGCGCACGCAGAAAACGACGCGACGCGTCAAAGTTGACGCGACGCGCGACAGACGCGCGACAAAATTGACGCGACGCGCGACAAAATCGTCCCGCGACTCGTTTCGCGAATTTTTCGCCGTTTCGCGAAAAATTCGGCGAAGCGAATCTCGGGAGATTCGACCATCACTAGCCAGGATGGGTCTGAGGGATGAGCCTGAGCCCGTAAACGTGGAACGTAGTGGCCTGTCTAACTTCTTGTCCATAGAGTCCTTGAACAAGGAAGCATTTGGGACTGGCAGGGCTGTGCTTTTGGATAGCCTATAAACAGGTACGTCCACCGAGGGAGGTGGTGACCATTTATCTATGTGTTCTGTAGGAAGCGGATAGAGCTTCGAGAAATGGCGAATAGAAAACGTTTTTCTGGCTTGTCCCATTTCTGCTGTATGATAGGGGAAAGAAGTTGTTTTTCTGTGCCTCTTGAATAGCGGCTTAGAAAATGCAGCTGAAGCCTTAGGCTCTTGTAGATGCAGAGTTTCAAAAACCGAAGCAATCAGTGTATCTACTTCAGAAGAATGGAGAAGAGATTAGTCTCCTTCATATTCTGATTCAGAGGATAACCTTCAGAGAGAGATTGACCATCCCTTGACTCCGGAAGGGAGAAAAGAATGTCACTCTAGAGTCACTATCATCATTAGATGGAGGGGGCGCTCTATGCGCTTAAAGGGTTTGGGCTTAGGATTGTCCAAACGGGCTAGCAGCTAGTCTAGAGACTGTGCTAGCTTGGGTATTCCTATGGCCAATTGAGCTGTACATTCAAGTGAAGCCTGCCTTCTAAGAGGGGAAGGCTCCCTGCTAGAGACTGGGAGGTCGTCTTGAGGGGCCTGGTTCCTCTGGAGGCTCTGGGTCTGGCCTAGGTGGTTCATGCTTGCTGCATAGGGGACTATTGAGCCCTCTTGGGAAAAAGTTTGCCGCATTTGGCACAAGCCAAGTATTTTATAGCAGTGGAAGGTGCTGCTCTGGGAAAAAATGTGTCACTGGGCCCCCAGACATGTACAATATTGTGAGTCAATGGGGAGGCAAATGCCCTCAGTGAAACTCTGCTACTAACCTGTGAAACCAGGAAGGAGAGAGTGAGATTCAGGAAGTGCCCTGCAGATTACTCACCCTAGTAGTGAGGGGAGATTCTGCTAATGTAGCTCTGTCTGCCCTGTGTCCCTGGCATTTTAGCGCAGTGAGGTGCAGTCGAAATGGCTGCCATTGATCTCGCGTGACTCGAAAAATGCGCCATAAACGAACGTGAAGTCGCGCGCAAATTTTCGCAAGGCGCGAGAATATTGTGTTCCCGCACAAAGTCATGGGCGAAACTCCGCAAGACGCGAGAATAAATGCTCTCACGCAAAGTCGCATGCGAATTCCCGCGCGGCGTGAAAAGAATCGTTCCCGCGCAAAGTCACGCTCTGATCTTCACGAAGAACGGGAACAATCAGTCCCATGCCAAGTCGCCTGCGAAAAAACATGAGGCGCGAGAAAAGTGGTTCCCGCGCAAGGTCGCGAGCAACAATGCACCGTAGGGAAAAAGTGTGTCAACAAACACTGGTGCGGGAGTTGAACTCATAGAGCTTTTGGTCACAGGCATTCAATTAGACAGGTGCGCCACAGAGCCGACATGGAAAGAGAGGGAGACAGAGAAGGGCTATAGAATACTGGTCAAAAAGAGTACAGTATGTAATTTGAGGGCGCCATTGGAGACAAGGCATACCCTGAAAACATCACCCCTCCCCAGAGAATATGCTTCCGAAGAAGTAAAGAGCTCTGTTCCACATAACATAGTGCAAGGCACCTCTCATATGTCAGCATAGAGGAGTGGATGGGGGGAGGGGAGGGGGAGAGAGAGAGATATAGAGAAAATTCAGGGGAAAGCCCTGCTTACCTGTCCCAGCTGCTGATGCAGAGGGAGTCTCTCTCTCTCCCCACTGCCGGCCGGCTAGCGCGGTCTCCTTAGAGAAGGGGATGAGTTGGCTAAGTGGTCTGTGCACAGCACTCAGTGACCCCGGCGGCAGATCCCACGTTGCAGGGTGCTACAGAGTCTTTTACACAGTGGTAAAGAGACAAACACAACCCTAGGTTGCCAGCAAAGCTGAGCAGGGAATTTGCTAAAAGTCCTATCCTCCTGAGGACACAACTCAAACTGACCTAAACTCCGCCGGCTGGGGGATATAGCCAGTGGAGGAGGAGTCAGTTTTCTTATTAAGGTTGTGTCCTGCCTCCTAGTGATACCAGCTATACCCCATTGTCCCTGTGTCCCCCAAGACGACTAGGAGAAAATACTCAGATTCAAATTTGTGAGGGTAGACTAAAGGTCTTCTAAAGAAAATATATGGTTACTAAAAATGTGAATGCATCAGATGATCAGTTTTGTCCATTGCTTTGTGCAGTTTGGGTACACATTAAATTCCCTTTTCACATACCTCATATATTCCTCAAATGCCCAAGCTTACTGGACTGATTGAACAGAGGCAGCCTAAAATATATATGACAAATATAAGCATTGTAAACAAGGAAACAAATCCCTTTTGCCAGCCTCTAACACGTAGTTATGTAACAGCTGACAGCTTGACTGATACCAGTACAGAAGTTGCCATTCTGTACTCTGGTCACGTATTGGTAGCAGAGAAGGAGTGGCAGAAGGAATAAGAACTGTCAGTAATGCAGCAGAATACAGAGTCAAAGAAAAAAACAGGTTCTTCTTATCAAAAAAAGAAAGAAAAACAAGATCATGAAATATATATACCAAGACACACCGAAAATGGAAAAATGTTTTAACTTTTGCTAACGCACTAAAATGTATCAAATGATATGTAGCCGCTGTGAAGTCTTTCATTTTCTTTTGTTTCTGTTTCTTATGAGGGGGGGGGGCAACATTGGCAAATGGTGCATAAAATATGTCAACGAGAAAAAGTTGTTTAACATTTCTTTAATCAGTGCCGTTTTTGTAGCGATACAAGACAATAACCTGGTCAATAACCTGGTCACTTTAAGACATTTAGTCTATAGAGTGCAGTTGTGCTATTCACATTAGTGAAACATAGCAAAGCAACCCATAAAACACCCCTGCTATTAATATAGTTATGGCAGATTGTATAGTAATGCATATCAAAATGACATTCTGTCTTACTTGAATACCAGTGGACTATTAAAGAGAAATCTGCATGATATTACTGCTCCCTATGGCTTCTGCATGTCTGTGCATTCTGAAGCAGGAGGGACTTATTCTTTTGTTTTTGTCTATTTATGCAATACCCAGGGGAACATTTGTCAGAAAAAAAACTCATTAAATACTAATTTTGTTTACCTTTTCAAATGAGCACTATCCTCTGTTTCCTCTCAGTTTCCCTTGTCCCCTTGTGTTAAAAGTCTAAAACCTTTTTTCAGTCAACTTTGTGGTTATACAAATTCAGCTGAACACAACTGTACTGCAAAAGAATATGGAATGCTTGGAGGAAGCTTTGTCCTCATCTATGTTATCTTGTAAGGCTGTATTCTGTTTTTCTATGCACGTGTATCTCTTTCATTGTCTGTTAATATGTGTGTCTCTTCAATTCTATCCAAGTGGTTCTTTTCATTTTCTTTGTAGCTCTCTGTGTGCTCTCTATGTATCTACTGGCATTATCCGTTCCTTTCATTGAGCACATGCACCATTCTGTGTTTATTCACTCTTTCTCTTCACTCCATATCTGAATCTCTTTCTCCCTCTCTCGGCATACCTATTTTTCTACTTGCATATCACCCTGTCTATGTTAATGTGTGTGGTGTCTGTGTGTGCATCTGTGCATGTCTCCCTCTATTGATTTGTGTCTGTTGATGTGAATTTTTCACTCCATAAGTGTATCATTCTCTCTCTTCTCTTTTTTTTTTTTTACCTCTTTCTGTATAAATGTGTACAGTGCCAGTACAAAGTATTTTACAAGGTTACCTTTCTATTTTAAATTTTTTCTATCTTTGTGGTTTTTGTTTCTATTAAATTATAAAAACAAAGTATACAGTATAAAATATGGTTTAAATAATAAACTGTACTGTAAAATTAATTCAGTTGCAGTCCAATGTGAAATTAATTCAATTGAAATCAGGAATACAGTAACTGATCACAAATGAATACATGGGGAGGCATATTTATCAAAATCCAAATTTCATTTAAAAAAAAGTCCGACCAAACTAGAATCCATGATTGGACCTTATTTATTATTTCAAAAACACATTTTAATCAAATCGGGGACAAACATGAAAAAATCTAGTAAAAATCTGCATACCATCTATCTTAAGTAATCTAGCCCCAACTTAAGAAAGATGGGATGCGAAATGTCACAGTAATATAATTTACTTACACTTTTCTCAATACTGCAGTATTAACTTCACTGAAATATTACAAACTAAAGTAGCCTCAAAGAAATGAGCCTCTGACAGGTGGAGGGGCAGGGATCTATGACAGGGGGATGAATAGGGCTAATGGGAGTAGTAGTTCTGAGGAGGTTGTAGGTGTGGGGGGGGGTCAGGGGTTATATATTGGGGAAACAAGAAGTGAAGAGCAATGCATCATGGTCAGCTGAAGGGAAGACAACATACCTCCCTACTACATTGGGGTAAGGGAAGGGGACAATGGGTGGTTGACTGTTTTTGGGGATTGGGCACAGCTTAAGTTTACTATATTTTCCAACCACTTGGGTTGGATATTTTGGGGAAGTATTTTTTGTGGGTTATGGCATGGAATCCATTTTCTGTGGAAATATTTTTTTCCAGTTGACCATATATTTAATTACTGTATTGACAATCACTCAGTTACAGACTCGCCCAGCTTGCTTATTCATTATGGCCCACTTACAGCCTGGTTTAGATGACCCAGATTAATTTACTATAGTGACTGCAGCTTACATACAGGCAGCTTAAATAGTGTGGTATTATAATGTATGACAATAAAACTTTACATATGGTTTTTAGGTAACATCCATACAATATATAGATAATCCCCATTCTTTACATGAGGAAGGCTGCAGAAAAAAATCATAATCATAGGTAATGTAAATCTCAAATTTGATTTGTCAATACCTTTAAATATAAAAGTTATCACAATTTCAAATATTAACAGCAGTACTGAAAGTCAGAACATAACCAGTAAAGACATACATTTAACTTATGCTACTATTTCTAGCCTGTGTTATCATTTGATAAAGCAACATCCTTTCAAAAACACAGCTGATTTCAGCTACAGACTAGTCGGTATGGTGATCTACCATTCTCTTCACGTCTCTTTTAAATCAATAAAGCTGCAGAGAATATAATAGGTAAGAAATGATAAGAACTTAACTTATGAACCTCAGTAGCACAATTTATAGACTGCAGGTTGTCAGAGAGTAGAATTGTGGTCTTAAGACACACATTTATCAAGGAATTCAATGTATTCAGCACATTTTCATGACTGTACAATGTTCTTAATTTATCCTATCTACAAACTATGGATACATGGGTTCATTAATAATAATAATAATAACAATATCTCCCTTTATGTTACATTCATTACTTAATTCTGTTTGCATGTGTTTATATTTTAACATCCCTTTACTATAAATTTTAGCTGGTTGAACACAATTACATTAAACTTGCTATTTGAGAGAACACAAATGTCAAGACCCTTTCCTTTCTGTAACTGCTCTTAAAAATCTACATTCTTCCAAATTACCTAGCAGATCTGTTTTTATTATATTATATGAAGCATAGTAGGGACAACATGTTGAATTCAGTACACTTTCTCATGACTTTTTTGAAAACTGCAAACTTAGAAGAGATAGTAGAGTTAGTAGAGACAACCGACTTTTGCTTGTAGAATTCATTCAACGTCCATTGTTTATCATAATGGGTCTATAATTAATCATTGAGTTACAATAGATTAAATAAAAGTAGAATATTGAAATAGGTGGACATGATATCAAAAGAAGTTATTTTTCCAATAAAAACTGCTACACAAACACAAGTTAAATTGCCCTTGGTTTACCAAAATGAACACTGGAAGCCCTGCTTATGTGTATAAGGATATGCAGTGCACTATGGGTGCTGTTTGTCCCAAATACATTCTTTATACAAAACTATCCCTGATACACAGAATGAATGTCTCTCATGGTATATAACGATTTGTGACCATATTCACAGAAAAAAATATACAAAAGACTTATTTCTATTAAAGAATGAGAACAAAATATTGTTAGTACACAAAAGGATTTCATTATATTACAAACTCCATTCTGTACATTTTAATAATCAATCTGTCTCACAAATATATAACCTCCATGTAACAGACGCACTTATATGCAAAGTTATTTACAGAATGAATTATGTAAAAAAAAACTTGGACAGAATATATAATAGTGTAAGTAAATAGTGCATCTAGTGCATGCCAAGCTAGATTGAATGACAAAATAGATATTTGTGACAGAAAGCAAGATTTTACAGTACAGGATTCATTCTTTCGAGAAAATTTAAGTTTTGTTTAAAAAAATAAAATAAAATAACCATTCTGTGAAGCAATACTGTCAGTCACTTTCCTGAACCAATAATAACAAAGCTTACTGGCCTGCTTGTGTGGCCATTTTAGTTAAGGGCATTGATGCTGTTTTGCCATTGTCTTATGATCCCTCTTCCTGTCTAAGCTTAGAGGAAACATGAAGCAGCCACAGTCAGCTGCCATGTTGTAATAAATGTACTGTGCTAGTCTGACTGCTTTATCTAAACTAACACAGCACAATCATTTGTAGCGACCCTGAGATTTGGGTGTAATTTACTCAGGCAGTTTTCCCTCAGTATTTGGACACCTAAGGGTCCTTAAGTAACTCAGGCAGCTATGTCCCTTTTCCTGGGTCCATATCAGTTCATGGGATTTGGCCACCAGGGGGCAGTAGTTAAGATATAAAAGGAGATAGCACCATGTGCTTAGGGTCTTACTCCTGGGACCGTGCCTCCCAGAGAGGTTTTACAGGACCAAGGTCTGGTTCCTCCAAAGTTAGGTTTAGCCAGTGGTAGTAGTACTGTGAGAGTCACTCTAGGAGTGAAAGGCAGCTCCGGGTAGCTAGTGAGCAGTTGTGGCTCCAACAAGGAGAAATAGTGGGGTTAGGACCCCGTGGTATGTAAACCACTAGATCAGGGATTACAGCGGTAGTGAGTTGAGGACCAGATAGGGTGCCAAGACCCCAGGCTGAATACCGTGGGTGAGGCGATAACCCAATAGGGTGCCAAGAAACAAGACCCCAGGCTGTGACATCCAGGGCCTAGTGTTATCCACCTGAGAGGAGACATTACCTAGTGAGAGGGTAACTATCCTGTTGAGATGTGAATCATTGCTGCGAATTATCTATTTTGCATATTGTCCTTATCATCCCCCTGGAGGGATTATCAAAGTATTCTACTACGCTGTCTGTTCAATAAATAAGTTCAAGTTTGCTGCAAAGAACTGTGTCTGACTGAATCTCCTGCTGCACTGAACAACACCAGGTACCGGGAGTTGCAGGGAGTTGCACGCTACACTGGGGGTCCTGGGCACCAGCCAAGCAGTTAGCCGGGTCACACACATTCCACCCATCCACAGCTAAAGCTACACCTACGGGTGCGCTACACATTGAATCCACTAGCAGCCAGTTTGCATCCTAACTGTAACATCATTATAATGGGCCTTCAATTATGTTTGACAAACTCTCACATTCACTTATACATTGTGTATATAGGGTTGCCACCCAGCCGGTATTATACGGCCTAGCAGGTAAAATACCTGCAAGGGCCAGTATTACAAATAATTGCATGCTGTAAGTGCATTGATAGCACCAAACATAGTGTGGGCTCAGTGACTGCTATAAAGTAAATTGTAGGAATTACACCACAGAGCACTGCAAACTATATTCAAAACACCTGCTTATGTTCAGTGTTTTGCTCCAATCTAGAGAACTAAATCCTAGTTCTCTAGATCTGACAGTGCTACACTCATGGGCAGATTTACTAAAGGTCGCAGTGAATTTTCAAATAAAAAAAAAATCGATTTTCAAAGCAAATTTTTGAAAACTTCGACCATCGAATAGGCTACTTCAAGGAAAATTCGACCATTTGAATCGAAAATAGTAAAACCCTTCGACTTTGAAATTCGAAGTACTGTCTCTTGAAAAATACTTCGATTTTTTACTACACTAAATAAAAGCTGCTGAAGTGCTATGTTAGCCTATGGGGACCTTCTAGACCACTTTTCTCTTATTTTATTGAAGAACAATCATACGCTAAAATCCTTTGAATTGTTCTTTGATTGCAGGAATGTCAAATTTGGTGAAAATCCTTCAACTTCGATATTCGAAGTCGAAGGATTTTAATTCAATGGTTTAATTTTGAAGTATTTTCTACTTCGAAATTAGACCAATAGTAAGTCAGCCCCCACTGTTCCCAGTTGATAAGCCAGCCTCTGTATCACTAAGATAGACTTTGATGGTTATATCCTATAAAAAGTAATTTCACTCTACTCTGCCTGGATTTAAATTAGTCTCTTGTTGCCTATGTTTGATCCTAACACTGCATTGAAAAAACTCAGGAAAACATAGCTTAAGATTTTGAGAGAAATCTGTGCAGTAATTACTGTATATGTAAATACATTCGTTGTGGTATTCCAGGATAAAAAACCCTTACATCACATATAGGCTAAAAAGAATCATTGATCCGTAACATGAAATCCAATTGTATCGCTCGGATATTTTCAATGCTACCAAAGGCTAAAGATTAGTGAATTGTAAATCCTCCTTTAATAATGTGCTCAGATTTTTAATTACTTTCTATTAGATCAAATTACCAATTTATTGATTTCTTGCAAATCCTACCTTTTCCTGTGTTTCTTTATGTGTCTTCACTTTTGTTTAATCTTCCCTTTCAGTTGCAATGCATATAATTGTATTCAGCCTAGGATACGTGTATTTATTTCCACTATTACAGTCTCTCTTTTATCCAGAAGCAATTATTAGTGAGGAGTGGAATATTTATTTAAAATAAATCCTGTTCTGTGTGCCAATATTTGGTTCCCAATTTCAGTTTCTGCACATTGGCTTCTACTTTATCTTTTTCAATAGTTAATTATTTTTTTATTGGGGTCAATGACATACAGGGCAATTATGGAGGTGCTCCAGGCAATTTTGATCTCAACGGGCAACAAAAACTTTGTATGCCCTTTCTTGTTAGAGAGGTGTCCAATCCATTTTGAGCCCCACTAATGTACAATGTTGGCTTGAAAGAGTAGTATTACACTTGTAAGGCTTTGCCAAATACTTAAAACCAATGGCTGGTAAAGGCTTCATAAGAAGCTCTCCAAAAGCTTATTTGTAGACATAAGGGTAGCTAGTGAAAGAGAGACCATGGTATTTGACTCTCCACAACTCATGACAGTAGACAAAATGGAGGGCCTAACAGGCCAAAGGTCAAGACTGGAGGTTGAGTAGGCTGAGGTCAAACCAGGAAGGCTACAGGACCATGTGGGCTACTGACAGACTGGGTGTCTGCAAAATGGTTTTAAATAGTGACCCTGAGTCACGACACATGCACTCAAGCATGCAGTGTTACATTGTAGTGAAGCAGCATTTCATTGCCGTGAATATGCACATGCAACATTTTAAAATGCAAAAATTACAATATGGATCACTTAGAATTTCAAATAAAAGGATCATATCAAGTTAGGATATGAAAATAGTTTGCCTACTATAATAAGTACTAACTAAATATACAAAACAAATGCATGCTCCAAATTTACTGTCTACAGACAAGCCCCATCCACTGTTTTAACCACCCTAGGGAAGCCAGCTCTGTGTTTAGGAATTAGTCTCCATTTTTTACTTTCAAAATTTGACTTTAATTGCTATAGGCCAGTGATCCCCAACCAGTAGCTCGTGAGCAACATGTTGCTCTCCAACCCCTTGG
>CM044434.1:61968326-62011348 GCA_024363595.1 Xenopus borealis | reverse complement strand
TGCTTGGCAGTAGATGTTCCGTTTTGGACAAAATGGCTGGCAGTGAAAGGGTTAAAGAATTTAGTTTGCAGTGATACATTATGTCATAGATTATAAATTGCAGGTTTCTGTATTAGGCCCACTTATATTTACTCTAATCATTAATGACTTAGAGGAGGGCATGGAAAGTGATGTTTGCCGATGACAAAAAGAATGATGAAAGCCAATTGAATTCATCCAGAATGCTTCATCCTTGCAGAGGAATATCAGCAAACTGGCAATCTAGGTAACTAAATTTCAGATGAGATTCAGTGTTGATAAATGTTAGACTGCATAAGTGGGATTGAAGAATTATACAGTAATCTTATACACTTAATGGGACAAAAATAAATAAAGCCTTTCTGAAGAAGGACCAAGAGCTACTTGCTAAAAACTGGCTTTATGAAGCTGTCAGAAATGTATAATTCAGTATTAAAAAATATACATTTTCACGAAAGGAGAGGTATATGTTTTCTTCTACAAGGCACCAATAAAGCATAATATAGAATATACAATGAAAAAATCCAGAGGTTTCCTGTGATTGGTTATGAGGCAGTAACCAATCAGTGACTTGAGGGGGGGGCCACATGGATCATAACTGTTTGTTTCTTAATCTAACCAGCATGTTGAGGATCAACTGCAAACTCACTGAACAGTTATGTCCCATGTGCAGGCCCGGACTGGCCATCTGTGAGTTCGGGCAAATGACCGGTGGGCCGCTTGCTTTAAAATGTAAATAGGCCACTCACCTAAAAATGAGGTCTGTCTTTAATATGTAAGTGAACCATTAGCTTTAGAAATGTAAATGAGCTGTCTGTGACAGGACTGTGTGCATTATTTTTGGGGTCTATGCTATTTACCTGCTAAGTGCTGGGTTGATGCAGCTGCATTTTGCTTATCTGGCTTCACAATCACACAGACATGGAAATGGGGGAAAACTTTAGACACAGGCTAGTTTATGTGGTTGAAAAAAAACTCCTTTTTTATGAGTGAGGAATATACTGTAAATGTAGGGCTACTTATCCAGTGAAAAGAATAGCCATTATAGAAACTGGGTTAAGATACTTGTTTCAAGGGCTAGTTTCAGCACTTAGGGTATATAATAATGTGGGGATTCTATGCTAATGGACCCCGATTGGTCCTGGAAATAGAGCTCTATTTATTAAAGGACAAGGGAAGTTTAAAATAGAATAAGGCTAGAAATGTTGTATTTTGTATACTAAACATAAACATGAACCTACTGCACCACACGCCTAATAAAACAAATGATTATGCTTTCAAAATTGGATCGTCATAAATTATCAAAACAGCACAAATCAAATAATATCTGCCAGAAGACGATATATCAAGACTGATTAATAATCGGAATATGCAGACTGCACTGGGTCCTGTGTGGTCATGTAATCTAATGTGGATTTTATAGTTTTTGTATTGTTTAATACAAACTTTCACCAACTCTGCAGAACCAGTGGCTGCAGCAAAATAATCCTCCAAATATAATCCCAGTTTATGTGTTTCAATCTGGATCCATCATCTTTGTCCCTGCAGCTGGAGTTGGAAACATTAAAGGGACAAAGATCATGGATCCAGATTTAAACACATAAACTGGGATCCATGATCTTTGTCCCTGCAGCTGGAGTTGGAAACATTAAAGGGGGCGTCAGTGACTGCTCTACAGGGAAACAAAGCTGCTGGAGTTCTGCACTGCTGGGAAGGCAGGGTCTCCCCCTGCTGTTCATAAGTATGATTGTTTCCCTGCCCAGCAGTTAGGGACAGTCTGACAATTCCTATCCACAGGTGTAAATGAAGGGAAAATTTAATTGCATACAGTCTTGTTTCTTAAAAAAATGGTGCATTTTTTAAAGTATATTGGAGATAGATTTCCTTTTCATTAAAGTAAAAATGGGATTTAATTTTTTTGTCTTTCCTTGTCCTTTAATAAACAGTAGTCCTAGTTAACCTTGGGGTTGAAAATATTCATCATGCGCGTGAATACATGGGCTGCTGTGATATTTTTGTCAAGGCAGCTTTATCCGCCCAGTCCGCCACTGCCCATGTGGCCCCCCTTCAAGTCCCTGACTAACTCAGAGTTAGAGAATTGAAAAGCAGGAAATACTGTTCTGGCTATTATGTCAGACATCCAGTCACTCCAGCCTTTAAAGATTACATTTTTGGCTAATTAACTATATTAAAAACATTTTTTTATTTTGAACAAACTAATCATCCAGTTTTTATTTTTACAATTGTTCCTTTAATTTGATGCATTATTTACCAGTAAATGCTTCCAGAGGATGCTTGGGTTTCCCTTTAGAGAAAGAGGGTTGTTCCTCTTGGTGAACTAGAATGTAGGCAGATTTACTTGGCGAAATTCAAGTCAAGGTACACAAGAATTGTTTGTCATTCGTACAACAGTATATATAGTATTTCTTGAACAGCTTAGCCAGAAACATTTAAATTTTTCCAAATTTATACAAGTTATAGATGGTAAAATAGCAAAATATTATGAAAAATAAAAAGAAAGAGTATTCATCAAAAGAATAGGTCAGGAAGTGAAATGTAGCTTGATGAACTAATGGAACATAAAGACTGACAAGTCTAGGATGATCAAATAATTTTTCCTACATCAGGAAGCTCATGGGAGGAATCTGTTAAATCGTCTTTTGCTTCTAGTTTTTATGCTTTCATGCCTTCTGTGCCTGAATGAATATTTGGTCTTGTGCCAGATGAATAATCCATATCCTGGGTGGCTGAAGCCACTAGCTATGGCTTTATTTCTTGCATCTGGCAGTGTCAAGATCACATAATGATGGAAGTTTAGTGGTAATGATTAATTCAGCAATTCTGACCACTCTTTAAAGTATGTTTTTTCCTGTGTATTGTGATTCTATCTTTGAGAATCCAAGATATGACTTAGGAATTTATTGGTGTTCACCTTGACATGAGCACTTTCTGATGTCTGTTATCCTGTCTTTTGGTTTTGAGTTACTACAATAATAGAATAATGGCTGTCTGCATACTTGAAGGCTTTGTCATTGTCTACAGGATAGAAGCAGTCAGAGGTGTATAATGTGCTTAGGCATTACATATATCTACATAGTCAACAGCTACTTGATCTGCACAGATTTTAAGGATGTTTGAAGAGACTCCATCCAATCCCATAGCTTAAGGCTAGGGACAGACAGGGAGATTCGGGGAGATTCAGTCGCCTGGCGTTTAATAGCAGGCGACAATCTCCCCGCACGTCCTTCTCCCTGTCCGTCGCTAGTTGAAATGTAAAAGCATCGACGGACAGGGAGAAGGACGTTCAGGGAGATTGTCGCATGCTATTAAACGCCAGGCGACTGAATCTCCCCGAATCTCCCTGTCTGTCCCCAGCCTTATGAGGGTTGACCTTTTTAAAAGATTTAAGCATGTCCACTTTGACTATCTGAAGGATAGAGTGTGATGGCAGTGTCTAGAGGATTTTAGTTCGGTCTGTTGATGTAGCCTGCAATTTTTTTTTTAACCATAAGCTTTTTCTTAGCTTCAAATCATGCATAGACGATATTAAGCTTTTCTAGCATTCATATATTTGTAGCTACTTTTATTCTCCTTTTAGTTTGTAATATAGCGGAACACATGCCAGAGTTGGTGGGTGTTTCCTGCTAAATTCTTGACCAGCTTGCTGGAGTAGGCCTTTTTGGTATTCTTGCTAGCTTTTTCTAGTGAATGGTTTGGTCTTTAGTTTTAAAGGCTGAGTGACATACTTTATGTGTTTTACCTACCTCATTAATGAACCATGTTTTTTGGTTGGGGTAGGTTGTCATTTCTATGCAGGGTACATACATGAAGATTCACTAGTTGATGCATCAACTTTACCATGCTGGTAAATATAATCAGCTATGCCTTTGATCAAGGACCATTCCATGAATTCATCGGAGTCCTGTAGTTGCTTGATGGTACTGTTGGTCCATTTCGGACCATCAGAGTTTGGGGCAATGTTGGCATCACATACCTTTTGTAAATTCAGCTAAACAGTATTGCAAAATGATATGACCTGCCCAGGTTTGGTTTGTGGCCTTATATGCCTTCTACAAGTAGTGATCAAGTGGAATTGGCTGTTGTAGGGAGCAGGTGTGTGTTTTGCAGGCACTTGTTAATGATGTCACAGTTATTTAAATCACCAGCTAGTATGTAGACCGCATCAGAAAATCCATTTTGGAGGATTGTGATCAGTTTAAATAACATATGTATTGATACTGGTTTTAAGTAATCAACCAAGATACATGTAATTTGACTTGGTAGTCAGAAGGACATTTTATTGCTAAAAATTTTACATGTGAGGAATATATAGCTGCTACAAGTGCCCAATGTTGCAGTCTTGCCTAAAAACATGTAGCCAGGTTGCATGACAACATTATTAGAAATCGAGGAGGAAAGTCAGGTCTCTCAACCCTTCGTCACAGCGGGTAATTTGAGTTAAATGGCGGGTTTAGGACGACTCAAAAACACTTAAAGAATACTCAACAAACTTATCAATACCGAATCATTAGATAATGTAGTAGTAAGTTGGCTGTCCATTCACTAGCTTCGAAGGATTGTGTCAGCATCTGTTCTGCTAGTCAATATGTGTCACCTCCAGGTAGATCATGTGCACGTGGAGGTCATTGTAAGGGTGTAAGGATGGTGGGCACGGCCCGTTGTGCCTCTGAATCTGACTCGTGGGGAACAACCACATGGTTACCGGTAACGCATACCAGTGCATCATGTCCATACGCTGTTAGGTGCCAGCTTTGCATCATGTCCATAGGCTTTTGGGCGCCAGCTTCGCACGGTGGGGTCCAGTTATTTCTCATTGTGTGTAAGGATGTAACCCACGATCTGTGTGAATAGCCATGGCTTGGACCGCTGGGGGTTACTTGCTCTTCTACACGGTGGAAACAAATTCCTTTAATCTTTTACCAGTCCCAGGACCAGATAAATCGCTAAGACGTTTTTCTCACCCCGGTCGCCAGCACCGATCCCAAAAGAAGAAGTCTATAATGGGGTTGTTGAAAGACAAATCGTCACAAAGGGTGGTGTGTTACTGGGGTTTCAGGAATCTGAACACACCACCTGTTCATAGTGGGATCTGGTAGGTAGTGGTATGCATGTCACTTGTGACTGGCATACTTAATGGAAACAAATAGGGATTGACCTTCCACTGTGATTACCCTCGTGCCTTAAATGAGGACCTATCTTCATGCACGCAATTCAAATTCCAAAAATGGGGTGATCATTACCCCTTTCACACTGTGACCTTCTATGGAACTATCTGCTCCTTTTTCCATCCCTCTGTTTGTGCTACAGTACCTTGTTTTCTCTATTTGTATCCTTTCTTCTCACAGTTCCCTGAACCTGGGTTATGTATTGATTTATTTCTCTTGTGACATTTGTTGTACCTTTGTGTCCTTTCACATCAAGTCCCTTTAATGGCTACTGTTTCAATAACTTTGTAACTTTGTTACATTACTTTCTGTGTTACAAAGGCATTATGTGAACTAGTGAGACACGGAAAACCTTGATTGGGTGCGCGTCTACAGATATCCTCATGTTTATCAATATTACATTTCAGTTGTGACACTCGAGTGTTTTGACTTCCAGAACATCACGTTTGGAGTACAATGTTTAAATTTTAAGATTTTTTTATGTGTTTTTTATGATGTCATTTACACGTCACTTCCCGTTTGAAGGCAATGTTTGGCGATAGCAACAAACTATGTGTATATATCCCGAGTGTTTGTTCCCCCATTTCACTTTGAGAAACGATGGCCTAAACAACAATGGGAAACTAAACATAACAGTTTGGCAATATACATATATGAACACCTTATATGAACTACAATCTTAAAGAAACCAATATTACTTTAAACTCAGATACCAAAGAAAATGCTTTTTTTTTTTTCTGTTACAGGGGCCCTACAATCTGTTTGAACACAGCTTACGAGAGGAACCCCATAAATTTAATTTACTTATACGCTTTGAGAAATAGATAACGAAACAACTCTGGGTTCCCTATAACCTCTTCAGATTATGGTCTATTAGGTACAAGGTTTGTTTAGGAATTTAAAACATTCGAAATAGATGGTCATCTGCGTTCTCCTCTTTTAATTCTCCTACCTCCTGTAATTATATTTGCTGCTTTATATCTGCATGGATCTCTTAATGATTAGGCCACAATTCCCCCCACCCCAAGTGAGATGATAGATCCCTTTATGTTATGTCAAAGTTTTTAAAGTTCAATTGTTTGGTTGTTGAAATTGCATTGCCTGCCTACTCAGTCTGCCCTGCTGATGACTCTAATTCTGGAGTACGGTGACACCACTAAAGCCCCTACCCTGGGTGGGGGTCAGGGAAGTATAACCTTTGCTGTTATGGTTTACTTCAGATTATTGATTTGAATGGTCGAATATTCGATCAGCGAAGGTTTTAAAATTTTTAAATTATTCGATTGCCTACTTCGCCAGATGGACCTACTGAATTGTAATAGAAGCCTATGGGAGCCCTCCCATAGGCTTCTGAGGCTAAGTCCTGATCGAATAGGATTCGTACGAATCGATCGAATGATCATTATTCAATCGTTATTTGATCATCGAATGATCAAAGATCGAATAAAAGGGTAGCCTAAAAGTATTCGATTAGCATTCGAAAATCGAATGCTAATCGAATATCGAGGGAATTCTAATTTTTTTGGGGGAATAATAGTAAATTTGCCCCTTAGTGGTATATTTATCAAAGAGTGAAATTCCACCACTCTCATTATTTGAAACAAATTTTGGACCCTAATGGCCCAATTTTAATTGGTGAGTTGTACAAATACTTTGGCTTGCTACTACATCCCTAGACCTTGGAAGCTGTATGCATTTTAATCAAATGTTGGAATAAAGAATTTTTTACTGGATGAAAAAGAGAGCAATCCGTGGCTTGTTTGGAGTGCGCTGCAACAAACAGAAACTTGCTACTACACATCTAACCAACAACAACTCCAATTTTTCTGTACACCAAAAAGGGGAGTTAATTTTAGTGTGCTTCTGCCCCATTTTGGACAATTCCAAGAGGTCCTCAATTACATACATAACAAATCAAACTTCTGTAGATAGCACTGCTGCAAAAAGTGTTAGAGACGGCTTGATTGGTCTTCAAGTAACTGATGCTTGGTGGAAACATCACCCAACTACAAGGGACTACACATTTTATTTGCACCCACATTCAGTACATACCAGAATCAATCATATATTTTTGTCTGCAGTACCGATGCCAAATGTTCAAGATCTGGACATACTCTCCATAGCATGGTCTGACCATTCACCTATGATGGTGAACTTATCAAATTTATTCAATTAAGCCCCAAAATTTTAAATGGCAACTACCAGATACTTTATTACATGTCCCTCCCACCAATTGCCACTAAAGGCAAACATGCCTTAAGCAACTACTTCTAAGAGAATCTAAATTTAATTATGTTCCTGATGATCCTTTGGGAAGCACTTTTAATAGTGTAATGCACTTTTATTTATATAATGAACTTTTATTCAAATAGCCTCCCAATGCAAGAAAGAAAACTCACATATCTACTGAGTTAAACATGCTACAGCTATGAGAAGCTGAGATGGGCTAACCAAAAATGTTAAACTAAATATAACAATGCTGACACTGTACGCTAAAACACAAAAGAACCTAGAGATTTCTCCCACCATCCCTCACAAAATTAAAACTAGCTCAGCCTCCTAACAGCCCATCTTCACATGATATTGTCAGAATTTAAACAATTTTATTCGGGCATTTATCACTAAGATACCTCCTTTTCTTGGCAAAGGGCCAATCAGCTTTTACAAGGGATAGCTCTGCCTTCCATTGCTGCAAACTATAAAGACTTATCACTATAACAGATGTCTAACAAGCTATTAAAAGCCTCAAATCTAATACCACTCACGACCCAGATGGCTTCTCAAGCCAGTACTACAAAAACATTTCTGAGATTCTATGTCCACATCTTGCAAATACCTTCAACTTGCTCAAGGCCCTATTTCCATTCTTAATCTGGATCACAGGAAAATTCCTGCCATGCTTCTAAGTCTTGATATTCTCAAAGCTTTCAACATGGTATCATGGGAATACTTATCTTATGTACTGTCAAGATGTTGATTTTTTTTTCAACACATAATAAAAGCATGCTACACTTCTACCTACCTAACAAATTTGTTAGTACAATTTGCGCAGATTTAATGCCTCTCGGTTAATAATTCTAAATCAGAAGCCTTAATCATAAATTTACTAACTCATGATTAAACTTGGAATACTTCCTATTTACAGTACCTAGGAATCCAGCTTACTCCACATTTATCAACCCTTTACAAAAGGAATTACCCACCCATGTGGAGGAAAATTAAACTCTTACTTGCTCATTGGGATAAAAAGGTAATTTTATCCAAATTACTGTACCTCTCCAGATCTATGCCTATTACTGTGATGGTGATATTGATGATATTGCAAAGAACTCTCATTAGCTTTGTTTGGTCCTTTGGTTTTAATAAGATCTCTGGGGTGACATGAAAAAAAAAGTAAAAAAAAAAAAAACTTGGCTCCAATAGCTCAATGTATTTCCCTAACCCCCCCTAATGAGCCCCCCCCCCCGTCTGGGTCCAATGAGAAAAAGTATTAATACACCCAGTTTTACCAGCAGTCCTTCCCTGGATAAAAGTACTTTGCCCAAAAAGGAAGTTAAATGAGAAACTAAAGTCTAAAATAAAATCATGCTAGAAGTTCTGTATTTTGTAGAATATGCAGACTGCACTGGGTCAGCGGACACAAATCTCTACATACACGGTCACCAACTACATGGAAACAGACAAAGCTGCTGGAGGTCAAGGATGCCATTTGAAAGTATGATTGTTAGTTACCATCTGAAGTTTCCCATCTGCAGTAGTCAAGTAAAATGAAGGGGGGATTTCACTGCATACAGTCTGGTTTATTATAAAAATGGTAGACATTTTTTAATCAAAGTACTGTATGTTGGAGAAAGATTTATTTTGCTTTAAAAAAAAAGTAAAAATGGGATTTTTTTTGCCCTTATGTCCCCTTTATACATCCAGCCAGTTTGATAGCTCCTCAGAAGTCAGCTACCCCACTTTGGGGAAATCCAGAATTCCCCCCTGGTTTAGAATCTATCCCTTTCAAGTGGTGGAATTGTAAACATCATTTATATTAAAATATTTTTATCAGCTTACTGTCAAATATGACCAGGGGCATTTTTGAGAGTACATTTCTTTCCTCTATTACTGAAAAGTTCTGATTTTTACAAATTCAGCATTATCTATACTCAACATAAAAAATCCAGATTTACCTGCCAATTCAGCATTTGAGACAGTATGCCTTTATTCAAAAGGCTTAATCTCCTTGTTATATCAATTCATAATAGCAAAATACAACCTGATCCCTCCATCCTATATCAAAATTTGGGAGCCAGAGCTACGCCAAACTCTGGATTCATGGGTTTGGGAAAGAATGTGGAAAGGAACAAATTAATGTTCCTTAAATTTAGGTCAAGTAAAAACTTCCTATAAAATACTTACCTAGTGGCACATGATGCCTTCACGTCTACATAAAATGTTTCCATCCCAACCCTCGGCCTGTTTTAGGAATTGTGGGGAAGAGGGAATGATTGTTTATATCTGGTGGCAATGCCCTTTGTTGCAAAGGTATTGGTCAAGGGTCTTTTGACCCCTGGGTAGCCTTATTTAACCAATGGATAGCGAATAGTGGCAATTCCAGAAAATTAATCATATTTACAGATGAAGCCACTTTGGATTGTACATTTGACACAGAAAAACTTAACTCATCTATCCCATTTATCCCACTTAGCACAGAATATTGTGTCACAGCATCCCATCCAATTAAAGAGTTCACCATTGAAAACAATGGTGCTTTGGTATGCTAATGAAAAGGTTAAATGCATTAAATGAGTTAGATAACTTTAGATAACACAGTTTCTTCAATTAGCCCTGAGTCATGACGCATTTAACTCACCAATCCCAGTGGCTGCATCTGTATATGCACAGCAGCTAAACAGTTGATTGTTAAATCATGGCAGACTCCATAGCTTTCCATTCCAAAACTAAAGGCTTGGATAACAACAATAATGATAAATGAAAAACTGACTTTTTTCTTATTAGGGACTCATACAACCATGGGCACCTCGGGCCACCATCCTAGGATTAAACTTAAAATCTCTTTTGGTGTAGGGTCAACTGTTATTTATTTAAGGGGAAAACTAATGGAAAAAATGGTACTGGAAAAAGTGGAGTCTGGCCAAGATGAAAGTTTAATATATAGATTAATGGACTAGGGAATATGAGAGTACCACAGTGATCCTAAACATACAGTATCAGCTCGTTTCCATTTCCTAGTAGGTGGGCAATATATACAAAACTGTAAGAAATATAAACAGGTAAAGAAGAGTAGGCAATCAGTTTAGTTCAAATTGTTATTATTATTTCTGAAAAGCATATACAAACAGTCATATTATTTTTGTTTTTATATAGTTTATATAATTTTCTCATTTGACTCGTGTAATATGGAGGGGGGGAAATGCAAAAAATGCAAATTAATTGTATTACATTATACTGTAAAAAGTGAAAAATTTTATAAAAAGATAAATAAAAAAAATATTATTCTACTTATGCTATGCTTGTCTTTGGCAAGGGATTTTTAGTACAATCATAATCCAATAAAATGTTGCTAAATCCTACACTAAATGCATTGTCAAAAATATAACACTTTCAGCACTACAGTTGTTTGAGACATACAGTATTTGTTCCATCTTAGCTTGATACAACAGATCCATCCCCATAATCCAATTGCAATATGTACTTCTGCTTATTTGTAGGTATTATCACACCCAAATATTGGACATATAATAATTGCTCTTGCTAACAGCAATATAGAGGTGTGGTACAAGGATACCTGACAGAGTATCACCACAAATTGAACTGGAATTGCACACACAAATTTTCAATTACAAGACTCTTAAGGAACAGTTTAATTAAAATTGCAAGCATTTTTAAAATTGAGTTTTTGCGAATATTTAGCTGTGCTCGCAAGTACTCACTTGCGATTATTACATCACTCACTAAAATTAAGCAAAGGTTAGCATTAACACCGTCTATAGAGTTTCATTAAATATGTTGCCGTGAAATGCTATTTTATTACATACACTGCGCATGTTACCAAAAATAATTTGTTCACAAACTTTGTGACAAAGTAATTGAGGTCTCCAATCAGTCAAAAAGGACACAAATAATGAAAATCTTGGTTGCTAATGTTCACAAATGTGTTAGTAAAACATTTTTTGTGCTAATAAAACTAAACTAAAATTTAGTCTTACCTGAAATTTTTATTTTCTTTAGTCCAAAGGCAGCACACAAACGAGTTATACCTCCTCTCCAATCCTGGTAGGACAGAAAAAAAGGTCACACAAATTAAATATACAGATGCAATCACTTTGGATGGTGAGTTAAATGCGTCGTGACTTAACTCATTTATCTCATTTATCCCACTTATCACAGAATATTGTGTCACAGCATCCCATCCAATTAAAGGGTTCACCATTGAAAACAATGGAGCTTTGGTATGCTAATGAAAAGGTTAAATGCATTAAATGAGTTAAGATAACTTTAGATAACACAGTTTCTTCAATTAATGCTGAGTCACGACGCATTTAACTTACAAATCCAAGTGACTCTATCTGTACATATATACCTCCCCGAAGACCACTTCCCTTATGTTTATTTTCAAGCCAACTCAAGAAGGAGCACACTATATGCTTTAACAATTTTATTCAAGGTGGAAATTGTTGTGCTGCCTTTGAACTAAAAAAAAAAAAAAAAGGTAAGACTAAATTTTTGTTTTTCTTTATGTCCCACTGGCAGCACACAAATGTGACTTAGCAAGCTACAGCTACAAGGGAAGGGAATATGCCCGGAGAGCCGAGCCTATATTCTGCTGCCAAAGACTGCATCCTGAGTGGCTGCTACATCCAGCTTATACAACTTTGAAACGGTATGAAAACTTGACCACGTAGCGGCTCTACAAATCTCTCCCACATCCACAAGAGATCTTTCCACCCAGGAAATTGAAATTGCATTTGTAGAATGTCCCTTCAATTTTGGAAGAAAATCCTTCCCAGCCAATTTCAATACTGAAATAGTTTTCGTTACCCAAACTGCAATGGTAATTTTTGAAGCTCAGCCCCTTTCACACACAAAGACTTTCTGACTGTCTTGCCTCCTTAGATATTTCTATATACATCTGCAGACATCTTTGAACATCCAAGCAACATAGTAACATGGTAAGTTAGGTAGAAATGGACACAAGTCCATCAAGTTCAACCTTTTCACTTTTTTAACCTGCCTAACTGCTAGTTGATCCAGAGGAAGGAAAAAAATCCCCATCTGAAGCCTCTCCAAATTGCCTCAGAGGGGGAAAAAATCCTTCCCGACTAGTCCCTGGAGTTATCTTCCATAACCCTGCATTTCCTCACTTGCTAAAAAGCCATCCAAACCCTTCTTAAAGCTATCTAATTTATCAGCTTGTCCCACTGATTCAGGGAGAGAATTTCACAACTTCACAGCTCTCACTGTGAAAAACCCATTCCCAATATTTGGATGGAACCTCTTTTCTTTTAATCGGAATGGGGGACATTGTGTCAGCTGGAAAGACCTACTGGTAAATAAAGAGACTATTATATGATCTCCTTATATATTTATACATAGTTATCATATCTCCCCTTAAGAGCCTCTTCTCCATCGTGAACATCATTTTGGCCAGTCTTTCCTCATAGCTAAGATTTTCCATACATTTTATCAGATTAATACATGAATGTCCTGTTTGAGTGATGGAGACCAAAAGAGTACGGTATATTCTAGATGGGGCCTTACAAGTGTTCTATAAAGTGGAAGAATGACCCCCTCCTCCTGTGACTCTATGCTCCTTTTAATATAGCTCAAGACCTTATTTGCTCTTGCTGCTGACTGGTATTACTTGATACAGCCAAGTTTATTATCTACAAGGACTCCAAGGTCCTTTTCCATAATGGATTTGCCTAGTGCAGTCCCATAAAGGGTATAAGTGGCTTGGATATTTTTACATCCCAGGTACATGATTTTACATTTATCAACATTGAATCTCATTTGCCACTTAGCTGCACAGATTGACAGTTTTTCAAGATCCTGTTGCAAGGATGTTGCATCCTGGATGGAATTAATTTGGCTGGATAGTTTTGTGTCAAATTCGAATTTGAATCTTTGAATATGCAAATTAGGCATTTTTGACTCGAATATTCTAAATTCGAATACTTACCCTTTAAATTTTTATTCGACCACCTAATAAACCAATTAAAGCTACCGAATTGGGGATCCTTCCCTGAGATCGAATATAAAAAATTTGATTGATCAATTAAAATCGTTAGAATATTCGATTTGAATTTTATTTGAATATTCGATCGATCGAATTTTCTATATTCAATCGTTCGTTCGTTCGTTCGATCGAATTGCGGTAAAATCCTTTGAATTCGATTTACTTCCCCACTATTCCCTTGATCGAATTTCTAATTTTTTTATATTTGAAATTCTACCAATAGTAAATCTGCTTCCAAGACTTTTCTAAAAACTCCTGTAGCCAAAGTAATTCTGAAAGGGAGGGCTTTAAATTGCAGATGAAGTAGTGTAAGTTGGGAAACTGGGCAGCAAACTGGAAAATGAGGTTCAATGTTGATAAATGCAAGGTTATGCACTTTGGCAAAAATAACATAAAAGCAAGTTATACACTAAATGGCAGAGTGTTGGGAGTTTCCTTAAGTGAGAAGGATATTGTTTTTTTTTATAGATAAGTTTTCTGATTCTGGGCAGTGTCATTCTGTAGCTACTAAAGCAAATAAAGTTCTGTCTTGCATAAAAAAGGGCATAAACTCAAGGGATGAAAACATAATTATGCCTCTTTATAGATCCCTAGTAAGACCTCATCTGGAATATGCAGTGAAGTTTTGGACTCCAGTCCTTAGGAGGGATGTAAATGAGCTGGAGAGAGTGCAGAGACATGCAACTAAACTGGTTAGAGGGATAGAAGATTTAAATAATATGGGTAGACTGTCCAGGTTGGGGTTGTTTTCACTGGAAAAAAGGCACTTGAGAGGGGACATGATTACACTTTAGAAATACATTAGAGGGCATTATAGACAAATATCAGGGGGCCTTTTTACCCATTAAGAGGATCACTGCTCCAGAGGCCACCCCTTCAGACTAGAAGAAAAGGACTTTCATTTGAAGCAGCGTAGGTGACTCTTCACGGTGAAGACAGCAAGGTTGTGGAATGCACTGCCGGGTGATGTTGTGATGGCTGATTCTGTTGATGCTTTTAAAAGGGACTTGGATGATTTTTTGGACAGACATAATATCAAAGGCTATTTTGATACTAAACTCTACAGTTAGTATAGCTATGGGCATATACGGTTTGTGTGAAAGACTGGAGGGGTGTGTGTGTATGCTGGGTTTTAATTTGGAGGGGTTGAACTTGATGGACTGTCTTTTTTTTCAACCCAATTTAACTATATGTAACTAATTTGTTCATGGAGGTGACTTCCTTAAGTAACCTTGACTCCTCTGATCCTTTGGTCTATCCTGAGGAATAATATTTCCCTTCCTGGTGGTAAGATTATCTAAAAACTTATCCAACAAGGACCCAAACAATCTGTCTGGTTCAAAGGGCATAGCATTTAATTTTTTGAAGGCAGATCAGCTGACCAAGCCTTCAACCAAAGAGCTCTTCTGCCAACTGTAGAGAGGACCATAGTTCTCGCACCCAGCTTCACCGAATCAATCACCACATCACAGAGAAAATAAGTAGCTAATTTTATAGGATACATCACATCCAAAATGTTGTCCTTTGAAGTCCTGCAGCAATCTTTTCATCCAAAGAATTCACCCAGAATTTTAAGAATCTTGACACTGATACTGCAGCCACTGATGGTTTATAGTGATGGGCGAATTTATCCCATTTTGCTTCGCCAAAAATTTTTTTTTTTGCGGCGCGCAATTCGTTTTTTTTTTTTACGCCAGCAAATTTTTGGCAGGTGCATTTTCACTGGTGTTTCGCGAATCACAGGAATTCGCCGCAAATTCGCACCTGCTGAATAAATTCGCCCATCACTAATAGTTTACAGATACTAGCCCCTGTAAAATAAAATCTTCTTAGGGCACATTAAGCCCTATGATCCAAGGGCTCTCTGATAGCTGATTCTTCTACCAGAATGGTAGCATGCCTCGATATTCTGGCTATTGGAACATCCACCTGACCACCTTTGGAGGTCCTTCTCTCTGCTGGATTTCCTTCCACTGGAAACATAGATTTAAATCTTTTAAATGCATCCGGTTTCTTCCCTGGATTCTGCCACTCCCGTTTCATTAACTGTTTTATTGATGGATGTAACGGGAAATCTGCAGCCTTTCTTTCTGAGAAATACAGTAAATCTTGTATAAGCTCCTCTGACAGGGCAGCACTTTTGACCCCTATAATTTCTTTACTTCCTTTACCAAACTTTGGCACTATCAACCAGAAACAAAAATAATTCATCTTTTGTTTTTAGTTGTAAGGAAGATGAAGATGACAAAGCTTCAAAATCTGAACTTTCCACCGAATCTACTCTCCTAGCTGATACCATGGACAGAGAGGTAGAACTCCCAGATGCTTTCACTTCATCAAAGTGCCCTTGAACCATGTTATAAACCCTTGTGGGTTTTTAGAGGCTGGACTTGATTGAGAACAATTAACACACAATGTCTCATTATAAACTTTTAGTAGAGGCTGCTCACATCCTGCACAAAGCGTATGTTTTGACTTCCTCTTCCTTTTTCCAAATGTGACATCTGGGGAAAGAATGATATGCCATAACTAATATATATACATTCACAAAATGGCAATTATCTGCTGAAAATCATTGAAGCCTACAGGAGACAAATTGTGCTACAAATTTTTGACGTGGAACAACTTTTTTCACCCAGTAGAGTCTATGAAACTCATTTTCACAACAATGCATATTCTTTGGTCATTATGCAGAAAGGAAATTATATAAAAAGGGACAATCTGACAGAAGTCAAAAAGCATAGTTAATACTGGTATTAGATATGACTTTGTACTAATTATAAGAAAAATCCTGTAACAGGACCATTCATTTTAAATACGAATTTGATATGATTTTAAAGTGCTTTCATGATGAGACTTGCACAAAAATATTGATTAAAATAATTATTGCACTATTTATGTAGGGCTTGATTCTGATTCAGGAAAATTCAAGTGCATTTTAGATTGATATGTGTTCTGAAACATGGCTTGTTATTTTATCATCATAAATATAGAACAAAAACTATTGTTTAAATATATGCAGTTGAAGAGAATAAAATTATTGACAGTACTTCTGACCAGAGAGTGGGTATTGATCATTTGCTTTTGTGCTTGCAGCAATTTTTGACAAATCAATAGCCCTTCCAGGCCTGTTTCATGCTAGATTCACTAAAAAGTGATTGAGCTTTTTGCAGGCAATAACATAACTACTCACAATCAACTTACAAGTGTTAAAAAGAATATTAGCACCATCAAAGTGATAATAATGCAAACAAAATAATGGTAGGTCAGATCTATAACTGTAAGAGTTAAAATTTAGTATAGTGGAGAGATACACAAACATGCATATATTTGTATTTTTTTTTCGGGGGCAATGGTAAATTACCATTAATACCACCCTTTTTTAAATTGAATTTTGTAATTAGATAACCATTAAATAAATGTGTCTCTTTGCACATGTCAGTGTTCTTACTGATGTGATGACAAGTAACTTTAATAAAAGGCAACAAGTAGTGCAGTGACTGCATCCATTTTTGCTTGGCAGCAATTGTGGTTGTAAATTAGCTCTCTGAAGCCTAACATTGTAAACAGTAGGAATAAAGGCAGCATTGGTAGGTTTGGGGAATTTAAAGATAAACATTTTTACATATTAGAGGTATTTTGGAAATGTTTAGCCCTATTATTAATCTGATTATTTATAATAATGAAACTAAAATATAGATGGTGGCAAAATATTCTGTAGTGCTGTACAATAGATATAGGAAATATATTAATAAAAATAACGGAGGCTGTGTCGGTAACAACAATGGTAATTTTTAAATGCAATTCACTGAGAGGTAACAATGTACTTTATATCTAAATCATGATATTTCACTCAATCATTAACTGAATTTATTAAAAAGTCATGAATAAAGAGGAAATTCAAGAGAGTAATTATTTTATATGTTTACATGTAATTATATATTTGGCTAAGCGTACACATGCTCAGAACCCATGACCCTGTCTGAATTCACAAATCCAATTCTTACGCTCATGTACAAGATCGGCTGAACGTATCTGGAAGAAATCCCGTAGGCAAGCTGACTTTATTCACTATAAATTTCTATTGTCCTACCTCAATTGTGCCTTGTCAAAGGCCAAGCAAGAGTACTACAGTACCCCTATAAACAATCACAAATCTAACCCACGCCACCCGCTTTCTCTATTCAATTCTCCATCCGTCATCAAAAGTATCAGTCAACCTGACGTGCTCTCCTCAGGACATTGCTGATTTGTTTGAAGACAAAGTAGAGTCCATCCACAATAAGATTCCTATCTCTACTAATGTAAAACAACTCCTCCTTCCTAAGGCCCCTTCTGCATGTCTTAATTCCTTCCCTCCGGTAATAATGTCTAAAGTATCCAAACTTCTCTTGTCCTCACAACTCGCCCTCTTGGCCCCATGCCTTCTTCTCTGCTCAAATACTGTTTTGCAGGGCTTACCAACTACTTACTCACATCTTCAATTATTCTCTAGCTTCTGGAAATTATTATTATTATTATTATCATTATTATTAACATGTATTTCTATAGCGCCAACTTGTTTCATAGCGCTGTGGAAATTTCCCTTTTCCTTTCAAACTGGCCTGTTTAAAGCCTATTCTTAAAAAGGCCACGCTTGACCCATCCTGCATGTCAAATTACTGTCATGTCTCCCTTCTACCACTTGCCTCTAAACTCATAGGTGCAGATTCACTAAAGCGCGAAGTGTCTAACACTAGCGCTAATTCGCCAGCGTGACGTCATTTCGCAACTTCACAAATTCACTAACACGGACTCTGCCGAATTTTCGCTAGTGAAGTAGATAGACTTGCGCAACTTCGCACCCTTACACCAGGCGAAGTTGCGCACTGACGAAGGATCGTAACTTCGCAAATTCACTAATATGAACATTTTCCTGAACGTAAGCACTTACGCTAGGCGTTACTTCGCCTAGTCAGACCAGGCGAAGTTCAATACAATAGATAGGAGGTTGAAAAAAAAAAGTCAAATTTTTTCTAAATCCCAAAAAAACGCTGGTGTATTTTAGCATATTTGGGTGATAATCTGAAAAAGATCGATAATTTTTTGGGGGGTTACCCTTCTTCTCCCCCTACATTTCCTAACATATGGCAACACAACTATACAGGGGGCACATGTAGGGCAATAGGACAACTTTATATAATTTATTAAAGGTTTCCTGGGCTTGTGTAGTGGAATGTAGTGGCTGTAACATATACTTCTATTATAATTTAAAGTTCCCGCTGTATGCAAATTAGGCTTCGCTAGAGTAACAGAGCTCTGCCTAGCGAAGTAACACTAGCGCAACTACGCTACCGTTCGCCGACCTGAGCGTAAATTCGCACTTTAGTTAATTTGCGTAACGGAGGCGAAAATTCGTCTGGTGAAGTGCGCCGAACACTAGCGAAGCTAACGCTAGCGACTTTTCAGATCTTAGTGAATTAACCCCATAGAGCATATTGTGTTCTCCCGTATTACTAGCTTTTTACACACCCATGATCTGTTGGACCCTCTGCAATCTGGTCTCTGGCCTGGTCACTCTACTGAGACTGCTTTGTGCAGTGTGCAGTTGGCTTCTAAAGCCAAAGCCACTTGTCCATCCTTATCCTCCTTGACCTATAATCTGCATTTGATACGGTTGACCACTCTCTCCTGATGCAGATTCTGTATTCACTTGGCATTCATAACCAGGCTGCATCTTGGCTTTATTCTTACCTTTCTAACCAATTATTCACGGTCTCCTATGATAACAAAACCTCATCTCCAGTTCCACTTAATGAGGGGGTGCCGAAAGCCTCTGTACTTGGTCCGCTGTTGTTCTCCCTGTACAAACTGTCTCTGGGAGATCTCATCTGATCATTTGGCTTTAATTATCATCTGTATGCTGATGATAGCCAAATATATGTATCCACCCCTTCATTAACAGCTGAAACAGAGGCTCAAAACTCTAAAGCTGGCCATAGACGTAAAGATTTTTGAAAGATCCAATAGTTATCGTGAGACCACGATTGTCTCAAAACGATCGTTTAAATGCCTGATGTGTCCATCAACTAAAAAGACCATTTCAATCATCAGACCAATGTCGGACAAAAATCGTAAGACCAACGATCGTTTGTATCCCACTAACTGCACGATAATTTGACAGATTGGTCGGACTTCCCTAAAATCGGTCGTTCGGCAGGGAAATATTGTTGCGTCTATGGGGAGCTTATCATCCTCCTAGCTATCTCAAATTGGATGAACCAGTGCCCCCTTAAAACTCAACCTACCAAAAACGGAACTAATTGTCTTTCCACCTAAGTCTGGTCCTACTCCCCTATTTACTATCTCTGTTGATGGCATGCTCATTAATCCTGTCTACTCAGCACACTGTCTAGGGGTAATCTTTGACTCCTCAGTCTCCTTCTCTGATCATATTAACACCACTGTCAAAACCTGTCACTTTTTCTTATGCAATACTTCCAAAATCCATCCCTTCCTTTTCTCTCATCCTATCCAGACTATAATATTGCAATCTTCCACTAACTGGCCTCCCTAACTTCCATCTCTCCAATCTATAGGCTGTATTAAACACTGCTGCCAGAATTATCCTCCTCTCCTCCAAAAGGATACAGGGCCCTCCAGTGCTGAAGTCCTAATTATTACTTACTATAAAACAAATAACTTATAAACTCCTCCTCATAACTTCAAAGCCCCTCATTCCTCTGCACCTACCTACAGCTCATATCTTGTGTCTTTATATGTTCCTGGCTTAAACCTCCGCTCCTCTCAGAGCAACCACTTGGTTGAACACCCCCCCCCCCCACTACTACTGCTGTTTCCCTTATCAAACCCTTCTCCCTTATGTGAAATCTTATATTTGGAATGCCATTCCTGAATCTCTCAGGAGAGAATCCACCTTCAGTGTTTTTAAAACAAAACCTCTGGGAGCACCTGGATAACACTTGAACTGGGAACTGGTACTTATATAACAATGTAAAACTGTAACCTACAGCACTTTAATATCCCTCTGAATTGTGTCTGTACAGTATGTTACCCTCCCATTCAGACTGTAAGCCCAGGGGGTAGGGTACTCTAGCCTTTTGTTTCATTGATACTGAACACTAAATCTGTATTGTAATTATATTTTATTTTTATGTGAATTGTATTTCTAAAAATGCACGTATTGTTACTTTTTGTTGTGTGTTGTTACTACACTTGTTTGTTACTACAAATTTATTATTTTGCTGTTCAGTGCTTTGCCCTCAAGGAGCGATATACAAATAAATATAAACATACATATATTATATATAAATTCAACAGGGCTGAGTTGAATTTATCAAGACTAAAACTGATTTTACATAGCCCAGTTGTACCTATTTATAAAATAAATCCCATAGTTTTCTACATTTTGCTAAAAATGGGAATGCTTGTATTTATTTATTTCTCAAATTATTTTATCGCAAAGCCCAACAATTTGCTGTACAAGTAAAAGTAAAGAAAGATAAAGCATGCTTGGTACCTGGGGTTATCTGGATTAGGGCTCTTTCGATCACCACACCATTAAATAAACCCAGTTGGATTGTTTTGGCACCAATATGGATTCATTCAGACGAATTGCCATCAGTACAGGGTACTGTTTTCTACTACAGATAAAAATGAAATCATTTATAAAAAATGAGAAATTGCTTAAAATGGACAATGGAAAATGGTCGTTCCATAATTTGAAGTAATCTGAATAACGGGTTTGCGGATAATGAATGCCATACCGGTCATTCATAGAAGACA
Organism: Xenopus borealis; assembly: GCA_024363595.1. Taxonomy (NCBI): domain Eukaryota; kingdom Metazoa; phylum Chordata; class Amphibia; order Anura; family Pipidae; genus Xenopus; species Xenopus borealis. The sequence goes on along the minus strand of CM044434.1, from coordinate 61,990,114 downwards.
CACTGAAAAATGCATATAATCAATGTATTTCTGGGTCCCCTATGTTATGCTGTACAGCTAACAGTTCCTTCTGCATCCTCATGCCCCTGGAGTACATTGCATAATGCTATGAACTTCTTTCATCATAATATGTTTCACAGCTTACTAGTGCCCCTGTTGTGCACCAGTTGTCAAGGCCCAGAGCAATGTGTCTTGCAGTGGTTAGCGTCCCCTGCAATGTATCTCATACTAGCGTTCCTGCAGTGCATCTAACAGTGCCACAGTAGAATTTTGATCAATTATCACAGCAGCCACAAAGCCCTATGATATGCAGAACATCAGTATATGCAGGGGGTTACTGTATTTATAAAATTCTGACTTTTTCTGGTTGGGAATTTGAAAGGGGAAAAACTATAAGTTTTTCATAGAAAAAAAAAACTCAAGAGATGTATTAATCAGAAGTCAGAATAAACAAGTACTCCAACTCAGACCTGCCTGATTGGAGTCGTTTTCAGAAAATAGTGAGAAAAAATTGGATTTTGATAAATAACCCCCTGCGTGTCCTGTGCAGTACATCACACAGTGCTCTGTAAGCATGTTACATTTCCTCAGTACCCTTAGAAGGAACATTAAAAGATGCAGTTCAGCAGCAAACCACAATTAAAAGTTTAACTTTTTGTTGCTGTTTGTGCAAGGCTAAATCAAACAATTGTGAGGCACTCTACAGCTTGCTGCCCTACAACTGTTGTCATGTGTCTTCCCATACTTCTATAGCTACTGGAGGATGTGCACATACTTGTACTTTACATTGCAGTTTGAACACTTAGGCACATCATACTGTGGAGTAGGGAATTTTATCATCTGATTAATTTATTTTTATTCTGTAATATTGTCCCAGCAACCCTGAGATCACCAAGGTGAGCCCCCTACCACAGATTGCCAAAGAGCCTCTGAATTTGAAAATTGGAGCTAAGTGCTTGATCACAACTGACCCACCATCTGAGTAAATGTGCCACCATCAACTTAATCAGCACCTTCACAGATGGTCACAGCTTTGTAATGATCAGTAACAGCAGGAAACCAGTGTTTGCTAAGCATTGGTTTATCATAAAGGGAACATAGATTTAAACAATATATTATATATTTATAATAAAGAAAACAGTTTCCTTTCTCCCCAGGGCTCAACAGCCAGTTCTACTTTAGAATAGCCCATGCACAAAATTGATGTTTTTTGTATACTGAGCATACAAACACGTTTACGCATTTTTACTCTAGTTACAGAGAGAAATAGACAATAGAAAGATTGATAGATAGACAAACAGACAGATAGATAGGGACTGATTCCTTTATCAGCACCACATGACCTTGGACAAGGTACAGGTATAGAATCTATTATCCAGAATGCTTGAGACCTGGGGTTTTTCAAATAAGAGGTCCCTGTAATTTGGATCATCATACATTAAAGGCCTGATTTAAGAATGCTTAAGCCTTTGGGCTTAAGCATTCAGACACTAAAACATGCAAGAGTTCCTTGCTTTGAATACCTCTGCTCCATGCTTGGCAGGTTTAAGATGGCAAGCTTTTTATTTATTTATGCTTTAAACAGCTCAGGGGAAAAATGCTTAGCAGGAAGCAGAGTTATTCATTTAATAAACTGCATGAGAATTTAGGCACTCGCATATTGTTAGAACCCAAAGACTTAAACCCAAATGCTTAAGCATTCTTAAATTAGTCCCTAAGTCTGTTAAACATTACCCAATAGGATTATTTTGCCACCTGGGGGGGGGGGGGGGGTAGGGGAATGAGGTTCTGGACTAGGGGTAGATAGAGAGAAAAGGTACATTCCCAGTCTCCCCTTACCATTGTGTCCTAGGCATCAGCATCAGCTTCTGGTTAGGATCAAGTACAAGGCTCTGTTTTATTAATACAGAGGAAACTAAATATTTTTTCAAAATTAAAAGGATTTGCTTAATACTCACTTTATGGCTTTCCCATATTTCAGAGATTTTTGAATAATGGGTTTCTGGGTAAGGTATGGTGGTGTATATAATTAACAGTTTTATATAAGAATACAATTGCTATAAAAATAATTACATCTTTTGAGAAATTTATAAGAATAAAATTATTTTTTATAAAAACTAGTTTTGAAATATGTAATGAAACACTCCTAAGACCATAAAATAAAGAAAAACATACTATACAAACTGAAATGAAAGTAATATGCTTGAAAAATGAAATACAGACATATCGCAGCAATCTCTAATGTCTCAATACAAAGCACCACGTAACCTTGTCCAACAGCAAGCAATGATTTCTGTGCAAACAGTGAAAGATAAAAATATCTTGAGGGGCCCACAACACTTATTTTTGTGTCAGCTTGAAAACATTGAAGATGTTTTCTAAACAAACCTCACTGCAGGGCCATATTGTTTCTGTGTTAGGTGTCAGGTTGGGAAGGCCTGTGTTATCTGCTTTGTTCTCTAGCAGCCAGATGGGAGGTGGAATGGGGTCAGCTCTGGCAGGCTCACACTCTGTAGTATGATCACTCCAGCGTGAAAAATGTCACCCTTGTTGGTTTTTCACACAGCTGTTAATGAGATGGTTTGCTGCAGCTAAACAAATGCAAGAAGGTACCACTCTCTGCTTGAGGCTCAATACAAAATAGCAGGCAAACAGTCCAATGTGGCACCTCTGGTGTAAACATGTGGCATGTTAGTCTGCCAAGGCTTGGTTGGTGGCCTGTGTTTGTTTTTGAAAGATCTTGTCAAGTTCATTTACACATTGCCAACATCTTGATATGTTTTGCTCAGTACTTAAGAAAAAAAAAGCTTTGCTTTGTCTCAGGCAACAGAGTAATAAATAAGCGTTGCTGCTATATTTTCTGGTAATGTATTGCCTGCTAAACTTCAGGTAAAGAAACGGATTTCTTTTTAGCATGAATTTAGTTATACCTGAACAATGGTGGAGGAGTCTGTATAACATGGAAATGCTATAATTATTGTTGGGATTATGTTTTCATTTAGAATGTCAGCCTCTGTCACTTGCTGTTCACTTCCCATATGTACAGCATTTATTTTTCAATATAATATTAAAAAATATAAAATACAATATAATGTCCGAGAAGTGTGTAATGCAGTATAACTTAGGGGTTATTTGTCAAAATCCAAAGTTTTCTGATTTTTTTATATAAAAAAGTCCATCCAAACTAGAAGCCACATTCGTCAATAAAAAATTTGGATCAAAATTCCAGTAACACCCTGAAAAACCACAAAAAATTCTAGTTTTCCTTTTTTCAGATTAGGACTTGGAACAGTTTTGGGTTATAAAAAATCACAAAAAATCTACTTTTTATTGCAAATGTTTAGGGTATTCTGCATCAAAATGGACAGGCTCAGATTTGCGGCAAGGCCCCAAAGGCCCAGGCCTGGGGGGGCATAAATTAAGGGAATGGGGTAATTCTGCTAGATTAGAGCACTAATCACTAGACTCTTAGCACTCCAGTAATGTCATTTGAAATTAAATTTAAGAATATTTATTCTGTGTTACAGTATATTTTGTAACACTTACATAAAATTTAAACATAAAATCTAAGTTTCATGTGCAATAGAGCTAAATATATTTAAAATTGTGTTAGTGGTTTCTTCATCGAGCTGTCCTGGTTTGTACTTTTCTGTGCCTTTTACACTATGCACTAAATGTCAGTTCCAATTCTTTTTTGGGGGATCTCCTATTCAACTTGGATGTTAAGGACTCAAATGAAGAAATAGTTCCCCATAAAACCCCTAGAGGTCCAATGAGTCAGTCCAAGTTGCAGCACAGTATGCAGTATATGAAGACATGCTCTACTATGCATAAAAAATATCTAAAATAATGTCAAAAGGCAAATACCAATCCAGTAAATGTTTATATTTTTGAATGCTAATGGAGGTATGAGATCCCTTAACTGAGAAGCTCAGAATACTGGCAAGGCCATTTTCCACAGAGCCTGATTTAGGCAAACAATTCTAATTTGTAAAAAATTCCTTTTACCTAGTAATAATAAATCAGTATCTCATTCATTAAACCTAATTGGTTTAGCTATGTTTAAATTTCAGATTTGCGAAGACTTAAAGGAACAGTAACATCAAAAAATCAAATTGTTTTAAAGTAATAAAAATATAATACAGTGAAAAGGCTCAAGTTACACAGCAGATAGCAGATAAGATCTATAGAACATAATGGTGTTATCTGTTGTCCACTATTTAACCTGTGCCATATAACCTTTTTTAAATGTCTGCATTGCTACACAGCAGCTTGTTTATATGAACTATAGTAGTGTTTCTGCAGCAAATAGATCAGTTTTACCAGTGCGGGGCAACAGTGCATTACTTTAAAACACTAATTTTTTTGGAGTTAATGTTCCTTTAAGGTATGGTTATCCAAATTACAGAAAGATCCCTTACACAGAAAGCCCTAGGCTCAAGCAATCTAGATTTCAAGATTATAGCTCTCATACCTATAAAACATTAGAAAATGAAAACTTATTAACTAAACAACATTTGCTGTGTGTAAACTTTCCACTGCTGCATTCAATATTTTTGTAAATGTTGCTACACACATATTTTACTTAGGCCCATTTTGAATGACTGATAAATGTTGCCTCTCTTCAGGGGGAAAACGAAATAATTGTTCGGCAAGACTAAAAATTATTTAAAGTCAGTTTCATTTATGGTGCTTATGAGCTTTATTTTCCCATTAAACTCCATATTCAATTCAATTAGATCTTAGGTTTCTCTATATCCCTTCTAGCCCATACGCTTTGCTCAGGGTTACCTCACATTGTTTTGTGCCTCAGTAGCCATTTCAAAATGTAATCTTTTTCACTCATTCTTTTTATACCTCTGGGATGATCTTCTATTACAAAATCTATCTAGAGACTTGATCATGGAAAATAGAACCTGCTTCTTTTGATACAGAAAAATGAGTATTGCATTAATTAGTACTGCAGTTTTCAATTATTCAGAATCTATACCACCAAAGATTTTTTTTTTTTGTCTCGAGGACATAAAAGCAGAAAGTACTGGCATCCTATGTAACAATTCTACTTAAGTAATGGCATATTTCTTAAGTTGTTGTCACATTTCATGCTCCCTGCATCCTAACATAAATTCTTGGAAGCTCAGACTAAATGCACATTTATTTTGGTGTATGTTTCCAAGTAACACAGTGATGTATATCATTTTGTCAGCAATAAATGACAGGACAAATACTTGTGAATTTGTAGAGGAATATATTTACAACCCAAACCACTATTGTTCCCCCACCCAACTACAGTATATCAAGGGAGAGAGATAAAAACAAGAACTCCTCAGTTCCATCACACTACTGCCTTGGCTTTAAGGCAGTGGAGATACTAATATTCAACAAAGGAGACCAGACTTACAAATATTTTAGTGGAGCAACAGTGAGTTAAGTTCTAGACATCAATTCTAAAATAAATTATTTGGATACTGCTATAGAAATTATGTTATATTTGTCAATGTTATTAAGGCCGTTACCACTTGCATGTCCTGCCTAGCTTATGAAATATCAATAAAATATTTTTCTTGACTGACAGTTTTACCTGGGCAGTAGCCAGGTTGCCTGTAAACAGACTAGTTTGCTACCTTTAAGTTGTATTCTTCTGTTGTAGATGATTTTTAAGGTATTTTTAGAAGGATGAGTGGACTGCTTTACAGTTATTCCATTTTTAATGGATATTCTCTGTTTTTAGTGTTCACAAGTTCCATGTCATTTAAAAAGTTCACAAAAAAGTGAGACAGTCCATTTCTTTTACATACATTGGACCATATCAGTGTTATCAATTCATACTTAGATATGCAAACAGATCCTATTTATCTAAGAGCAATAGGTCTTCTTACACTTACACATCAGTTAAAGGAGAACTAAACCATAAAAAAATATGACTAAAAAGGCCATATTTTATATACTGAACTTATTGCCTCATCCTTAAGTTTCAGATTTTCACGAACAGCAATGATCCAGGACTTCAAACTTGTCACAGGGGGTCACCATATTGGAAAGTGTCTGCGACACACACATGCTCAGTGGGCTCTGAGCAGCTTTTCAGACGTTGTTGCAAATGATCAAACAGAACAATGAGGTTTTGTAATATAAGGCTGATCATTAAATTCTGATGCTGATTGCACTGGTGTCTGTGCTGACAAGTAGTAATTATCTGTATTAAGTACTCATCAGTCTTATATTGTGACACTTGTAACATATACAGTATATTCCGTTTATTGTGGTTCAGTCCCTATACTCAGTAAGTGACAGCAGCACAGAGCATGTGAATCAGTGATTCAGCAGAAAAGAAGATGGGGAGCTACTGAGACATCTTTGGAGACACAGATCTTTACTACTAAAGGGCAGTGGTTGTCAGGGCTGGAACAGAAGCCCAAAACATAATGTACAACTTTTCTAGTCTACTTCTTTAGTTCTCCTTTAAACTAAAATATTCTGCGTTTAACTAGTTACACAAAAGTTAGTTAAGATTTAGGTCTCCTTTAAATGAAAATATTCTGCTTCTAACTAGTTGAATAAAAGTGGAAAATACCAGTAAACATAACATTGCTAAATATGTTATATTTTAGAACAAAACGTTTGTTTTTATATTAGTCTATACAACATTTAACCAACCAAAATGAAGACTACTTTCCTATAGACTTTTGAAGACTACATATAGTAAAGAAACGTACCTAAATTACAGGAATAAATGTCATGTACCAGCACTAGGTTTCCACTACTGTGAAGAGAAACAAAATGAAACAAAGAATTTACTTTCAGTGATAAATGCTTAATGAAGATTTCAGAAGCCATTAAGGTTGCAACAGAAAACAACATGTTAAATTCCACAATTTAAAAAAAGAAGGAAAAATTTATTGTAAAAAAAAAAAAAGCTGAAATATAAAAAATACGTTAAAGTAAATTTTGCACACATGCACACAAAAAAAAACCATACAGAGAATGTTAGTTTTGTAAGGGAGAAATTACTGTAAAGCGCTGTTTACATAGCAAAAATAAGGGGAAAATTATGCTGTCACACTGACATCTGTAGAAGAAGGACGATTTTAAAATTACACCGTTCAACACCTTTAATGATTTGTAACACAAGAGGTGTGGCTATTCCTATTAAATGTGTTGCCAAATCAATAAAAGGCATAATTGGAGTTGTTAGAGCAAATTATAGCACCACCGTTATGTTGCAATACAATGTTCTCTTGTAAACTGCTATTACGGGCAAAGCTGTATTTCTCTCATATTTGGTTGTTTTGAAATGAGTTGGCATTTTGCTCGATAATAGTTCCAGTTTCTTTTATGGAGCTTTCACTTTTACTTTCCTCTTTTGTAAAGACTATAATTTCTCATATTTTCCTATTTGTAGGCATATTTTCAAAGTTCTCTGATGTTGCTTTTTCAAAGCTTAACCACTTGATTGCCAACAGTTACAATGGAACATACAGGCCATTTTCCAATTGTATTTTATTGCAGCTGCAGTAGTAATGTCAAATTACTGTTAAACCATTCTGAAAGCCTTTTTTTGGTTTCTGCCATGAAATAAGATAGGCATAACATGGCTTGGGATGTTTCAAGATGGAACTATGTAACAAATTGCACACAAACAAGACAATGGTGCAGATTCACTAAAGGGCAAATTGTCGCCATTGAACAGTTTGCAAACTTCGTGCCACTTTGCCAAGTAAAAATTTGTTACCACTACGCTAAAAGGACAAGTTGTCTGCGTTTTTACAGCCTGAATACATTTCCGGCAGACAGGATATGATGTAACTGGCATAAGATTGAGGAAGATCTAGCTTAATTTTAGCAGTCTGCCTGGGCTGAGGTAGTGAAGTCAACCCTGGTGAAAAAGGGAATGTTCAGTAAAGTTTGCACTTTATTGAATTTGAGGAGTAACGACCGTTCGCCAGAGCAAAAAGTAGCCTTGCAATACAGTGCAAATGCTAGCAATGGTCCTGTTCACTAGCGAATTGTTACCTAAACCAATTGGCAATGTCCCTGCAGATGGGATTTCTGGTGAAAAGTTGCTAGTGTTAGCTAATTCACCCTTCAGTAAATCTGTCCCAATTAGTTTATTTTATTTTGGGATTGGTGGATGCAGAATAACTAAAGCATGCATTTTGTTAATTGAATATTAATTCATTATTGAAAGTTGGGTAGACAGTTTAAGGGTACAGAATATTGTAGATATCTCTTACATGTAATAAAGATGTTTTTGGAAGAGTTACTAAATTTTTTTTCAACTAAAGTTAAGTACAACATAACAATGTCACAATGTAATGGGATTTATTTTGGTACTAAATTAATAGACCAGAGTGGAAAAACAGATAAAATAGATATAATGGATTGACAGTGTGAGCAAGTAAAAAGTTATATTACATGACTCTGTATTTTTATCCCAAGCATTTAACAATTACAAAACTAAGGGGCAGATTTACTAATGGTCGAATTTGGAAGTGAAAATTCAGCAGCTTTAACGTGGCAAATAGTGGAATTCAATTATTTTAAAGAGACAGTACTTCAAAAATTTGAATCAAATTTTGGGCTATTCAATAGGGTTGACCTGAAAATTTGAATCCTCTAATTTATTCATGGTCAAAACTCAAGTTCAAACTGGGAACAATCCAAACTCAAACTCTTCAAAAAGACCAACTGAAATTAATTCAAAGGTTTTTTTTTTTTTGTTCGAATAGGTCCATTTTCGATCAAATAGGTCCGCATTCAATCAAATCCAAATTAAAAATTTCAAAGTCCACCAATTGTCTCCAAATAGGTTCTAGGAGGTCCTTCTTAAGCTAAAACAGCAATTCAGCAGGTTACTGATGGCAATTGGTTTGATTTGAATTTTTAAAGAGACAGAACATGATTCAAATTGAATTTGGACTATTCCCTAGTCAAAGTACACAAAAAAATTTAATTTTCACTTTGACCCTTGATACATCTGCCCCTATGTCTAGTACCATGTCAGATTTCAAAATTAAATATAAAAAAATAGTAGCACTATTTACTGATGCATTTAAAAAAAAAAAAAAACATTTTTCCCATGACAGTATCTCCTTAAGGTTGTCATATATGGGCAGATAATAGCTGCTGAACAAATGGATCTTCAAGTATTTGGCCAACAGCCCATCTTATCTGCATTATTAAAAATGTTCCTGTGCTCCCATGCTCCATCTTGGGACATACTACACAATAGCTTATGTAAAACAGTTAGTTGGCTCTTTCTGAAAACATTGGATCAGGCAAAAGGGCCCATAGACTGATTTGCAATCTTTGTAATTTAGTAATAAAAATGACACCATAAAAACATGACACAATACCTTTACATATGATAACACTCCTAGGTATCCTACTATATCTCCAAGGCTAACATAGGGTAGTATGCCTGCAGATGACACAATTCTCTCTCTCTTTATTATAAGTTATTTATGCTTATATAATCCCCTGTCCTAACTTCCATCAGCTAAGAACCTTTCCTTAGGAACATTCATGAAATGTGGCAGGTTGTACAGATAATGGAAATACTTATTCAGTCACCTACATTTGAAGTATAGAACTCATGGAATTTTCTCTTGAAACCGATCCTTATATATGTGAGGGTTTGATCCTTGTATATGGTATATGGTATATGAAAGGAACAGGAGAATTTCCGGACTTTCACTGTGCTATCTTTATGCTATCCCTGTGCGAACCGATTCGTCTTAGCACGGCAGAAACCATCTAATTACACCTCTTCAGATACACTGTACAGGGGTCTTGCGAAGAACGACACAGTAGGCTCGTGTGTTGCAAAGCAAGTTCCGATTTATTATGGGTAGTGCTACAACTTATATAGCATAGTAAACAAAGACATTTCATTGTGATGACATACACAATGTGACTGCCCTCTATTTGGTAATGTTTGAACACCTGAGTGGCTATAGTATGTTTACACAGTTTACAGCTGGTGTGTACCTGACAAGAAACATGCTTGTGCAATCAAGTATTCAGACAGGAAAATACATTAATCCCTTGCAATCCCTTTCAGTATATGGTAACAGTAATTATATCTGCCAGCTCTGTCTCCTCTCACTCAAACAGAAACACCTTTAGTAATAGGTAGCTTGCTCCTCCCATACTCTATAATGGGCACTATTTAATGGGCAGTATAACCTTTTATTCAACAAAAGTTCAGTGAATAGGCCTTGGATGAATCATTAGCTGTAATGGGTTTATTTGACATAAACAAAGAAAATTAAGCTACTCCTTGTTTGGTTCTTGTGAGGTATATAATTAGATTACCAGTATATAACCCACTGTGGGAATAGGCACAATTCTGCCCGATTTGCAATAGGAGGGGTGAACAGACACAAAAGCTAAGTTCAAGAAGTTTTGAACACAATTGTCTTTATTCAACGGCGTCTACTGATGCGTCAATTTTTGCATGTCCGCGCTGCACTTGTGCCCACAATGGGTCGAATTTCGAAGTGAAAAAACTTCAAAATTCGACCATCGAATCGTTTGATCGCATCGAATGATTTGAAGGATTTTGTGCAAAATCCTTCTAATACATAGGACTTTCAGGAAGGGTTCTAGGAGGTCCCCCATAGGTTAAAATCGCAATTCGGCAGCTTTAAGGTGGTGAAGTGTCGAATTCGAAGGATTTTAAGGGCCAGTTTTTCTATTTGAATCTAATTTTCACCTATTCAATTGTCAAAGTAGCCCAAAATTACTTCAAAAGTAAAAATTTTTAACTTCAATTTTATTCAAATATTCCCTTCGACCCTTAGTAAATGTGCCCCAAAGTGTTTTCTATTCCCTTAAACCATTTTCTTTTCTCACAGTCTCTTTTCAGGAGGTTATAACATTGATTTCTTAAACTATTACTATTAATTTTCATCTAGTTGCTATAGAAAAGAAAAAAAAAAGATATGATATGAATCTAAAATACAGCTGAAATAAACCCAGAACATGTGGCTTAATGGTATCGAAATTGCAATTAAGTGCATCTAAGAATCTTTTAATTATACAGGTTAATTTAGATCCTACAATTTTTTTTTCTCAGGAAAGGATTATATCTAAATAAATAGTAATATTCTTTCTCTGTTTCCAGTGCACATACAGTGTGTGTTTATGGTTTGTTGCTTGGGAGTTATTGCCAGCCTTTATTCATCTATTTTCTATGCTTCTTATTTCCCTACTTCTGCTCTTTTATTTCCTCTCCCCAACATTTGCAAGACTATGAAAAATCAGCAAATAAAAAGTTACATTAACCCCACCCTGACCTCTTCAACATAATACACTGCAGGCTGATGGGTTGTATTTGGAGCTTTGTTGAAAAGCTGTCACTCTTCAACATCTAAAGTGCAGCCTGGGGAGCATTTAGTGGATAATTAATATATTAAATGCATGAAAAACAGTTACACAGGGCCAACTCCCTGCATTGTGATCTTTTCAAGGAAGGGAGGCATAGAAAAGGATAGATACAGCCTGTACACCATCAATATAGAAGCATCCCCTGAATAGCCATCATAAAAACTGTTCATAATTTTATAGCTTCATTCGTGGTAGAGCACCATAAAGGCAGGCTATATTTTTAACTCTCTGGACGCCTCATAAAAAAGTTGGCATAAGCACAGACAAGACACAGCAGCACACCTAAGGGTGAAGGATGTAGGGGGCATGAATTTGTCCTTGATGACCTAAGTAGCTTTGAATTGTGATGAGACCTTCAGGATAATTATTAATTGGCAGGCTTTATCGCTTTTTATTTGCTGACTACTATTTGTCTTTTATAAGCATGATGGAAGGATATCCAAGCACCCATGTCCTACTGCTGTGTCCTTCACCTTTAAAGGGGTAGTTTTCTTGTAAGTGAAAAATAAATCATGAGCTGAAGCATGGCTTAACATGTATATTGCAATTAGAATTATACTGAAATACATTACTGCATTGCAAATTTGCTAAACAAAAAATAATAAAGTTTCTATATTCTTCAGAAAAAGAAATCAAATATTAGAAAAACAAATTAATTTCTGCAGAATGAAAACCATTTTCAGCTATTTACGAAGATTATTTTCCATTATCTATTTAATTTACAGTAATATAAAGTATTACTAGAGGAATCATTTGCAAACGTCATACTGAATCTTTACATTTTTCCATACCTGATAGTCAGACTTTGATTTCTTTGTGTGATTTTTTTGGTACCACAGCCATTTGTATTATTACTCTATTTTTACTCGAGTGCAATCCTTTTGGATGGTAAATATTATAATCAATGTTTCTAAAGTTTTGTATTGTTCAGAGTTTATTTTGACTGCTTTCCACCCTGAAAAAATGTGATCTAAAACTTTAATCGCTGATGCTTATGTAGACCACCTAGCAAAAATATTTAACATATACTGTATTATTGCATGTTTGGACAAAAGTACATTTAAAAATGATCAGCATTAAGGCACTTCTTTGCATCCACTTTTACTATGTGTTAATATCCTATCTCTGTACAATACATTTGCAATCAGCTTGTAGTGTTTACAAATCTTTTATAATAAAGATGTATATATGTCATAAGACTGATCATTTAATTACAAAATGGTAAGTGTAAAAAGTGTAAGTCATAAGAAAACATGCTATCCTGGAATTCCAGGAGGTTCTGCCAGGCACAAGTGTTTTAGAATGAACACTAAGGGCCCCTTTATTGTTTTAAAACCATATTAGGACTCATTTACTAAAACAATTGCACATTTATCATAGCACAGTTCTACCTACTGTAGACTGGTCAAAATTTACTGCCTCTTAGTTGCTATGGATCTAATTTCCCCAATGCTATTTTCTCTTTGCCACTATTGACTTGATATTGCATATAATGCACTGTGTTGGCACTGGATATAAGGCAAGTCCTTATTTACATTTTGAAAGATTTGCATGATACTTTTAAAGTTTGGTGAGACTCCTTGTTATAAAATTGCCATGTAACTTGCTGCCACTAAACAAATAAGTTATTTTGTTGGTTACACTAATTGTCAGTAAAAATCCGGTACTTTATATTACATTATTTTAATTTATAGAAAGCTGTTATAAATATTGTACAATTCCTTCTTTACACACTGACACCATTCTATTTTTCATTTCATTTACATGAAATATTGTATACAAAAAAAAAACAGTTTTTTTGCATCTGTTCTTAAGCATTTTGTATTTCAATTATCCAGTTTTTGGCATTGTGTAGAAACACATCTGATTACATTTAAATAAATATGTAAGGGCTTTCTGCATATTTTTATACACTGCTTCATAATTACACTGCACTGACTGATATTTTTTATGGAACATTAACTTGATATCAGGTGACTGCATCTAGGAGTCTACGCCTACCCCCATGGACCTTGACATTATTAATAGCCCAATTCATTAAGTATTACTCTTGTACAATGAATAGCATAATATTGGCCTGAAGATAGGAAGAGTCAGAAGGAATAAGTCAAATTAATTTTCCAGACCAAACGCCCCAATTCAGTAAATTACATTCTATACTGTTTGCATTTGAAATATGACATAAATGGCTGGAGATACAATTTGAAAGCAAGTCTGTAAAAATCAGTACTGCATATATATGCAGTAAAATATTATGTAGGAAAATGAATGCATTTAAAAGAGAAAAATACACAGGACACATAGTAAAAATAGGTACAAATATGGGCCTATTATTTAAAAGATGGGTGCACTGTCTGCATTTTAAAGGATAATTCATTACACAATATTGCATCAGCACATGATATAGCACTTCATCATTGTCACCCACATGGGTCAGGGTACCCAGGAAAAATTGTTCACCCTACTCAGATTTTTGTAAAATTTTAGGGATGCACTAAATCCAAGATTCAGTTTGGTTTTCGGCCAGGAAAAGGCCATTTCCAGCAGATCTCAAATTCAACCGATTGTCCAGCTTTATTACAGTGGCACCTGTTCTATAAGAACAGAAAAAGAATCAAAGCAATAATATAATAATTTTCAAGATAATGTCAATGAAGTTCTGTCAGAAACATGCAAACTTCATTCTTTACTTTTCCTGAGCTGCAGTCAGGAAAGACCTGGGAAGTTTCTCTATCTTTAAAGCTGCAAGCGAGGGGAGGATTAATCTCATGGAACCAAAGCTGGGGTCTAGGTTATCTCTGCCCTTTGAAAGCTAATGGCGGGGGAGTACGAAGCCCTATGGATGAAACCAATGCCCAGGTCGGGAGACCTTTATTTCAGGTAATGCTTTTATGCTGGGAGGCTTTAGCATTTGATATTATGACAAAATTAGCGACTGCCACATGGATTTTACCTTGACGTGGTGTGTCGGCTTATCGATCTTATGATCATAATTTTGTAACTAAAAAACCCCGGTCTTTGTATACATGCATCTGCATAGATTACTGATATGACAGGGGACCAGGGAAATGTGCATTGATCAATCTCTCCTCTTTTTCTCTATGTCTGTAGTTAATTTGGCCAGATCAGTAGTACTTTCATTGTATTTTAGTACATTTATTTAGCTATGGAGTGCTCCCACAACCTTTCTTTTTTGAGACCTTAATAAATATAAGCAGAATTAAAAATGAAATAAAGGTTTGTGACCTATTATCCGGAATCCTCTAAACCTGGGGCTTTCCGGATAATGGGTCTTTCAGTAATTTGGATATTTATACCTTAAGACTACTAGAAAATCATGTAAACATTAAATAAACCAAATAGGCTTGCTTCCAATAAGGATTAATTATATCTTAGTTGGGATCAAGTACAAGCTACTGTTTAATTATTAAAGAGAAAAAGGAAATCATTTTTAAAAAATTTTAATGGATTTCCGGATAACAGATTCCATACCTGTAATATAATTAAAATATAATACAATTATGACAGGACTCCTTTAAATTTTCATTTTTTTGTTAGACTCGTTATAGCACTGCTCTTGCAGGGATTGTATTTTAAAAAATTGGTGCACTTTCTGCATATTTACCAATTTTTTATGATTTATAAAGGATATAATTCATTACTCAATATTCCATCAGCACACAATATACCACTTCATCGTTATCACCCACGTGGGTCAAAAAATGTTGACCTTACGATTCTTGTCAGATTTTAGGGATACACTGAATCCAGGATTCAGTTTGGATTTTGGCCAAGATTTGGCCATTTTCAGCAGATTTTGGATTCAACCGATTGACAAGCTTTATTATAGTGGCACCTATAAGAACAGGAAAAGAATAAAAGCAAGAATATAATAATTCTCAAAATAACATCAATGAAGTTCTGTCAGAAAACATGGAGACTTCATTCTTTACTTTTCCTCAGGAGAGATCTTAATACATTTAAGCAGAATTAAAAATTAAATATAATTAGAATATAATCCAATTATGAGATGACAGGACTCCTTTAAACTTGTAGCGTCCATATGCTTCCTTAGCATTTATCAAAAACAATAAAGACTCTTTATAGCACTGTTCTGAAGAGGATTCATTATTTATAAAAGAGACATATATATGCAGGTCATATTGGTTAGGTGTAAAGACATTGTAATTTAGAGGATAAGCATAAGTGTGAGCAGGAACAGTTAAGCTCCCATCTATTTGGCTTTAATCCACTCCTGGCTGTAGTCCAGTATTGGTAACAATACAATGATGACTGGCTGTGGTCCCAGGCTGGCAGACATCCATCGTAGACTGGCAACAATCCAAAAAGACAAAAAGCACTTTAGAAATAACGTTTGACTTAAGTTAAAATAGGCCTTAATTTCTATTTCTACTTGAAATCACTTTATACATGACTCCCAATTTAGATTTTTTTTTTTCAGTTGGCCACTTCAGTACTCTTGTATGTGCCAGTTGCTGTCTCTTTCATTGCAAATTTATTTCCTTTTTGCAAACATAGGTAGATGAAAGTGCAGACAACTGAAAATATTTTCAGAAAAATACACACTTGCAAAACTGTAACTGGGAATGTGGTTATCATTTTGGTAATGGTTTTGTTTCTGCACACACTTTATGACATTAACTCACACTATGATAAGCATCCATTGCTTGCTCTAATCCAGCCACTATGTCAAAAAAGTGTACAAGACCTAAAATAAGTTAGAGGGACTCATCATGGCTATTGTAGCATAGTACAATGTGTTTAGGGGGTTGTGTAAGGTGTTTAACCACAAATAACATCATGTAAACCAGCAATTTGATGGTTTTAATCAATTAAACACAAGTTTAAAATGCCATCTATAAACCCTACACTGGTTCCATTATTCAATTGTTCCTTTCAATCTGGAAATTCCTTCCTTCCTTTTCTAACAGGTATGTTCTTTTGTTTATTCCTTTCTTTCTTAGGCCACATTATGGGGCTTATTTATTAATGTCGAAAATGCCAAAAACTAGTGGAACAGAAAACTCAAATTTTTCAAGATTTATTATATCCTGATGATGGAAAATGTCTGAATCTGAAAATTCGGCATTTCAGACCTACTAAGGCTGTATATAAGTCAATGGGAGTGGTCCCTATTCGATTTGGAAGTTTCTGTGATCTGGAATTAGTCTGAAAATCCAACTATTTCTGACTTTTCGGGCAAATTGAGAGATTCTGGAAAAAAACTCATCATACGATCCAGGTCTTTCTCCATTTTTTTCGTTTGTCCCTGGTCTGATTAAATTGTGCTTTTTTAATAATAAATAATGTCTAATAGTGGATTCTAGTTTGATCAGACTTTTTTTATTAAAATACTCATTGGACATAGTCATGGTCAGTGGATGTAGGTCACTATAAGAAGGTTGGAAGATGTAAGGGAAACGTAAGAAGCTTGGCTTTTCCCTCATAGTTATGGTAACTGTACATTTGAATCATTAGCCACTGCATTGCAGCAAAGAGCCTCCAGTACCCCTGTAGTGTATTACAGTTACTCAGTACATCACAGTCCTCAATGAATCAGCAGCACCAGATATTGCTGGTAAACAGCTTAAAGTTCTCTAGTTTCCTTGCTTTTCATCATATAGTGATTCACGTTTGCCCTTTAAATTAATCTCTTCCTTCAAACCATCCTTAATTCTAGGTTTAAATTTAAAGCCACCACATTTTCTCCAAATCTAGTAAGCCATAGGAATTAATAAAATATTTAATACAATAAGACCTGATCAGATATTTGTTTTATTATTATAAACCCATTAGACTAGTTAAAAGTATAGTTGGTAGTTATGGGCTATTGGACTGGTTTAGAATTATTTTTTCAAATTAAAATTATTTGCTTGAAATAAACTCTTTGAGAGATGCAATTATTCGAGGATTTCTTGATATTAGCTTCCAGTATAAGGCATTCCATCCCCATAAAATAAAATTGCACCAATAGCATTTTTATACAGTATATATATTTCTTTACTATGCACATATGAAATGCCAAAAAATAACACTGTTTGCAATAACAATACTGTAACCCAATTTGATTTCTATAACCACAGGTTATTAAATTACTCCATGGTATCATTTTCAAATCCGTGTAAGTGATTAAAAATATTTTCCAGGAATAAAATACATACAGCCAGTGTTTTCTTTTCCATTTTAGCATTGTTTAATATGCATTTAATAAACCTATTCCGTATTGTAAAATCTATGTACCATGACACCCTCTTATGTCACAGAAGGAGCATTCATAGGCCATTAGGCTAAAGTAATGGTATCAGGAACCACTTTTCTCTAGGGAGTATTAACTATTTTTTGTATTTCAGTTATGCCTACTAAATCATTTAACCTTATGACTATGCTAACTGAACTCTACCCCAATCTTTAAAAGCAGAACATTAAAGGCCAACTGTCACACTCCATTGAACAAACCTTGTGTTTTATATATTAAAGGTATTAAACTTATACATCATATGCAGAGGGAAAAAGAATGCAAAAACAATTACTATTTATAGTTCATGTACCTTTGAAAGAGAATAATTAGTCAATTTAAAAAGATCATATTTCCTACTGTGCAGAAGAAAAGCATAAATATGTGAGACATTTAATTATATAGAAAATCCATAATTACACTTGGATTACATGAAAATAAAAAATACATTCAAGTATGTATATATATATATATATATGATTTAGGATAAAAAAAAAATATGTATACAACATGAAGGAAAAATATATTCCTTCATATCCTATACATCAGCACATTACGGGTTAACTCTCCCCTACAAGGAGGACGAGCATGGACCAATCAGATCATAAGAGGCACCTCCTCTTTTTCATCCTACCTTACTGCAGGTTGGGAGTAAGAGGACTGAATATTTTTTGTACCGGAGCCTGAGAGCTCTGAAGACCATAGGGGGAGTTGGAAGTATCTTCCCTTTGGTAGTGGCATGCTGGTCTAGTCTGCTGAGTGGGCACACGCGCAATAGCACTATTTCCAGGTTCACACATTCCAGTGCTGCAACAGAACCAGCAAATTTTTAAAAAAATTCCTAAGGCAATGCCCTTTAGAGGCAGACAATGATGTTGTATCCTGCGGGGTTTTGCATTCTCACCTTCTCTCTCTCTGATCCATTCTCTCTTTCTCTCATTTTTGGCAGTAATGTGTCATTTTTTATATTATAGCCTGGCCCAGATTTGTAGTGAGGCCACAAAGGCCCAGGCCTAGGGGGGCAAAATTTTAGGGGAAGCATGCCACCCTGCCGCATCCTAAGGAGCATTGAGTGCTCCGGTATTGTGTGTGCACAGAGGCCAGCACTAGGACTGCACATGCCCCAGGTATTTGAATGCACTCTCATGTGCACAGGGCCCAGCACTAGGACCACGTGGCCACAGGAGGGGGAGCACGCGTGAAGAAATCCAGCCCTGATTATACCTGTCCAGCCAAATAAAGCAATCTAAAGGCAAAAGAGCATCCAAATCTAAAAACAACTTGCCTGCAGAGGGTGCCAGACTTCCTTTCTGAATGAATATCCTAGGGGTCACTGTGAGAATTGTCTTGCCAAAGAGGATACTCCTGCTGGTCGGTCTGAGCAAGCAATGGGATGGTTAAAAGATATGCTTCAGGAAATGTTTATGGAGTTTATGGAGTTTAAAGAATTCCTTTTACAAGTGGATAATGTCTCTAAACTTATCAAGGCTGTCAAAGGAGCCATAGAAGCTCAGGAGGGGAAAGTGAGTGATGTGGATAAATCTCAGGAATCCCTTAAAAATGGTAAGTTATTTCCATTAAATAATGTTATTAAGGGTATAATTCAGTTTGAATGGAAGACCCCTGATAAAGCTTTAATAAAGAAAATAAAACTTAAAATCCTAAATCGAAGATTTAAGTCTTTGTTCCCTATTGATGATGAAGCAAAGGCTTGGGAGGCTACCCCGGTGGTTAATGCAGCAGTTACGCAACTTTAAAAAAAGAACAACCATTCCAGTTAAAGATGGTTCAGAACTAAGGATCTTAAAGCTGAATGCTCTTAAAGAAGTATTTCTTCTTCTGCCCCTGTCCAATGCAAGCCATCAGTTGCCGCCTCTACCATCTCCAGGGCTATGAAGAACTGGCTGACCCAGTTGGAGGATGAATGAGAAAACGATCTCTTAAATCGCTTAATGTGATTATATTGGAACTCGAGTTTTTGTGCGACTCGTCGATTGAGTCTCTTAAATTGGCCTCTAGGACCATGACCCTTTCCACCTCAGCAAAGATAGAGATATGGCTAAAACCTTGGATAGCTGATAACACTTTTAAGGTTAATTTGTGCAATATAGAAAATCAGCGGAGCACTCCATCGGTATAGTTGAAATTAAATTCCGTGTTTATTAGATCATTTTATAAAATCGCCATCGTGAGTGCAACAAATCCCATGCTTAACGCGTTTCGTGGCGTCTCGCCACTTCCTCAGAAGTGGTATAGATGAGAGTGTCTGCTCCCCTTTCTTCCGCTAAATCCACTATAATTTGTGCAATATGCCTTTTCGAGCCGGGCCACATTTTTGGTTTGAAATTAGACACTCATGGAGAAAATGTCTGATGATAAAGATAAGGCTCAGCCTCAAGATATTTAGAGGTCTAGATGGAAGGGTTCCTTTTTTGTCTGCAAAAGAGGAACCCAGCAAGAGCACAGATAGACAGTAAAGATATGGTGAAAAAGAAAATGATGAGAATCAGTCCTAATCCCAGGTTGGTTCTAGAGCCAATGGGGGAAAAATAGATCTTTCCCTTTGGGCCGTAAGTGGGATCTCTGATGCCAGGTGGGGAAGGTTAGCTTTTTCTACAACACTGGCAGGACCTAGTATCAGCTCTATGGGTCTTACATCTAATCAAGGAAGGGTACAAGGTGGAGTGTCACAAATTCCCTCCTGCAAGATTCCTTCCTATCCCCAAAAGTGCTTCTTTAGAGGAAGCAATTCATTCATGTTCAAAAAAAGTGCTTGAGTTCCACCCTTGGAGGAAGGATTAGGCATTTATTCTATTATATGTCTGGTTCCAAAGACAGATGGGTCATGTCGGACAATTTTTGAGTTTGTTCAAAAGAAGCATTTCAGGATAGAGACCATACAATTGGTTCTTCAGATTTTGTAGCCTAGATTACCATGCCAAAATAGAGGATCAAGGATTCGTAACTCCATATACCTATATTTCTTACTGGCTCAAGAGTTCAAAGGAAAACAATAACAAGAACCAAGAACAACAGAATAGGAGAGAGTCCTGGAACTGGAGCTAAGAAATCAGGAATGTAGGAAATCAGGAACATAGGACTAAAGTATGGGTGTCCAGCAGGTTTAGAGAACTATGAACTGGCAAGGAGGGAAGCTAGTTCAAGGTAAGGTCCCTCTGCTGGGAGCCAATAGGCTGCACCTGCCAGTTAATGCAGAGCAGCTGAATATTTATCAGAGCCAGGGTTAGCTATAGGGACCTCATAACAGGAACCCTAACCCAAGGGGGTAAATTTATCAAAGAGTGAAGTTCCGCCACTCTCCATTGATTTCTATGGGATTTTGAAAGGCGTATTTATCAATGGGTGAAAGTGAAATTTCCCCCTATGATAAATACGCCTTTAAAAATCCCATAGAAATCAATGGAGAGAGGCGGAATTTCACCCTAGTGGCGGAACTTCACTCTTAACTTCACTCTGATAAATATACCCCTATACCTCTAATCTGCCTGAATACTAAAGTAGTAAGGCAACAGGCTGCCATACGTAGGGTCCCTGGTTGAAATGCAGCAGAGGGATTATTACTTACAGAGGGACATCTTCCTCAAGTTAATTCGCCTCTGGTGTACTGAAGTGAATTTAATGGCAACCAGGATGAACACCAAGTTTCCCAGATTCTGCGCTCTTGTCCCATAGGACCAAACATGGGTTTTGGATGCCATGGCAATCAGCTTGAGATTCAGACTAGCATACATTTTCCCCCAATACAAATGGTCAGCACAGTAATCGGGAAAATTCACGAGGATCAGACGTCCGCAATAATAATTTTTTCCTTCTGGCCAAAGAGACTGGTTTTCTCAGGTAATGAAAATGTGCCATGGGAATTATTGGATTCTTTCCCAGGTGAAAGACCCGATCTCCCAAGACCAAGTACTTCATTCGAACTTGTTATGCCTGAGGCTCACTGCCTGGAGATTGATAGGCCTATATTAACATAATTTGGACTATCAGATAAAGTAATTACTACTTTTCTTCAATCCAGAAATTTTTCTAATTCAAAGGCCTATTCCAGGATGGTCAAAGTTTTTAAAGGAACAGTTCAGGGTAAAAATAAAAACCAGGTAAATAGACAGGCTGTGCAAAA
>CM044434.1:61930343-61950565 GCA_024363595.1 Xenopus borealis | reverse complement strand
AACATTTCTGTCTACAGTCTTCAGCAGAGAAGGAAATCCAAAGGAGTTCATATCAGACAAAAGACCACAGTTTGTCTCATATGAGTTTGAATCCCTTCTTAGAGAGAGGAATATTGTGCATAGGAAATCTTCAGTGTATTACCCACAAGCAAATGGAGAAACTGAGTGATTCATCAGAAGTCTGAAAGAAGCACTACAGACAGCAAATCTTACTGGGAAATCTTGGAAAGTATTTACAACAGAGGTCTTACATAACTACAGAGCAACATGCCATGCAATAACCCAATCATCTCCAGCTGAATTATTACATGGCAGACAGATGCGCACTAAGTTACATGTTGCAGACATCAAACTTCCACAAAATAATGTTCCTTCAAACTCATCTACTGCTGACATTGTCAAACGTCACCAAACCAAATGCAAGGCTTAAACTGATAGGAAACGTGACTCAAGAGTGCACTTTCAGCCTGGATCTTTAGTCAGAATTAAGAAACCAGGAATACTGAAACAAGGACAACCTAAATTTACTACACCACTTGAAGTGAGACGCCAGCGAGGACCATACACATATGAACTGTCTGATGGACGCATATGGAATGCAAGTCATCTTGCTCCTGCTAGATATGACTTTGTAGACATTCCCTTTGATGAAGGACATTTTCCTACCCCCAAAGCCAACTGCAATAGGCCTGAAGAAAATTAACCTATAAGATGTAGTGAGAGAATCAGAAAACTACCTGCATCGACCCAGGACTATGTGATGTGAATAATGTATATTATTGCTTTAAGATGCATTGTTGTTCCAAATCAGTAGCACAAGAATTTGCCGCTTTCTATCAAAGTCTGTACTCTACTTCAACTAAACCCGAACACAACTCCTCCATTTTCTAGATACTATCCCAATCCCATCCCTTCCCTCTAGCGAGCAGGCATTCCTTGATGCTCCCTTTACTACCCGTGAAGTTGCTGATGCGATTGCCTCACTACCTACAAACAAAATGCCAGGACCAGATGGCCTTCCTCCAGACTGGTATAAAGCCACCTCAGAACAGCTGATCCCAAAATATTTAGAGACCCACTTCATTCACAGAAGCCCTAATAGTTGTCATTCCCAAACCTGGTAAGGATGTGACACTGTGCACCTCCTACCGTCCTGCATCCCTACTGAATACAAATGCAAAAATCCTGGCCAAGATCCTCACCTCCCGCCTCCAGCGGGTGGTGCCGGACCTCATTCACCCTGACCAACCTGGCTTTATGCCTGGGCGCTCCACCAATATTAACCTTTGCAGACTCTTTACCAACCTACAGATTACCCATGCTGAACCAGGCACCAGAGTAGTAGCCTCCTTAGATTCTGCGAAGGCCTTTGACTCGGTGGAGTGGGATTACTTGTGGGAGGTACTAGCCCAGTTTGGATTCGGCTCCAGATGTATATAATGGATCAAGTTGCTCTATAAGAACCCTACGGCTCGAGTGAGAGTTAATGGCCACATCTACCCTCCCTTCCCTCTTACTAGAGGAACAAGGCAAGGTTGCCCACTTTCCCCGATCCTCTTTGCCTTAGCAATAGAACCCCTAGCGATACTGATCAGACTCTCCCCCCTAATTAAAGGCTTATCCTACGGCACTGTAAAAGAAAAGGTCTTTCTCTTTGCAGATGATCTTCTTATCTACCTAGCTGATCCCAAAGACTCCCTTACCACCCTGCTTGAACTGGTGAACCGCTTTGGCCGGTTCTCTTGACTACAAATCAATTGGGAAAAAACAATCCTGTTTCCCATAGACTCGGACCAACCCCGGCCTCCACCAACTGATTCCCCGCTGAAATGGGTCACCCAATTCAAATACCTTGGTGTGCAGGTCCATTCAGATATTACTAAGTAAACTGAGCTAAATCTTGATCCAATCCAATGGACTAAACTCCCTCTCTCCTTTTGGGGAAGGGTCAATGTAGTAAAAATGATATACCTCCCCAAACTCATCTACCTCCCCCACAATGCACCGGTGTTTATTCCTAAAGTATACTTCAAAAACAAATAATCTTGATCTCCTTTCTCTGGAACAACAAAACACCCAGAATCGCTTGGAAAAAGCGGTGTGCCCCCATTTGAAGAGGGTGGCTTGGCCCTCCCTAATTTCCACTTGTAATATCTGGCCTCACAAATCTACTATCTACACTGGTGCTTTAACCCTGACCCATACAATCCAAATTCATAACTACAGGCGCTGATATTTTCCTTATGGGAGAGTCTGCGTAACTTCCCCTATCGGACCCTCAGAGATTCCGAGCCTCTTCCAACCACATTAACAACTCCACACATAGCTTGGTTGATCGCCCTCAAACTCCTGAGACAAATACCACTCTTACGATACCCTTATCTCCCCCTATGGGGCAACTCCTATCTAACACATTTCAAAACCCTGCAGGATCCAGCTTTTTGGCCAAGGCAATTAATTAAATGTTTAAAGGATCTCCTTGACAACCAAACCTTTTCCTCCTACCACACTCTCCAACAACAATGCCACCCAACCCACATTCTACTTTTTAAATACCTCCAGCTAAGACATGCTTTTCATTCTCAATTTAGCACTCTTTCCCCCCCAATTGTCTACCCTCAGCATAGAAGATAACCTTCATGACACCAACTCAACAAAACTATTATTCCAGCTCTACCAACACCTTCTTCTATCCGGGCCCAAACCCTTTCAACTAGCCCGCGAATGGTGGGCTACAAAAATAGTAGGCCTAGATCAGGATGACTGGGATGAAACTATCGATAATGTGTACACAGGCCTGATATCAATGAAAGACAAACTTATCCAGTATAAAATCCTACACCAGGTTTCCATTACCCCCATACAACTTAAACACATGGGCGCAATCCCTAAAGATTCCTGCTCCAGATGTCAATGTTTGGCTGCAGACTTCTTTCACCTAATGTGGGAATGTCAACATGTATTGAGCTTTTGGGAACAGGTTGTAAGTTTTCTAGCAGACCACCTGGATTTCCCGAGGGTAGTTTCCCCCAAGACCTGCCTACTAGGGGTCTTAGAAAAACTAGTACCAGCCAAATATCCACGAACGTGTTTTCGTATTCTATTTTCCTATGCAAAAAAAACAGTGGCCCTCCACTGGATGGGCAACCTTCCACCTTCTCTTAAAGCCTGGATATATTTAGTCAACAATGCAGTACCCCTCTACAAACTCACATACGAGGCCAGGGAACCCCAACGAAATTTGACAAAATTTGGGGCCCATGGAATGATATAGATCTGACTCTGCAGTAGAGAGGATCAATGGAACTTGCCTATTCCTAAGTGGACTGGGGAGGCTTTGCATACCGAATTACTCTAGAAGGCCATGCCTATTATTATCAAGCTGTAATGTATCATTCTCCTTGTGAGCGTTCTTCTGTACCCTAACATAATCTAATGGTAGCATGCTCAAAGACAGCTGACCAGTAAATGCTCTTTTGCGGCTCTGTATGACTAGTTTGCGCGGTACTTGTTGTATGTGTTGTTGTGTGTTTAAAAATAAATAAAACTTACCTTTAAAAAAAAAAAGATGCATTGCTGCTGTTTAGTACATTTGCCCAAATGCTTTCCTACTATAGGGGAAATATGTGGTGTTTATACAAATGGCCTGCGGTTGTCACTGTGTATACACAGGACTTTCTGTACAGCTTTAAAGTGAAAGTAGGAAGTACTGTAGTTGTGTAATGAACCTGTTAATAAAGCACTGTTATACCCTGCTCATCCTCGGCTACCAAAACATAACAGTCACAGGCTGAATAATCACTTAACATACAGTCATATTTCATGAAAAATAGAACCAATAAGATACATGTATCTAACTGTCAATCTAAATTATAGGCAGTACTTGAAGGAAGGCCAATAGTAAACTTTCTTAAATAGGCCAATCCACAGCAAGGTTAAAAATTATGGTTACATTTGAACAACAATAGATTTATTTATAAAAACGCAATTACAATTAATTGAAAGTAATTCAATAAAAATTAAAAAAAATTTACATAAAAGAAACATTGTATTCACAATTCATGCCAAATATTCTTGTTTAAGTTATTTATTTGAGATATCACCTATTACTGAAAAGGGAGAGAAAGACCTATTATTACAATTAGTAAAGTTTATGGAAACAGTGGTTGAACTATTTGGATCTTTAATATTGCATATGTGTTCTCTGATTCTTTCATTTCATGTTTGTCCAACATATTGCTGGAGACATTTTATACAACACTTTTGGAATTACAATTAATGTGCTGTCTAATGTTGTATATTTTATTAGATTGAGAAGACTGAAAAGTTGTGGTCCAATTGACATAATTACATGTAATGCATCTATGAGCTCCACATCTGTACATGCCCTTTATATTCAGCCAGGTATTATGAGTGGGTTCAGAACTTTGTATAAAACTTGGAGATGACAAATCTCAAATTTTTTGGAGCGTCTAGAGACTAAGCAACATTTTGATCTTAAAATCTGATTGTGTCAAATCTGTGTGATGAATAGCTAAATTTCAACAATATTTATGATTTGCTTAAATTGAGTAATGTGTGTCAAAACACAAGTCAGTGTTTCAAAATCATTCTTCTTTCTTTGTATATTCGATTCAGTAGGGGAAAGACAATTGTTGGAATGATTATCTAGATTGTTCTTATACTTCTTGAAAAGATCACTACTTTTTTTATATGCAGGTTTGGAAAAGGCTACCTTCAAGAAACATGACTGTGTTATGAATTCATCAAAACTGAAATGTTCTTTGAAGTCTCAAAAATCGACTACAAGGTATGCTTTTAATAAGATGATCGGAATGGGAGGACTGGGCATGTAAGATGGTATTGTCCACACAATCTTTTCGATAAAGTGTTGAAGAAACACTATAAAAGATCTGAGTGTGATATCCAGAAAATTTTGAGTATGCATGTTAAATTTGAAAGTAAACTTCAAATTTAAATTATTAGCACTATTTAGCGACCATAATATATGATACAATCTTTATAAATGTTTGAATCATGAAAAATAATTTATTCCTCCCACCAGCCAAAATATAAATTCACAAATGAAGGAGCAAATTTGGCACCCATTGATGTACCACAGCATTGAAGAAAACTTCTGATCAAAAAGAAAAAAATAATGGGTAAGTAGAAACAAAAAAAAAATTCTTTGTGTGAAGAATTCGAAGTTCGATCGAATTTGCATTAAATTCTAATCTTCGTATATGTAAATTAGGCAAATTTGTCCATCAAATAGTCGAATTCAAATATTCAAATAAAATTTTATTAGAATATTCGACTATTCAATGGTCGAAGTACTTCCCCTATTCGACCACCTAGTTCGCCAGATTCAAGCTGCCGAATCGGGGACCATTATTTTTGATTGAATAAAAATCTGATTGATCGATAAAATCGTTTGAATCGATCGATTTTAATCATTAATCAATCAAAATTTTTTTGTTCAATCGATCGAATTGCGGTAAAATCCTTTTATTTTACTTCACATGGTCGAATTTCAAATTTTTTTTTTAATTCGAAATTCGACCAATAGTAAATCTGCCCCTTAATTGCGGTGATACCTAAATGGTGAAGTATACACGAATGCAATTAAGTAACATCAGTTGAGGCCCACTTCTCAAATAAAAGACAAATGAAGCAAAGTGGATATTTTTCTTAGAAACTAGAAATTTGTTTCTTGTAAAAAAAATATTTAAAAAAAACTTAATTACTTTCTGTAAAAGTTGTAGACACCTTGTATACAGTACAAAAGAAAGAATTGAACATAGTTCATTCTACTTAAGCCAATATATACTGCTATTATTTAACTGCTAGATTAATTAGTTTTTTAACTATGTAATAGTGTTTTTATAAATAAATCTTTTGTTCAAATGTGACCATAATTTGTAACCTTGGATTGGCCTATTTAACAAAGTTTACTATTGGCCTTCCTTCAAGTACTGCCAATAATTTAGATTGACAGTTAGATACATGTATCTTATTGGTTCTGTTTTCATTTCAATATGACTGTATGCCCCAAAGGCACGAAACGCATAAGGCCTCATTTTGTGTACAATAAAAGTGTTTTACTACATCTGTTTTTTTGGAGTGGGGCCCGGTATGTGCCAGCCTTCATCTATTTTTCAATTGCCATATTCTAGCCAACCCTTGCCCAATCACTCTCCATTAACCTTAAACCTCAGGGGGCTCTGCATAAGACCCATTAATTTCCACTGGGGGCTCAATGAGGGCTCAACAGAATCTTAGTTATGTCTCTTCTTCAATTACACTCTGCTTGAACATAACAAATTAGAGAAAAAGCAATGTAAATTACAGACTGTAACTGAACAAAAAGGACTAAATGCAGAAAGCTAAACAGCCAGTCCTCACTTCTAAATTCAAGAATCCAACAGACCTGAACCGAATTTGACTTACAACTCTTTCTAGGAAAGCTAAAAAACACATTTATTGGACTAAACAGAAATATTTCAATAATACAAGTAAAATATAAATCCTCTAAAAAACTATAGTGAGCCTCAGAAATTTTGTCATGTACTAGTTTGGCAGGAAAATAGGTCTGCTGGAACAAATCTGACTCCTCTGTAAACCAGGAGAATCCAACTATTTCTGGTCTTTACTAACACCCCTTTGGAGCCCCAGAACCTTCTGCTGCCATTCTAGCTGGTAACACACTAATCTTAGAGATCAGACTAGAAATTATAAGGTGCAGACAAGGATCAGACAAAGTGTCGTCAAAAACAAAGGCAGGCAGCGAGGATCACAGTCAAAATAACAAGCGGAATTCAAGTAAACAGGTGTACGCAATGAAAAGGCTTTAGCAGAATCTGAACCACTAAAAACCAGCATAGGCAATGAATTGAATGAATGGCACAACAGGAACAATGAACAATAGAAAATGTATGGAAAGTTTTGCCACCAAAACAGAGGGGAAGAAATATCAATGGGAAGCAATAAATCAAGGAACACAAATTTAGCCTCAAGCGTGCAACTGCACATGTCCCAAAATCATCATGTGCCTAATGAGGCACACAGAGTTGGCATGACATTGGGTGATGCCTTCAGCAGCATGTCTTATACTTTCTCTTAGTCTCCAAAATTTACAGATGAGAAATGAACTGGACCCTCAACATATAGAGAAAACACATGAAATTATATTTTCTACCCCCCCCAAATCCTTTACAAACTAACCTCGCCAATACACATTTTCAATAACTTCATCCCTAACCTCACCACCTCAACAATTGAGTGTAGATTTTAAACTTATCTAAAACACCAAGCCCGTATGGCTTCGCTGTCATCTATTATAAAAAAAAATTGAAAAGACATTTAAGCCTCCACAGAGATACTCAACAGGCAACAGTTCAACAAATCAGAGAGCATATAGATGCTTGATTCTCTGGGGAGTGGATTCCATACAAACCAGATGCAATGCCAATGCTGGTGTTTAATCTTAGGTACCTGCTTCTGTATGCACATACTGTGTTTAAACTTGTCCCTAATTTTGGCATAGCATTCTGACTATTCTTGAATACTGCCTACACTTTCCTGTGCGTGGGCTATGACTGCAAGCCTTTCTTAACCCCTAATATTATATTTCACAACAGAAATATTAATCTAGGATATATATATATATATCTCAGTAAATTGATAACCAACATAGAGATTCTTTTGAAGCATTATGAGACTTATGTAGGGTAAACATTAGCTATAGTAATTATAAAGTATTAGACAAATATTCAGTTGTCAAGGACCTGTTACACTGCGATGCCTGGCAATGTGTGGCAAATTATTTAAACGTGTTTACGCCACATGATAAATCTGGCCCTTATAAGTATAAACTACAATAATGAGAATATTTGAATACATATGTATTTCTAGGATATAGAATATATAGGAATGTTTACACAACTGGAATGAGGGCTCTGCCTTAAAGAACTTACAATCAATGTTTAATGTTCATTTAAGTCTGTGCAGAGTTAAAGATCTAAATCTGAAAATCCTCATCCCACTGGAACACTTTTCAGAAAGTCTGAAAAATAGATCCAGAAGAGTAATGCATTTTAAATTAGGTTATTATTATGACCTGCAATTTATTTTTGGAAGCTAATTATGATCAGCAAAAAAAATGACTAATTGAATTTTGATAATGTTTCATGCTACAGGTGGCAGGTGCCATGTTATGAGATAAAAAATGAACTCTGATGAACTGTCTTTAGTACACCTTAATGTAGAAAATAGTGTTTATATCCATTGTGAACAAAGGGGATCATAGTAACTCAAGGTAAAATGCTCCATTGTACTAAACCATTACAAACAATCAGCATTTCCCTTTAATTTGTCTAGCCAGGGTAGACTAATGAAGTCAGGTGTCTGATTGCTACTAGACTGGTAGAAAACGGTATCATGTTAGTCCTAGAATACACAAAGCATTATAATTTATTAAAGAGAAAAGTGCATTAACTTGCTAAAAGCTCGAGATCTAATCCAAATTCTGGCCCGCTATTGGACCAGAAACTGCCAAGCATCAAAGACTCTATTGGTGAAGTCCTCCAATCAACTTACAGATCAAACACAAAGGGGCAGATTAATTAAGGGGTGAATTTTCACCAGCATCAGATTTGGACCGATCGCACCACTTCGCCAGGCGCAAAAGCACTAAGAATCACTAATTCACTAAGATGCATAGTTTCATTTTGTGTGTCAAATGCTGGTTACTTTTTGCTAGCGTTACTTCAGCTGTGTGAGCATTTCATAGTGAAGATACGGTAGAGTTTCTTTGTGCCTAGCGAAAGTTCTCTAGTGATCTTAGGTCAATTTGCATACAGCGGGAAATTCAAAGTTGTATGGACGTCTATTTTAAATGTTGCTGCAAATACCAAAGTTTCCTCTTTTTATTACAAATGTCCAGGGAACCTTATTAAAGACAAGCCAGTTAATATAATGTGCTACACAAGAGCCGACTGTAAAATTTATATTCCATATGTTTGAAAACTTATGGGAAAAAACAGTTACACAAAAAAAGTTTGTTAGGACTTTTCCGGGCAACCACCCTGAAAAAGGAAAAGTCGCCAGTGTTTTTTTAACTGATGCATTTTCCGCTCACTTGATAGGTTGTAGGGGGATCTATAGCACTTTGCCTGGTCTGAGGTGGCAAAGGCAACTCTGTTGAAAGAGGTAACGTTCTGTAAAATCTGCATTTTAGTCAATTTTGGTTTACCTTCATTTTCTACAGCCACATGAACAGACTCTAATTTAAAAAAGGCAAGATAATGAAAACCCAAGTTTTACCCTCAGAGTCGGTCCTTTTTAGGACATACGTCGGCAACGGCCAAAATTTGCTCAAAGGCAGTGACTTTACTTTGGAACCTTTCTTTCTCTTTTTCTTTTTACCCATCTTACCTAAGGAAAACATACTTAGTGAACCCTCCCTATGGTAGGGTTAAACCGCTCCACTCATTACAACTTGGGGTGTTACGACAGCAGTAACTATTGTCACTCATTCCCCCTTTAAGTAACCCTGCTTTTAGATTTTTCACCAATCCTCCCTACTTTTCACTTCCTTCCTAACTCTTTATTTAACCTTGTTATTCTAAATATGCAATATTTCAAAGCAATAAGTATTACTATGCATACTTATTCCGAAAAACAATTCAACTTATATTAACATGTTACAAATAGAAGACAGTTTCCCAAGAAAACCATACTGGAACACAAGATCTGCTTGCTGGGACAGATTTTGTACTATTTTAAAAAGTTCAATACTATGCCCCAATGTGGGAATCAGATAAACTAATGTCAATGGCTTAAGTCAATCAAAATAGTACTTGAACAAATCAAAGTGATCTCCTTGAACATTGAGGGGTTGATTCAAGTGCGTAACTTCAGAGGAAGCAGACCCTGCTGCAGGGGGCCCCAAGAAGTATAGGGGTCCCCATGAGGCCCAATTAATGGCAAATGCAACATATATTGGTAAAACAGCACACAGTATACAGTATACGCCAATTAAAAGAAGGAATGTATTAAATGGACTAAAACAGACCAATGCTCACATAATGCTGCTGAAGGAAGGACATTGGCGCCAGAAAGATAACCCAACATTACAGGATTGATGGCTCCAAAGCACAATTGCAGCATCTGATGAATACAAAACGAGAGGTGAAGCTTTACTACTCAATTTATGTTGCTCAGTACAAAAAATGTACAAAGAAAAAGCAGGATGCTAATTAATAGTTGATTTAGATATACAAATTATCCAGTATACAATAGTGAATATCTATGCACCTATTACTGAAAATAAATATTTCTTTACAGAACTCCTGAACTCTTAAATTTGATCCTGGGTGGTGATGCCAATGTGATTTGAGATGCAGCCATGGATAAATCAGGTACACATTCCATGCACACACTGCCACTAGAGCAAAACCCTTAAACAAGTTAAGTGCCTTTCTTCAATGACAGGACACATATACATATATGCAGCCACTTGGATTTGTGTGTTAAATGTGTCATGACTCAGGGGTAATTGAAGAAACTGTGTTATCTAAAGTTATCTTAACTCATTTAATGCATTTAACCTTTTCATTAGCATACCAAAGTACCATTGTTCAAAATGATGAACGCTTTAATTAGATGGAATGTTGTGACGCAATTTTCTGTGTTAAATGAGACAAGTGGGAAATCTGAGTTTAGTTATTCTGTGTCAAACACACAATCCAAAGTGGCTTCATCTGTAGATACCTGTCACGGTCGGCACCCAATACCAGAACAAGTGCCAAGCACCTTGGTCTCGGCTCATGCTTCACCAGTAGTGTGACCGCCTTTGGCTTCGGGAGGAGCCCTCAGCTACTCAGATGCCACCTGGACTTATACGAGAGGTGCAGAGCAGGAGTTCTGGCTAGCAATGGGGCACAACTGTATAAAGTCAGTAAGGCCAAAGGTCACGATACAAGTTGGAGTAGGCAAGTTCGTAGTCAGACAGGCTGGGTCGAGGCGGGCGGATAACAAGGATCGTCAGGCAGGAAGGGGTCAAACCGGGTGATCAATCAGAAGGAAGAGGCAGAATCAAAGTCAAAGTACAGGCAGGGGTCAGGTTACGGATATCGGAGTAGTCAGGAACAGGCCGGGTCAAACACAGTAGAATACAAGCAGGATACAGGAAACAGACGCACAAGGCTCAGGAAAGCACCAGGAAATGAATCCTATCACGGGCAATGAGCATAAGCCGAACCGGCCTTTTAAGGAATTCAAATTTCGCGCCAATGCGCGCTGACGTCATACGTCAGCGCGCCTGCGCCTTTAAATCAAACCCGGAAGTGTGCGCGCGCGCATAGGAGCCGGCAGAAGAGGAACATCGCGGCAGGCGTCCCTGCCGGTAAGGTGCGTTTCATTACAATACCTCCATCCACTCGATAGAGGTTACACTTTCTATTCTTGAGCTCATGGCACCCATCCCTGACTAGACTACTGTCTGGTCTCTCAAACTAACCTATTATCAACTAATATTGGGAACATCAAATTATCAGGCCACGCCCAAATATCTTTTACATGAGCCCAGAGCCATGTTCCAGAAACTGGTGTTTCCCATCCTCAGAAAATGTATTTGAAAACATGGTGGGCCAATTATGTAGACAGCAATGTAGAACTTTGAGATAACTCCCAATTATTCTGGACAGCTGAGAAACAGGTCATAAGGGGCCATAAAAATCCTATAACAAATAATATCAACACCTTAAAAAGGAACTAACACATTTTTATAAGTTATTTAAATCAACCAACTCCCCAGAGGCCAAGAAGAAATACACAGACACAAAATAACTATTTGATATTTTATCGACAGATAAAGCTCACAAAATGATAAGTCACACAACAAGCAGTTATTACTGTTTTTGATGGGAAAACAAATCTGGTGCCTGTTAGCTAAAATAGTAAAATCTCAAAAGTCAAACACATACATTTAGGTGGTTATTAAAATCCAAATGTATATGATTTTTTAAAATAAAAAAGTCAGACCAAACTAGAATCCAGAATTTGACCTTATTTATTCAGATCATGGGGAAAAAAACAATTTAAAATAAATTTGAGTGATGGCCCCGAATTGTACAGTTTTTCTCAGATTTTTTCTCCAAATTGCAACATTTTTGGGGGGGGCTTTTTCCTAAAAATTCAGCATTTTCCGATTTTTGCCAGAAAAGTCCAAAAAAAGTCGGTTTTTTGGGCTAATTCGAGTGCAAACCACAGAATATTTCTATATAGGATAAGGACTTCTCCCACTGACTATCAGTATATATAACCTAGGCAGGTCTGAGATGGCAAATTTTCAGACTTATTGCAGCCTCAGGGTAAAATAAATTTTCTCTCCACAAAAAAATTTGGATTTTATAGTAAAAACTAACTAACATTTGAACTTTAATAAATAACCTTCTTAATGTTGATGGGTGGGCCACTACTCAAATCAGCACAGTACTGACTAATTACTTCATGTCTGTCTATGGCAATGCCCCAGATGTGACAGTTGAAATGATAGTTGAAAGTTTACAATCAGGCACATTGCCAGACACAGATTTTTTTTAATTATTAACCGTTGAGGTTACCCCTACCTTATTTATAGTGATGGGCGAATCAGCGACGTTTTGCTTTGGCAAATGATGCTAGAATCTTACTACCAAAACAGCCAACCTCTACAGGCCTATATGCCTTTTAAATCAAGACATAAAGATACTGACCAAAATCCAGGTCAGAGCCCCTAGAAAACTAATTGTAATGCTATTCCACTGTAACCTAGAAAAAAAGACTGCATAGAATGCTTCATAGTCTAGATGCAGATAAGGCTTTCAATAGAATCTCACACATGAACATACATAGACTTTCAACACTTTGGCATTTACATGCTTAACCTACTGTATTTAAAGCACTATACGCCTCCCCAACTACACATCTCACAGTAAACAGACTCAATTCTCACTACTTCCCAATTAAGAGGGGGACATGGTCGCCCTCCTTTTTAATGCAGTTATGGATAAATTATACTGAGTACACAGCTCCCAGGCATCCAAACATACCTACGTTAGCAGATGACAATTTTATTTATCAATGAACCTCTCCAAGAAATTACCATAATACTGCAGAAAATTGGTGCCATAGCAGGTTTCTGTGTCAATTTGGAAAAATCTGAAGCACTGCTTTTCAAGCATGCCTCAACAGATTGATGGCTCCAAAGCACAACAGATTGGTCTACAGACTTTCAAAAAAAGCAAGAGACCACATAAAATGACTTACATAAATTAAACTTAGAAACAAAATAGATTCCTTACAATAAGAACTCCAAACCTGGGAAAACTCATTCTAATATTTCTAGGACTTTTATATCTTTTGAAAATGGTCTTCTTTATCAAATTATTATAATTCCTTCAAATGCTACCTTACCTATTTGAACCCAAAGACCTAAAACAAATAAATTCCACTTTTCATTCCTTTATTTGGAAAAAACAGTGCCCGAGGATTGGGGCCCTTAAATTACAACATCAATAGGAGGGTGGTCTCAACCTGCCAAGCATTTAATAATATAATGAAACAGCCCTCCTCCAATATGTGGGCGGCTGACTGGCACAGAGACTTCTACAAAACAGAATTGGATCAGTCCTTAGTTACTGGTCTCTCCTTAAATAACCTCCTTCATATTCCTTTATTCCTGTCATCCTAAGAAGTAATTTCAAAGCAAAAGAAACTTCACTTATACTATATAAACTATTTAAATCGTGTTTCGTTTAGTTTTGGACTTCACAATCAAATCAAGCAGGCAGCTGCCATTTTGTGGACGCTGTTATTAAGGCAAGTTTTGTATCACTCTAAAATTTTGTTTATGCATCAGAATGGGGAACCTGATGCCAATGCACAGGCTCCAAAGGAGGACTTTTTAGATGTAAAGTCTGCCGACCAAGTCTTAAGCCATAAAAAATGGTGAGCCACTATTGATTTGGCAGACGTGGTCTCGCCACCTAGGCCCACTGCCGTTAGTTGTCCCCACACTATGCCCTTTTTTGGCAAATTTTCATCATCAGGACCGGAGCAATGGGGCTTGGTGCATGGGAAATTTTAAAAAAACTATAGTATCTCCTGCGTATCCCCAGTGATTCTGAACCAATGTATATGCGGCTGGGCAGCATGCCGCCCCCTAGGCCCGGGCCTATCTGGAGCTTTCCACTGAGATTCATCTCATCTAGCTGCTCATATGCTAGAAAGACATAGGAGGTCTTTCTTTGTTTCTTGAAAATATTCTTACCAGCCACGGCTGTAGTAGAGGCAATATCTTCAATATTAAGGGTCTTTAGAACAGCCTGTATTAACCCCTCTACCTCCCCTTGTGTTCTGGGGGTGTCAGGGTCTGGTTCAATATCTTCTTCTGAATCAGTCTGTGAGGACCTGTCCTTCCTCATCAGAGGAGCTATTTAGGCCACCTCTAGGTCCCAGAGGAGAATCAGGGGGCCATTTTGAAGCAGCTGGTCACCTATCATGGACCTGAGGAGGGTCCCATTGTCTCTGGGATGCGGGTCAAGTTGTGAAGGCCGGCCAAAGACAGAGCGAGTGCATGCATGAGGTGCTGCTGTGTCTGAGTGAGTTAGTGGAGGAGGGTCAGGGGGGTGGCAGGGCTGCGAGAGGCAATGGTGGGTCTACATGCTGCACACACAGCCTCCGCTGAAGCAGACAAAAATTTATTTTTGCACACCGCACAAGCCAAATATGAAACCCTGGGTGTCCTGAGTGCACGGTTTTTCTATGACTACCTCCTCTGTAGTTTCTGACATGGTTGCCTGAGTATTCACAGCGGTGTCCCAAGCTGGCACCGATGTCAGGCAGGACGTTGGCGTCCTAAGATGCCGCCGGTGTCCCAACATGGCACTGTGTCTGCCGATGATGCTGCGTTCCAAGAGGGTGCTGGTGTCTCTGTAGAAGAGCATGCTTGGCCCTCTACCCAATGGGCCCCCCCGTGCACAGGCTCCCTCTGCTTGTGGGAAACCCGCTGTATTGGAGCCGGGAAGAGACCCTGTACTACCACCCCCGGGGCCCCGATTGGTAGTTATGTGTGGGGGGAGGATGAGGGATATTTCCTTTTTTTTTTCTTTTTGAAAAAGACAGTGGGAGGCAGGTAGATTCCTACCTGTACAGCCAGGGATGTGTGCCATACAAAGACCTCTCCTGTCCATAGGCTGGTGCAGGCCTCGGTGAAGCGGTAACTGCAGACTCAGTGGGAATGTGGAGCTTAGCTTACAGCTACATCTTGAAGACGTCTAGCTGAGGGGCACTGGATACAGTTAATCGCTGGCCTCCTGTGGCATGACCCGCACTGTAGTTAAATAATTTGCTCCAGCCACTGTGATGTCCATGTTCTCTTCTGAGGACACTAAAAGAAACTGGAGAAAGTAGGAGAAGGCAGGGGATGAAGCCCAGAGCAGGAGGAGGAGTCATCTTTAAGTCTTAGTGTCCACTCTCGAAGCTGCAGGATCTTCATCCCCATGGTGCTTGTGTCCCCCAATATAGCTGAGAGAAAAAATTATATAATCTCAGAGCAATTGATGTTAGTTAATTGATTAGTTGCCCTAATCCCTATTGGAAAGCTGGAAATAGACAGAAGAGAAATAATTAAAGCAAATATTAAAAATGAAAAATGAATTAAAATGTTTCTTGAAAAAGGACATTCTATACCATACTACAAGTTTGATATTTATTCTAAGGGGAAAGTGTTTTTCTTTTTCAAGACAAGTACCCAGTGTCCATAAATCCACAGTAAATGTAATTCAAGAGAATTGATTTTTTAATTTATCCACTGCCTTTTTTCAATCATTTGCTGTTTAATCAGTTCATGCATCTTTTTCTGATTTGCAAAATGTGAGGTCAAGGCAAACGGTCAGTTTATATAAGTGTTAGCATGCATTCATCATACAGAATCTACACTTATTTTTTACAAGATTAAATAAAAATGGGTAGAAACAGTTGGTGGGATAATGTGGTCAGTTTACTTGTGCTTCCTGGTAGTCTGTACTATAGTGTATCTTTTTATAATGAAAGATCACTTTTGCCACACCCTACTGTATGTTACAAATATGCCAGATGACATTTTCAAAAGCTTCTGCTTTTATAGCTATTCCTTTGCTAAATGGCAGATCTAAAATAATTTTTGATTATACATATACACTTTTTTATGATTTTGTAATTTAGATTATTAATCTTGATCATGTTTTTTGATTGTGTTCACAAATGAATTTCAATGATGTATATGAGGTATAAGTACACTATAACGAATTTATTTAATTTTTATTGGGTTAACTTAACCTTTAAACCTATGGATTGACTTTACCTTTAATTATTAATGATATGCACTAGTGACACCATTTAATCAAATCCATGTGTGAAGTTTGCACAACTCTGAGGAAGTGCCTAGTGTACTGCATGAAAAGTGTTATTTTGCACATGTTTATACACCCACTTCTGTAACATTAATATGTGTGCTTGAATAAAGCCTTTTATATTATACACCCTGTCTGTTTGGGTCAGCTCTCAGAAGTGAGGGCGATACCGTGCTTCTTGAGCCAGAGAGAAGGGACCGGATTCTCGCAATATCAGCGATCACAGGGGGATGGGATACCAGGTGAGCTCTAACATGGCCACACAAAGGTTTAATGGATCCAAGATTATTTTCCAGAAGTTTATTTATTTATTATTTTCCTTAAGTTTTTCAGACAGTCTAGAAAGTGTTAATTTTTAATTAAAGCGTTAATTTTAGTGCTCTGCAAAGCTCCATGCAAATACTTTGTACTTGATCCAAACTAAGATATAATTGAACCTTATTGGAAGCAGAACCAGCCTATTGAATGTTTACATGATTTTCTAGTAGACTTAAGGCACGAAGAAAGATCTGTTATTCAGAAGGCCCCAGGTCCCAAGTATCCCAATGAAAAAAAATCACGGGGAAGAATTTTAATTGTACAATGTCCTAAAAATTAAGAAGCATTACCAAAATGTGTTTGTATCAGAGCAGAAGATGCCATCAGGAAAATGCCTGTTTCTTTGCCAGCTAAATACCTAAAATATAACGTATTACATTGTCCTAATTTTTTGATCTACATTAAATGGAACTGTCATATACTTAAAAAAAAACTATTACCCAGAATGAATACCTAAGTCACAGTTTGTATCATATTATATTCCCTATTACAGAATCTTACCAAACTAGAATATATACTGTATATGAATAAATATTGACCTTTTACATTTTTCCTTTGAGCCCCATTTTGTGATGTGTATTTTCTTAGAGGGCACCTAACCAGAAATAAACAGCGCTAACTGTAACAGGAAGTTAGGATGTGACCTAAAATGTATGTGCGTGCTTGATTTGTTTGAGTACACCATGAATTATATGAGCTCAGGGTCAGCCCTTAGTACTTAAAATGGTAATGTTTCTGTTTTGTAATACCCAGTGCCAAATACTAAAAAAAGTATGTTTTTTATGAAAATGGTTTATTAAGATGAGGTAGAATTTTGCGTATGTGCTGTTCTATGTGATTTATGTTTCTAGAACCTACATTGTTCAGGGGTATGGTTTTCCATTAATGGTAAACTCAATGAATATGAGGAGTGTAAGCACAACAATCCAGGCTCCGGGCTACTCTATTGTAAATAATAATCTTATGCCTTCAGGTATTATTGTTACGACATAGGTGTCTCATTTGAGCATATCAGTATTATTAAACACATTTGGCTATAATAAATAAAGGTTTGGTGTAATGTTCAACAAGTTCAACGTTTACAGCTCTACTTCTGGTAACCCTATCATGTATATGTCTGCTGACTACTTACAAACATCTGTTTGGCTGATTAGTTACTAAATCTAGAGCAAACTTTGTTATGTTACCCTAAAATGCTTACAACCATCAATAAGTACTGCTGCCTTTAAACAAAAAAAAAAATAAAGTATGTGCTTTTTTATTCTAAAGACATACTGTGAAAAGGCCTGAATATTTTTATGATGTATTTCATATATAAGGAACTGACAAACTATACCTGCAATCATGGTTACATTTCTGCTGTTCTGCTTCCCTCTCTTGACAGACATGACACAAATCCTGGAAAAGGAATTTTTCTCTGCTGTCTTCTAAATTGTCTTAGAATTAGGATCTCAGTTTTATTATGCATCCCTTAGGTATTCTGTCAGTTGCAAATGTTGACGAAAGGCACCACCACCACCACACAGAATAATTTGCAAAATTAGTCAATGTATCAAATGATACTAATTATAATCAAGTGATCCTTTTTCACTCCCCAAGATCTAAGATTTTTTTTGTGTGCATATTAAAATTCAAATTAGTGAGCTAAGATCTGCTGTTTTTTTATTAACCTTTCCAGCCCTCAAGGTCATATACATGATCTTGACAACCCATACCATTCAGTGCAAAACTACATAGCTTTGAGGAGAACCATATTTTTTGTGCAAAACCACACATCTTTCAGAAGATGCAAAGATAGACTAGTTTGTATATGCTTGTAAGAGATAGAGTGGCTACTAGCGACTGAGGTGTATAAAATAATTGGTCCCAAATTGTGGACACCCTAAACGGAACGGCCAATTGAAGGCTGTGGAAAATGAACATTTGCGCTATTAAATATTCCAAGAAGCTCACTTTAAGGAGCAATAAGGATAAGATTTGAAGGGAAAGCTTGTTTACTGTCCATGATATTCTGAGAACGATCGACAACCTTACTATATGAGCTACAGGGGCCTTAAAAATGAATGATCCCAACCAGGGGGAGGAAAATAATATGAAAGCCACAATTATTGAGGAAACATGTAGAATCTGATATGGTGCTTAATAGCATCATGTGTGTCCAGGGAATCCACAGAGGTAGTCCAGAGAGTGTGACTGCGCTCTCTGCACTAGAAGAGCTGAAATTTCTGGTCTGGTGATCTGAATTGCATCACTAAAAGTTTAATTACAGGATTGGCTATTTGTTGCACCTGGGGCAATGTTTCTCAACTCTTGCAACAGCTCCCCTGTTTGCTTATGAACTTACTTTAGGAAAGTTGTCATACATACAGTATGCCAATGCCAATCTGAACTAATATCTGTGTGCTACGGATATCATATTTCAAATGTTGATCCAAATAAATGTATATTGCCCTACATTCTGTATCTGTCTTTTCTGCCAGCTTGGTGAACAGTCAGATACCATATAGGTTCTGCCAATGATTGGGTGCCTTAATTGAGGGTCCTTGTTGGCGTTGTCTTTTTTTTTCCTGTCCAATATTTGAGGACACCCTCCAATATGATTCTCATAATATAAAAGGGCCTACACTGTATTGTGTTTTTGGAATATGTTTTACATAGGCAGCATGGCAGGTAAAATGAATAATGAAACAGCTGCTGGAAGACACATGCACGATAAAGAAACATAATATCAACCCCCTTTTGGTTTGCAAATATTGTGTCAGTTAAAGCTGCTTGGATCATCAATTTTCAGTTACTAGTTAGCCAAACCTATGATACAGTAATAATTAACTTTATAACTAGAAAAAATTCCTTTGCTATTTATCTTTTGTCTCAACTATGATTAAAATGTTCACCAAATTTGATAAATCCATTCTTGTTCAACAGCCAAATTTAAACATGTTCTTTTGGTCTAATTTAAAATAAAACGGTGCTCTCCCTTGTTCCATTCTATAACAAATATATCTGCATTATCACTTTTGATTTCTGTTGAGCTAAGCGGACTCATGCCATGAAAAAATGTAAATAGACTTTATTTCATTTATCTTTAAATACCTATAATATAATGTTCATATAATGCACTGGAGGTTAGGAA
This sequence comes from Xenopus borealis, assembly GCA_024363595.1. Taxonomy (NCBI): domain Eukaryota; kingdom Metazoa; phylum Chordata; class Amphibia; order Anura; family Pipidae; genus Xenopus; species Xenopus borealis. The sequence goes on along the minus strand of CM044434.1, from coordinate 61,930,678 downwards.
GACAAGGCACTGAGATTTGCCAAGAGGAGACACTATGAACTTTTGCTAAAGTATTTGGTAATTGGTTCTGAAATATATTTAAAAATGACAAGCAGTGTGCACCATATTTAAACAATTCGACTTTTAGATATGCAGGGGAATAGTAGAAAATATTATGCTGACATCCATTTACCTACTGAGAAATTGGGGGCTAACAATTAATCTAGTAGTTTCAGGAGGGGAAATACCGCACAGAAATTCCAATTAACCTTAATGGGAAAATTAAAACGACAGTTTATGTCTTTATGAGCAGCTTGCAACTGAATGTACAGAATAGTATGACCCATATTAGCTAT
>CM044434.1:61906212-61928164 GCA_024363595.1 Xenopus borealis | reverse complement strand
GCAAAAAAGTAAAGGAGTTTTATGAACTAATGTTTCAATCTCCACTGAACATATACATATATTTTTGGCTTGGCAACCTTATTAAGCCAGCAGCGCTTATGACAGTAAAGTGTATAGGAAGATGCAAATGCAGGATTAAGTGAAGACTAACCAAAACAGAATCAAAATGAACTGTGTGAATATTAAATATGTACTGTCACCCAAATATAACTGTACACTGTTCGTAGGCAGTGCATTTCAATTTTTCTTTTAAAAAAATACTATATACAGTGTATAAGGCTAATGGCAAAAAGGACAACCAATAAGATAGTTTTGAACTATTTTTTCGATCGATCAAATTTTTTTTATTAGATCAAAATTAAGTAAACTCAATTCGGCAGCTTGGATCTGGTGAACTAGTTGGTCGAAAAATTTTTTAAAGGGGAAGTACTTCGACAGTCGAACGATCGAATATTCAAATGAAATTTTATTCGAATCGTTCGATTTGATCAAATTTAAAAAATTCCCTGGTCAAAGTGGTCTTCAAAAACAATAAAAAAATTCGAATGTTTTTGAAAAATCGATCGAACTTCGAATCCTTCATGTGAATTTTGTAAATCTGCCCCATACAGTGATGAGTGAATCTGTCCCATTTCGCTTATGAGCAACTTTTTTGTCTGCTGCAACAATTTTGTCTACAACACAACTTTTTTGTTGCATACAAAACTGACCATGTGGGGAAATTGTCAGCGAAACTCGGAAATATGCCACAAAACTATACATGGAGAAAACATTCGCTCATCACTACATAACACATGAAAACCAGAAAGGAAAAAATATCATCAGAGCACACCAAAGTGTTTTAATATGTATTGTACAAATAAAAACTAGTAGATGCAGTTTCCTCTTACATTGCTTTATAAATAAATAATATCTAAAGAGCAGGACCTGTCCAGCAGAGTTCACAAGTGCCATCTTGTCTCGTTCGATCTTCACCCTGTACTGACCGCCATTTTCGGTCACAGGCGCAGTACGAGGAATCTGCCGGTGCAGAGCTACTGTACATGTGCTAAAAGTTACAAACTTTACAATGTTTTTTTTCAGAAATTTCAAGAATTTTGGCCACATGCGCAGTAGCTCCATATCGGCAGATTCCTCCAACAGTGCATGCACCCGAAAGTCAAAAACTTTCTGTTCATGTTTTTGGAAACATGACTTACAGGGGCATGTGCAGTAGCTCTGTACCGGCAGATTCCTCCAACTGTACATGCACCTGAAAGTAATGAACTTTCTGATATTTTTTTTCCTCAAACTGTGCATGCACGAAAATGCGGATCAGTACAGGATGAAGAGCAAACAAGACAAGATGGCGCCTGTGAACTCCACTGGACAGGAAAGAAGGGTAAGTAACAGGTTAGGAGCATTTGCTTAGGGGGGCAGGTAGGCCGGGTGGAGGAGGGCCTACACGGGGGGGGAGGATAATTTTCACTTACAGTGAAGCTGAATTAGCTGAATATTCAGTGACTACACAGCAATTTTCTTTTTAATTTTCTTATCGTGCCCCCTTCCCCTCAACTATGCCATAGGCAGCTGCCTAATCCAAATTCCAGTTTAATATGTCGCAGTGCTGATTTTGCTTTTTCTTGTTTCATCACCCCTAGTTCCAGCCCTGGACTACAGCCTCCTTCCTACCACATGCCTCCTATTATGTTAACAATCCCAAAGCAAGAAGCAAAACGTAACCTATCTATCAAGGGGCACAGCATGCCTTTATATAGGCATGGATAGCCTATCCAGGTCTGTAAGCTTTTTCATTGCATGAACAGAGAGATAGAGAGAGATGTCATAATAACTATTCCATCATAGGTAGCATAGGCTTATCCCTGTACTAAATGCAATTCTGCAGAAAAAGCTGAGGTTATAGTGGTTCTGTAGTTATATTGAATCCAAAAACCCAGCACAGACCATCATTATATTTATGGATAGCTGACATACCAATCAAATCTGATTAAACACAGCCACCCTTTCCATCTGTGATAGGAGCTAATAACTATACTGTTAACTGTTAATACATCTGTAATTCTGGGAAATGATTCTACTATTATTTATTTGTTGTACAGCATAAACAAAATGATGCACAGAAAGATGCCGAAGATGTACACTAATAAAGGATATAAACAGAGAAAAGAATAATTCTGTTTACACAAACCTTCACCTTTGTCTCCTTCTCTTTGTTGCTCTTTGCCTAACACAGAAGCATCAAATGACAAGCAAGCATTTCATGCATCAGCTAGTGAAATTATGATATTCAGTACAAAAATGTGTATCTGCTTGGTATCTTCATTGTGTATACATGACAATGTATTACAAATTCGTTGGCATTTTTACACATTTATAATTAATTTGACTGCTTTAGATTTAGCATGTAACATTTATTCATGTACGTTACCCAGATGAACTAACAAGAATCATAAATCTAGCTCCAGCTGTTTGTCTGTTTTTCCATATCACTGCAGTTCAAGTTGAAGCTGTCCATCAAGTGACCCATCATCCAAACCAAGGGCATACACTGCCGATAGCTGGGTTTATTGCCATCTTGGAAATGTATTTGCACCACATGGAACAACTGTGGCACCTAGTGGACAGAATGTTTTCTCCCCTTTGCATATACGAATACATCACCTCTTATTTACCTTGAATAATCAGAAGTGTTCCTGATTTTTAAAATAATAACATTGCTAAATGGTGATTGTTTATGTAAAAAGGAAATCATAATACATTCATTTGTATAAATGATAAACCTGGACCGATAATAAAATAACGCAGTAGTACTTTTGGGTCATTTGTGTTTTCCCTCACATTTCTGCTTTGGAAATTTAGTTTAGCACCTGTGCATGATAGAAAAGTGTTATTTATATACATTTACACTGAACTGTATTTTATTCACATAAAAAAGTAGAATAAAAAATTCTTGCAGCTAGTGCTGCATCTAGTAATGAGTGCATTTATTCACCAGGCATGGATTTGTGGCAAAATGCAGTTCACTGCCTGTGAATTTTTTCGCAAAATTGCAACAAAAATTTGCTGTGGAAACATTTGCTGCAACATAAAAATTGCTGCTGTTCTGATTTTTGGATAAATGTATTTTGCAATACTGCAGAATATGTTGGTGCCTTATATATAATCACATAATAGTTAATGGGATCGTTGGGCCTGATCCCAATTACCTCCCACCCCAAACACCCCCACACCACAGGGCAAACTTACGAATTTTTAATTTTGTGCTGCGTATATTGTTTTTCTGTTCTATAAAATGGATTTAAAATGGAACATATACATGTAAGTGCATTTCCATCCTTACACTTAGTACTGAAACTGGCTGGTGTGTAAAGAAATTATGTTTGAATGTTTGTTATTGCCTCTGAGCATAAATACTAAAACACTTGTCTTGCAACCTATTATATCACAGTAGTGATGGGTGAATCTGCGGCATTTTGTTATGATTAAAAATTTGCACATTTACCAAAAAATCACGAAGCAGAAAAAAAATTCACAAAATGCATTGAACTTAACGAGTCTCAAATTAATTTTGAAGAATGACAATTTTGAAGTGTGTGACAATTTTTATATGCGCAACTATGTCCAAATGCATTAAAGTCAATGGGGGTAAATTTGGAGCGCAACAATTTTGATGCACTAAATTTTTATTTCTGAAATTCACTGCAAATCCATTCCTGACGAATTTATTCACCCATTACTATGCCAAAGCTATGAGCATTTCAATGCCAATATACCAATCAGTAGTAAAATGCTAATGATATTTGCCCAAGAGAAGTTCTTCACCCTTCCATGGTAAATAATAGGATATTCCCAATCATGAGCTACCAATTAAATTTCTGTGATATTTCAGCCAAAGAGGATGTCAAGGTAATTATTTCATTAACATGAGAAAAATTGTTGAACTTGAAGAACTGTCAAAGTCACACCAGAATTGAACATTTCCATCAAGTAGACGTTTTAGCTGGTGATTTACAGTAAAATGTAAAGGACTGCTTTGGAGAATTATTTGTATGTGTATTGAAAACTGGATGGAGAAAATAAAGACCAGTCAGTGTTGTATTTTAACATGCTGGACTAGGGCTTATTAAACTTGCACAACTGATAAAACACACCAAGAAATTAATTTTAGATTTTTACCGATTTATTAAAAAATGAATAAGGCAATATTTAACTTGTGTTGGGACTGTGTCATGATTTCTTGCAAGAATCTCTCATTATTGCAGATACCATTAGTTTATCCTCTGCCATATCACACATTGAGATGCTATCATCACCACTGTATAAACAATATTTCAACAACAGATGCCAAAAAACAAATGTTTTCACTCCTCAGGCACAAGTGTTTACAGCAAGTAATGATCCATTGTTTCAGCTGAATGTGGAAATTTCCTGGTTCTGTGCTCTACCTATCAAATCATTATTAATCTTTCTGCCCTGTGTATATTCATTAGAATAACGCTCAAACCGTGTTGTTTATTGTCTATACTGTACACATCATAACATTGAAAAGACAAGATGAATTTGGCAGTTCATGTAAAAATTACAGCAGGCAATACATCTTAGATTTAGGTGGAACTCCAAGATGAAAGTTAATCAATAAAATCTTAAGTTAGGTATTGTATGAAATGGCACTTCATTCATTACAAGGGGATGGCGGAAAACATGATTTACTGGCTTGATATATCAGCCTTTCACCTGCAAGACCTAGTATCAAATCCAGTCCTATCCAAAGTGACTAAAGATCCCTCTAGTCTGACAGCTTTAAAAGGATATTGTTGCAAAAGATTTATGCTTACATGGTTTAATCTATGGTGTGGGCTTTGGAAAATATGGCATCGAAGGGACTTATGAGGTTAATTTTAACAGTACAAATATGCTGTGTTAAAGTACTTTTTCCTGTTATGATATATAAGTATACAGTCTGATCCTTTATTCTAGAGATGAACACATTGAAATCCAGAGACTAAAATATACTCATTTGATGGAGCTCTTCAATAAGCATTTATAAAAAAATATTTGTTTTAGGGTAAAAATACAAGTCGTATCCTTTATTCTAGAGATGATACCAGTAAATTCTGTGTTTTCATGTTTTATAAAATACCCTGTAAACTGACACTCACCCCTGGGTTCAGAAACACAGCTTAGACACATGTGAATTACATCCCAAGTATAGACCAGTTTTTCACTGGCATTTATTCTCACATATTTTTCTCCTGCCAAATGGGCAAAATATATTGGAGTCAATGGGACTCTTTTGTAAACTTAACGCACCACAGAATGATTAGCACAATTAACATATTTCCCCATATGTATTTATTTACAATTACAGAGGGAGTAGATTGGTGTATTAAATGCTAATTTTTATTCATGGTGTAATTGTCCTTATGTTTAAATATGGCATAATCATAAACTCTAAATATTTATGGGTACAACTTTGGTGGTGGAAAAATGATTCCCTAAACAGTATTTGCAAATTGAGAATTTACATTTGCAAAATTACCACCAACACAAGAACCATGCACAATGGCCACAGTTATGCAAACACCCATCTGATGTGCTAGCCAAAGGCATTTGGGAAAAAAAGAGTTGCATGTGTATTAATTGTCGCATGCATAAAAATAGTTGTATTCGCAATTATTTGGATGCCGTTTGACTTTAATGCATTTGAACAAAAGAGTTGTGCTTATAAAAATTGTAGGTTGTGTCAAAATTGGCGCGTCAAAATAATTTTGACGCCCATTGACTTCAATGTGTTTTGCAAACTTTTTGCCGTTTAGTGAATTTTACCAGTTTTGCAAATTTCTCGTCAAAGTGAAACGGGACAGATTCACCTATCACAAGGAGGAGAGATGTGCAAAACAACCAAATATGAATAAACCGTATACTGTTGCCTGAGTTCTATAAATGACCTCTGAATGTCCATTTTTCAATGAGTCAATGATCCTTTTTCGTGCATTTGTTTTCATAGCAAAAAAAAAAATGCATGGCAAAATTTTAGCCTAGATTTGTAAAAAAAAATTGCGTTCTACAAAAGCCACAAATTTAGCCAAAAAAGCATACATTTGTATGAAACCAGTAGAAATCTAATCATCTCACGTTTTGCTTGAAAATTGCATTGCAAGTGCAAAAGCACAAAACATTTACCAGCTGCACCCTGGGAAAATGATTTGTCCAATCTGCACTCTGCAGTGGGATAAAATATTGTGCAAGGTGCAGAATGCAGCAATGTTGAGGGCATGGCTGCCCTGTTTTTTGCTGGCACACTATAAGCTCCAGAAGAAAAAAATTTACAGGCAAAATATTGCCTGTAAAACTGTTCTGTTCAAAGGCCCTTACTTGGCTTGATGATATCAATAACAAATTAAACAATTAATAAAGAATACATATTTTAAAACTAGTGCCAGGCCTGTAATGGTAGTACATCTCTCCATATAGTAAATGACTGGATGTCTTTAAGTCTGGTGCTATTTCTAAAAAACCTAAAGCAAGAGGAGAGACAGTCATTAAGGCTGGTGTGAGCAGATTTACTTTTTAAAAGAAAATACTGTAGTAGAAAGTGTGTCCAGTCCATACAATGCACCAAATGGTATGCTGCTAGGAACCACAACTACTTTACTAGTGTAAAGTAGTCATGAGATTTACATATTTGGGATCGTAAAGATGCCACTAAATACCCAGTTGTACTACAATTGCCCTTACAGACATTATCACATCAATACAAGTTTAAATATGGGATCTTGATTTTCACTGAAAAAAAAGAAATCTGGCCAAATAAGTAAATTAATATAAGCCCTTTATGAATTTAAACAAAAAAAATGTGTACGATTCGCTCCAATCGTACAAATGGTATTCGAGCAGGAGGCTTCTATTGCAATTCGGTAGGTTCAATCTGGCAAAGTAGGCAGTCGAAAAACTTTAAAATTTTGATTCCTTCGATCATCGAATGATTGAATTATCGAATATCCGATCGTTCAATCTATTCGATATCCGATGATCGAAGAGGCCAAATTTGCATATCCAATTTCACAAAAAATTTGTAATTCGATCGTAAATTTGCCCCTTAATGTCTAGTAGACTCAAGGTATGAAGTTTAAAATTATGGAAATATCTGTTATCTGTAAAGCCCAGGTCCCATTCCTGTGCCTGCTAATCAATCAACAGCTTGCTTTGTTTATAAACCAGTCAGTAAATCAGAAACACACAGAAATGAACCGCAAATTATGTACAGTACATAATACCAGTGACAAAAACAAACATTTCTGTTTTCTCAAAAAAATTAAGCTCTCCCACTCTCTCCTAGCAGATTTGCAAGCTTCATGTGGTACAGTTCTTATACAACTTTACATTTAAGAAGAGGCACTGAAATACCATGCCAAAATATAGATATTTTCTAACACCATAATTTGGTTCCTCAGCTGTGAACTTTATGCTACATTCAGTGGTAGAAACAGTTTATTCATCTTTCAAATGAATCTAGTTCTAATCATACCATTTTTTGCCTGAACATTGCGCTTTGACTGCAGTATTTTAAGGAGTCTTGGCATATTGTCCTATACATTTTTTAAATAGCCAAGTAAACAGAAAAATGGAAAAAAGTGGAACGAATATTTTAAAAAAAAATCAAAGTGCAGAAATTCTTGACAAAGAGTCTATTTCTATTGTTTTGATTGATGGCCTTGTTTCTATGTAATGGTCCCATTAGTATCTATTGATTATCATGTCATTTGCATTGATTCTTTACATAGTATTCTGTTTTGTACATTAGTTGGAGTGTATTCTACATATAAATTAAGTTTATTTTAACTTATCAAAAATTCAGACTGCATATTTACAGTATTCACAGACATGCACACATATGCAGAAAGGTCTCTTCATTTAAATGCAATTCAGCTTAACGGCTGCTTAAGCTTCTTAAAGGAGAACTAAAGCTTAACTAAAGAAGTAGCTAGAAATAATGCATAATATTTGGGGCATCTCTGCTAGCTCAAGGCAACCACAGCCCTTTAGCAGTAAAGATTTGTGTATCAAAAGATGCCCCAGTAGCTCCCCATCTTTCTGCTGATTCATTGCACATGCTCTGTGCTGCTGTCACTTAGGGACCCACTCACAATATACAGTAAACAAAGAATAGAAATGTCACAGTATAAGGCTGATAAGTACTTAATACAGATAATTACTACATGGCAGCACAGATACAAATGCAACTAGCATCAGAATTTAATAATCAGCCCTGTAGAATAAGCTCATATTACAGGCCAACCTAATTTTCTGCTTGATAATTTTTGAGGACTCCTAAGCTTAGCTTCTCAACAGCTGCTCAGAGCCCACTGAGCATGTGAGCGTCACAGACACTTTTCAAGATGGTGACCCCCTGTGACAAGTTTGAAGTCCTGGATCATTGCTGCTATTGAGAAGCTGAAACTTCAGGCTGGTGCAATAAGTTCACTATATAAAATACAGCATTTTTAACCATATTCATTTTTAGGGTTTAGTTCTCCTTTAAAGTAGTCGGTAAACTAATACAAATTAAGTTAAGCAGTTAGCATATGGACTGGCTAGTTCTGTATTTGACTGTAATCTGCAGTAACTACAGTATATCTGCAAACTGTTTACAAGAAGGTTCTAGCCAAGCACATACAGTATTTACAAGACAAGGAGGTAAGCCTTAGTTTTCCAGGGATAAGATACAGCTACTAGTGATGGGCGAATTTATTCGCCAGGGGCAAATTCGCGGCGAATTCCCGTGATTCGCGAAACGGCAGGAAAAATTTGCGCCAAAAAATTCACCGCCAAAAACGAGTCGCGCGTCGTTTTTGACGCGACGCGCCGAAAGCGACACAACGCGGCGGATTCGACGCAACGTGCGACTCGTTTCACAAATTTTTCGCCAATTCGCGAATTTCTCTGGAAAATTCGAGAATTTTTCGACGAAGCGAAACGCGGGAGTTTCGCCCATCACTAATAGCTACACCAGTCCTCCCAATACACAAATAGGAAATACAAATAAGAAAAGTGGCATGTCCTACAACAACAAACAACATTTGTAAAGCGCTTTTCTCCCGTAGGACCCAAAGCGGTCCTAGAAGTGACAGACACGATGAAATCCCTGGAGCAATTTTGGGATAGGAAATAATTAAGGTTTATGCAGAAGGTAATTTTGCTATAAAGGCTAAGTTGCTTCAGCCCCAGAATAATAATTATCAAGGAGCAAGTGGTTGCAGTAATATTTGATAGAAAGAGCTATCAGGTAATTAGCAGGAGTTGAGCTGAAAGGGTTAACTCCCAATAGCATTGACTGCAGACACATTATAGACTAGCTGCCTTTATACTTTAAATTCTTAGTCACATAGAACATAACTAGTTCTGATATATCTGCAACAAAGTACTGGATAAAATACTTTGATAAGAAAAGAAGCACTTGTCAGAACAATGCAGCAGCTACAACACACACCCAAAGCATGATGTGCAGGTCAAGAAAAACTTAACCCCCACCCAACCCATAAAACCTTAACCCACACCTAATCATAATCTGCAAAATACTGCCATTGCAGGACCCTCGGCCAACCTGTATCTGTATCTTCTTGCTCCATATGCCACTTCTGTGCTCCCCAGTGGCTAAAAGATCTTGGGGAGCAGAGGAGATGTGTCCCTCATCCAACCCTAACCTGTGATGGTTAGCCAAACTTTAACCTGAACTTATTTATTAATAAAAAAGCATGATTTAATCAGATTGTGGACAAACACGATAAAATTGATCAAAAATCTGAACTGTGCAATGTTTTCTGAGTTTTTTTTCCAAATCATATGATTTTTTCCCGAAAGGCCCATATTTTTCAGATTTTTGCACAAAAAGTTCTAAATAGTTGGATTTTTGGCTAATTCCAGCACAGACCACATAAACTTCCAGCTAAGACAGGGACCTCTCCCAAAGACTTATATACAACCTCAGCAAGTTGCCAGATTTTCTGATTCAGACTTTTTCCATTCTTGGAAACGTGAGGTTTTTTCCCCACTATAAATTTGGATTTTATAGTGAAAACAACTCAAATTTAAATTGGATTTTAATAAATAACCCCCAAAATCTCACAATATACTTTAGTCTCTAGAACAATAATTCCGTACTCACTCTTCTGGAAACCAGTGGCTCAGGTAGTGTGATCAGCTGACCAAGGGATATTTATAGCTTTCCCTCAAAGCTGGTTGGTTACTACTCTTGGAAGGATTAACTCTTTCAATGATGGAGTAAACCAAAAAGTATGAATTCCCAACATTCACTTTTCTGATTTGTTATCTGAATTGTTACCAAATTAGTTGACAAAGTTAAAAACCATGTGCCTTTTTTATTGGAAAAATCCTCCATATGCAAGTTCTCTATCTAAATAGCTCGGTAAAAAGTAAGACTTTCCCTGTTACCCTTCCATTATATCAACACAGACAGATAAGAAGCTAAATTAAAATAAATGCAAGGTCTGCCAGTCAAAGTACAATTTCTGTTTAGCCAATTTGGCAAATAGAGATAGAACTTTGGTTAATATACCTGACTGTACCTCTCAATTAAAATACAGGTATGGGACCTATTATCCAGAAGGTTTGGGACTTGGGCTTTCCGGATAATGGATCTTTCTGTAATTTGGATCTTCATACCTTAAATCTACTAGAAAATCATGTAAGCATTAAATAAACCCAATAAGGATTAATTATATCTTAGTTTGGATAAAGTAAAAGGTACTTTTTTATTATTATAGAGAAAAAGGAAATCAATTTAAAAAATTTGGAGTATTTGATTATGATGGAGTCTATGGGAGACTGACTTTCTGTAATTTGGAACTTTCTGGATAATGGGTTTTGGATCCCATACCTGTATATCATAAATATTTCCACTGAAATAAATGCTGTGACACACATTGTTCTTGTATGACATGTGAGATGTGTGATGTTGAAGCAAACTTTAAACCAACTGTGCAACTGATGCATTAAGGAAAAACACTTTGGAAATGGTTAGCAGGGCCGCTCCTGCCATGAGGCAAGTCTCAGGCAGTGGCAGCCCCAGAAACGCCACTGATGGTTAGGGATGTTTGTGTGCAGCTGGATTAGATCCACCTTAATTATAGCCTGATGTAGTGGGTATGCTTGAATAAATGCACTTAAACAATACACACATTTTGTATGTATAAAATGACATAACTCTGGTGCAGTTAGGGTATTGGCACACTGGGAGATGACAACTGTTAAATTCCATAATTACCCTTAAAGGCTAACTAAAGCCTTCCAGTCCATGTCCAGTGAAGGTTGCTCCCTCTGAAGTTGTCCCAGTTGTCTTCTTTTCAGCTCTATGTTGCTGTTGATTACCTGGCCTTAGAATTGCGTGCGTCTAGGCATGCGCTCCCCTGTGGCTGAGTGCAGCAAAAGGGAACACAGGGGAGCTCAGGTAAGAACGCCCATGTGAAAAGGCCCTTAGAGACAACTCACAGTATAATATATCTATAGAGAATAAGGGGACTATTTATAAGACCTCAAATTTTTCTGTTCAAAGGGGTAGTTCACATTTAACCAGTTTTTTCTTTTATACTGAACAATTCCTTTAACTTCACTTAAAGTGAGAAAAAGTTGAGTTTTAGTTAAAAAAAAAAAACCCTATATATCATTATTCCAACCTGGTTAGCAATTTATTCAAATTCGCATTACATGGCATCTCACAAGCTAGTGCTTTCTGTATCAGAATTTAATAATCAGCCTTGTAGCATTAATTTATATAACAGGTAATCCTAATTTTCTGCTTGATGATTTGAGACATTCCCAGGGCTGAAATTCCATTTTGGAATGCGTCCACCCTCATGAACACGTCCTCCCCACGAGCATGCATGCGTCCCTACCCAAAGGAGCACTGGGAATTACGCATACACCATATCAACCAACTGTCCCGTTTTTCGCGAGACATTCTGGACATTGACAGCTCATCAATCAGTTCCCGATTGTTACTGAAATGTCTTGACTTTCACTTTGATCATTGCACTGAACAGCCAGAAAAAGATACAGGGGCAGATTCACTAAAGCGTGAAGCGTCTAACGCTAGCGCTAATTTGCCAGCGTGACATCAATTCGTAACTTCGCAAATTCACTAACACCGACTCGCGAAGTAGATAGACTAGCGCAACTTCGCACCCTAAACAAAAGGACAACTTTATTTAATTTATTAAAGGTTTCGTGGGCTTGTGTAGTGTAATGTAGTGGCTGTAACATATACTTATGTTTGCGTCATATGCAAATTAGGCAATGCTAGCGTAAATGCGCTTTGCCTGGCGAAGTAACACTAGCGCAGCTACGCTACCATTCGCCGACCTTTAGTGAATTTGCATAGCGCTGGTGAAAATTCGCCTGGCGAAGTGCGGCAAACGTTAGCGAAGGCAACGCTAGCGTTTTTTCCCCGATTAGTGAGTTTGCCCCACAATGTTTCTAAAACTTAATTGGCTTTTGGCAGAGAACCCAGAATACGTGGCAGGTGCACTTAGATAATTTTGTAGCAATTTAAGATAAGCAAAGAAACAATTGTAACAATTTAAGATAAGCAGATCTCGGTGAAACTGTGACTTGCAGCTTAAAGTGCAATTCACCTTCATTATCAAAATTGTAAAAACACATAAAAACCACAAAAATTTGTTCAGACGTTCATAACCTGCCAAAATTAGGGCATGGAGCCACACAATGGATGTGGAAAAAAAACTGAACCCACGCTCAACGCGGCAAAGCTTTTTGTCCCTCTTTATATTTCCAAAATGTTGGGAAGTATGATACAGGTGTGTTAAAGTGCTACACATCCCCAATGCTGCTTAGAATTACAGCTGGATGGCATGCCACCCCTAAAAGGTTAACAGCTGTTCAGGGCATACTGAGCATATGCAGTGTCACTGACACTCCTAACAAAATGCAAGACGGCAAGCTTTTGTGCACAACATTGAAGGTCTGGATCATTTCCGTTATAGAGATGCTGAACCTTTAAACTGGTGCAGTAAGTTGAGTATATAAAATAGGGCATTTCTAGCCATATTAAGTTTTAGGGATTGGTTCTCCTTTAAGAAATGTAAAATGATTTAGGTTTTCTTCATATTTTTGGAGTTTAATGAACCTCTGTTAAGGAAAAAGTATTGCCTGTAGCTGAACAGACTGAACATATCTGACAATGTATACTTGATAATGAAAGAAAAGAAATTAATTTACCACAAAAATACAGCTGAATAGTGATTAAGATATTTATCTTGATGCATTGTAACAGAAAGACACATAATTATTTTTCTTTCCTTTTAGTAAACAATCAACATTACTAAATGCTAGATGTTTTTGGTTTACTGAAGAATGTATTGAGCTGTTCTGTTAAAAGAAGCAAGCATGACAATCAATGCACCATAAACAGTTGTCTAATATTAAAAGTGAAAGCAAGGCTTGAGGGGTGAATATTGACTAAATTATGGTAAAAAAATAATGGCTCTTTTGTTTTATTAAATCTCTAACAGCCTAACCCTCATTTGAGCACCTCCCATCAGAACAAATAAAGGCATATATAGCTGGTGTGCAGAGTCAAATAATGTATGCAAAGAAAACGAAAAAGAAAAAGAAATGACCCATATGGTTGCACCTCCCCATCTATTATGTCCAAAAGTCTATGGTAGACTTTTGGACATAATAGATGGGGAGGTGCAACCATATGGGTCATTTCTTTTTCGTTTTCTTATCATACAAAATATACAGTTTGGTTGAAGTTATGTAAATATGTGAGGTGTTATCCAGATATCCAGAAAGTTCTGACATATACAGTGCAATAATGCCTTAAACAAACAAACAAACAAACAATTCTTCCTTGTTTTTAAACAATGAAGCATACTTTCCTTTTTGCTGGTGGCCATAAAAGTGCTGACATGCTTTATGGCTGCCGTCCCCGAGGCTGGGGCAATAGACTTTTAGATCCCAAAGACAGAGAAGTATTAAATAACATTCAAGCGGATTGAATCGTGAATATGATTTGTATGCAACAATTTAAGTAGTAGAAAATGTATTAAACCCACAGAATTTCAGTATTATACTGTGATATAGTGAAGTTTTTTTATTCGTTTTTCGAAGTAATTTTGGGCCACTTCGAATAGCCCAAAAATGAAAATTGAAAATTCGAATTTTGAAGTACTGTCCCTTTAAAAAAATTTGAATACACCATTCGTCACCTTAAACCTACCGAATTGCTATTATAGCCTATTGGGGACCTCCCATAGCCTTTACAGGCAATTTGGCAAAGTTTTGCAAATTCAAATATTTTTAAAGGGAAATCGTTTTAACGACTGCATCATTCGATTGAAACTATTCGAATTCAATTGAAAACGGTAATTTTTTATCGAAAATGATCCCTCCCCCCAAAAAAAAATTTGATGGTGAATTTCAAAGTTTTTTCACTTTAAAATATTGATAAATATTGATAAAACCATTGATAAATCTGCCCCTAAATGTTTCCTTAGGTCAAGCCTGTGTTGTATTATAAAGTAACGGTTTTACTATCATATAAACACATATTTTTCTCATTTGTAAATGTACTAACAATTCATATAAAAAATTGTCCATGCTGGAAAAGTCTTGTCAAAACCATGCTTCAATTTGAATCTCATGAATTGTCGCTAGTGATGGGCAAATCTATTCGCCATGCGCGAATTCCCGCGATTCGCCCCCGGCGTGAATTCCCGCGATTTGCCTCCCGCAAATAAATTCGCGAAACGCCAGCAAAAATTTGCTGGCATAAAAAAAAAATTACGCGCTGAAAATTACGCGAAAAACGTGCCGCGACTCGTTTCGCAAATTTTTCACCAATTAATAGCAAAGTTCGCAAATTTTTTGGTGAAGCGAAACGGGATAGATTCGCCCATCACTAATTGTCACCAAGAAAATTTTTTTTCCCCTGTTAAAATTCGACCAGAAAAATTCAAAGCTTCATAAATAGGCCCCCTCACCATAGATTTACCCTGCCATATGTATGGTCCATCAAGAAGCTGTCATATCTTATTTTAGCATCTCCTTAAATAAATCTATTTTATCTGTTTTTAGAAACATTTTTCTATTCATTTTCAGGATTATTTATTGGTGTAATTCTCATAAATTCCAACAATAATATTTTGCCAATCACATTTCTTCAAAAGAAAGCCTTCAAGAGGCAGCAACTAAACCAACCCAACCCCCAAAGCACAAGAAGAGTAAAATTGTTTATGTAATGCAGTGCAGTGAGGAGTTCTCTGATTTGTATGTGGGAGAAACCAAACAACGGTTACACCAGCGTATGGAGTAGCACAAAATAGCCACCTCCTCTGGTCAGGACTCAATAGTGTACCTAAATCTAAATGAAAACGGACACAGTTGAAGTCTGCCAGGTCCAGATTCTAGACAGGGAGAGCGACTGGTTCAAAAGAGGTGTGAAAGAAGCCATATTTGTAAAAAACAAAAAACCAAGTTTGAATAGTGGTGCAGGGGGTAGGATCTGCCACATTCAAATGCTCTTTTGGCACCTCTCCCTGGAAGGTTTAATAACACATCAAAGCTCCGATCTTGCTAATACAATCAACACCTAACTTAATGACATCATTGCGAATTATGATAAACATATTATGCTGAATGGAGCAACATTCCAGAGGTTATATTCTTTACCATTATCCTCAACTAGTTATGGGCAAATTTATTCTCCAGAGTTGAATTCCATGCGAATTCCCACAATTCGACTCTGGCGAATAAATTTGCAAAACTGTTGGGAAAATTCCCTGCATCAGTTCTTTGTACGCCAGCATTCGTTTTTTGTATGCCAGCGCATTTTTGCTGGCAAATGTGCACTGTCGTTCCAAAAACAGACGTTGGCATCCATAAATGGCCGGAAAAACGAGGCTCTGGCAGCGTTTCACGGATTTTTCAGCAAAGCGAAACGCCCCAGATTCGCCCATCACTATCCTCAACATTTCAAGGTGGACTCCTTCAGTATTCAATTAACACAATCAAGTTACAATCAGCAAATAATTGAAATTTTCACATGAAAAGTCACACTTAACAGAATTTTTAAAAAAGCTTTGATAAATTTGCCACTTCATTAAAACAGTTCCCTTGCAAAGGGACTCATTAACTAACAAATTGCTATTTTTTCCATGAAATTTGTGCTTTCCCTTATATTTCTTATAAGTTCTAAAGATGTGTTAAATGGGTTGATAAATTCAGTAGTTTTCAGTTTTTCCCCTAGAAATAAAGACTTTTTTCAATTACTTTCCATTATTTATTTTTTACTGTTTTTCCAAAATCTAAGTTTTAATGTCCCTGTCTCTGGTGTTTGAGTCTGGCAGTTCAGTAATTCAGATGCAGACTCTAAACTTTTACAATTTCGCAACATACAGACGCAGATTTCTTAAATTCATGTGAAGGATTCGAATGGATTCGAAATGCGATCGAATTGCAAAATTACTATTTTTTCAAATTTTCTAATTTTAAATTTGGCCAGTTCGATCATCGAATTTGCAAAATTCGATCATATCGAATGATTCGAATAGATTGAATAAAAATCTATTCGGTCATTCGACCATTTGATGATTGAAGTACTTGCCCTTTAAATTTTTATTCGATGGCCCAATTCGCCAGCTTAAACCTACCGAATTGCTATATATGCCTATGGGAAGCTCCCTTAGGCTTTTTTAAATCGTGTGATCGAACACTTCGATCGTTCAATTCGTATGATTTGTTTTGTGAAATCGAATTAAATTTTTAAATTATTTCGTAAAATCCTTCGATTGGACGATTATATCGAGAAATCAATAACCGATAAAATCCTTTAAATTTGATGTTCGGTTTTGTCGGATTTTACTTCGAAAATCATACTAGGGTCGAATTCTAAAGCCCTCCAGAATTCGACCCTTAGTAAATCTGCCCCTAAGTATGTTATAAAATGACCAATTCTAAGAAAATTTTCAATTGGTTTTCATTATTTATTTTTTATAGTATTATAAAACTTTCCAGCTTCAAATGGGCGTCACTGACCCCATCTACAATGCAAATGGTCTGTAAGGTTACAAATATATTGTTATTGCTAATTTCTGTTACTCTTCTTTCTATTCAGGCCTCTCCTATTCATATTTCAGTCTCTCTTATTCAAATCAATGCATGGTTTCTAAGGTAATTTTTACCCAAGCAACCAGATTGCTTAAAATGCAGTTGAAGAGGTGCTGAATAAAAAGGTAAATAACTCAAAAACCTTAAATAATAAAAAGAAAAACTGCAAACTGTCTCAGAATATCACTCTCTGCATCTATCACAAAGGTGAACAACCCCTATAATAAATGTATATTGGAAAGGGCCTTAGAATGATTTCTTCTATTAGGCATTTTTAAGTTTTTGGGTTAATATTTCCTTTAATATTCAGATTTTTTTTCAGGATTCAATTCCTATAGCGATCACCCTAACTAAAATATATTAGTGTACCAGTTTGCAAAAAAAAAACTGAAAAGATGGGCTGTTGTGACTTCTATGAAATTCCTGGCCAGTGTATGTCTAAAAGGTAGAATGTAATCAAACAATGTGTAGACATGATTTTCTTTACAAAAAATTTGTATCTCTTGAGAACATCTGCTTTTTTCCTATGTGGCAGCAAAGTCATGGCAAATCCTATTAAATCCCCTAGGAAATCCCTTACAAAAGTGCTGCTGTTGTTTTAGTTTCTAGTTTTCAGTGGTGTGTTATTTATTTTGAGTTGACTCAGTAGTAGGATTTCATTAAGTACTTGTTAAAGAAAATGTAAACATAAGTGTAAATATAACAGTTTGCCTAATAAAACCATTGAGGGGCTGATTTACTATGGGTCGAATTTCGAAGTGGAAAATACAAAAATTTTTTGGGGGGGTTATTTTCGATCGAATCTGGCCGTTCGATTCAAACGATTTTCACCAAAATCCTTGGAATTTTCAGAACTTAGAAAAAATCTCAGGACAAGTTCTGGGAGGTCCCCCATAGGCTAAAATGGCAATTCGGCAGCTCGAAGTCAAGAAGTACTTCGGAATTCAAATATTCAAATTTTTTCAATTCAAATTGAATTTTGGGCTGTTCTTTAGTCGAAGTATCTCAAAATTAATTAGAATTTTAATTTGACCCTTAGTAAATCAGCCCCTAAGTGTTTATTTAATGTATATTGGAAAGTTACTTAAAATTACACTTTCTTTCATAAGGCAACATTTCTACTAATGATTATTTTTGCATATCTTAAGCCTGAGTTGACCCCCCAAGCCCCCCAAAGGAATATATTTACATTTATGGTGTTCATTCAAAGTGCTATGAGCATATCAATATTGAAGTTCAATATTACTTCAAGTTCAATATTTTAAAAATTTTATTAAACCTGCCTAACTGCTTGCTGATCCAAGCAAAAACTAATCTAAAGATATCTGAAAATTGCCTAAGTGGGAGCAAAAAAATTTTGTGACTCCAACAGGGCAATTGGACCGATATCAGTAACACCTCACTTGCTAAAAAGTCATCCATCCCATGTCTGAAGTTATCTAATATATCGGATTCCAAAACCCCTTTAGAGTGAATTCCACAATGTTGCTTTGACTGAAAAATAATATTTTAACCTTTCTTTTAATGTCCGTTTGTCTGCTGGAAGACTCTATTGTGAAAATAACATCAGAGTCTATTATATGGTTACCTTATATATTCATACCTAGTTATCATATAATTATTTATCACCCAAGATGACACTAAGGGGCAGATTTACTACCGAATTTTAACCCTTCAAATTTGAATATCGAATTTGAAGGGTTTTAGCCAAATTCAATTGAATATAAAAAATTCGATTAAATTATTAAATCGTTCAGATCTAACGATTCAAACTATTTTGACCATTCAATGCTGAAATAACCCTATTCTGGCAAACTAGGCATTCGAATAAAAATTTAAAGGGCAAGTAATTCAACCATCAAATGGTTGAATGATCTAATAGATTTTTGTTCGAATCATTCAAATCAATCAAATTTTTTTAATTTGATGGTCGAAGTGTCCAAAAAAGTTATTCGAAAATTTGGGTTGTTTTGAAACCCTTCACATGAATTTAGTAAATCTGCCCCTAATATTCTGATTTACTTTCTCATCATACCATGTGTTGACTACTGAAACTCTTTAATTTGCCTTCCCCACCGCTCCATTTTGCCTCAAGAGGAAATGTCATCTGACTTCACAAAAATGGAGCAGCGCACACTCCACTGCAATTAACTTTATCACCAGCATAAAAGTATTTTGGAAGAGATTAGTTGAAAGATTTGTTTCAGGCGGCTTATCGCCTAATGTGTCATTGTCTAAAGAATATATAGTGAATAGTAGCCCCTCTTGTAAAATATAAGGATATTATAAGTTACTGACCATAACTTTTTGGCTTCTTGTCTTACAGAATGGTGTAGCCAGAGGAGAAAGCTGAGAGAGTTTTGGAAGTACATCTTACATTATATGTATCTTCAAAGGGAAACAATTAAAATAACAAAGATAACTTACAAAAAAAAAATGTTCTCACTATTGGCCAAAGGTGAACAACTTTCAACAATAGAGCAGAGCCGTGCCACACTGGCCGCAGCGCCGGCTGAGCTTACGCATGAGCGAAGTGACAGTGGAGCGCATGCACAGAAGCTCTAATCAGCGTGAGCATTTGCATAGGTGCCAAAAGAGGACAGGGAGTGAGAGGACCTGATGTGGGGTAGGCTACAGAGCAGGTACATGCCTGGTACCCCCCCAGCTTTGCACCCTAGGCACGTGCCTACTCTGCCTACTCCTTGACCCAGCCCTGCAATAGAGTATAAGAAACCCAGATGGTGGTCTTACATCATATTATGGGTTTTTGTATATAACACATCTTCAAAGAATAGTGTACATCTAATGCTTAGGATTAAGGACTGATCTTTCCTGTGAATTATATATACTTTATTTCACATTTAACACAGAGCTAGGAAATGCATTGTTTAGCCTTAGTGCAGAAAGTAATTTGGTTTCACAGGCTGAATAAATTTGTAAACTGACACTGCAATTTTTTTGAATTGCTATGGCACAGAATAACCTTTCAGTACACAGGAGATACATTTTAAGCAAGCTGCAGTGTTCCTATACAGACATTTAAACCTTTGCTGAGTCATATTCTCCATTATTACATCTGAAATCCGTTAAATTTTCACACAATTTCCTGCACAGCAGTGTATATAATAATGCTGCGAACCAATATGTTTCTATAATTGGACCTGTGGTCGAGTCCAAACCAATTAATCCATCCCATGTTTCATCCATATAAAACTGGCAAGGCAGAGAGTAATTGGAAATGAGCTGCGCTTATCCCTTTTATCCCTATTTTAAAGTGATATTTCCATGCCCTGATTTCATTTATTCAGTGGATATGACACATAGGCATTCCACGTCCAGTACCAAATAGTTTATAGCAACAACATTAGAGGAGGCATAGATAAGATACTGAAATATATTTCAAATATTTTGGGGAAAATTTATCAAAATGTCAGATTAGACCTAGCCACAAACACTTTTCATTCCTTCCTATGGAATTTTGAAGTAATTGAAAAGAAAAATAGATGAATATGCTCATGCATGACCACAGTAACAGCTGCGCAAAAATAGATGTTGTCTCTAGGTGCTGTTGTGTCTATCTGAGTTGTGTCTGCCAGTGTGTTTGAAAGAACAGTGGTGGTAAAAGTACTGCACAGGAAAGTTTAAAAGAGGGAGAAAGGAGGTTATCTCCTGTGACTGCACAGTTGATTAATTGATACAGATGCTACTACTGCTTGTGCTAGGGGGCACTTCTCTCATGTTGGTGGCAGAGCATGAAGCGACTGCTTGTTAAATTCTGGTTTTAGAAAACTGCCTCAGGTTAAGCAGGCATGGTCCTATTTATTTGATAAAATGTGAATAAATGCTGTGGCCATTTTACACCCATCTCTGTCTCCTGGTTTCATTAAGGTTTAAAATAATGGGGTTCAGTGGGATGGCTCAAGTAGAAGGGTAAAATTGAAGAGTCCCCTTGTCAAGTTTCTTAGGCAATTTTCTCTAGCGTTACTTTGTTCCTATCAACTCCACAAACATACTTATGTTTACACCAATTTAAATATGGAGGGTACTTAGAGGCCATATCTACTGTATATCTTTATTAGTGATGGTGAAATTGCTGGAAGTGACCACTTATTAAAAATAAAAAAGGAAGCAAAACAAAGACAAAAGAGATTCTCTATTGTCCTAAAAATGAGTCTATCCTAAAACAAACGTGGCTTGAGCTTCAAATGGTTAAAAAAGTGTACACAGCTTATATTTAACAGTTACAATTTATAAACATAATCCCACATTTAATGAATTTTTGGAATACAGGATATGATGTTGCTGAAATAGTAATGTTGAGGATGTAGCTTCATCTTAACAATTTGCCAGGTAGAACCAGGCAGAGTAGACTTTGGCAAAAAGAGTAAAATATTCGAAAGTTTACACTTTGATAAATTTGCGAATTAATGATCTTTCACCTGAACAAAAAATATTTCTGCGAAAGGCACTGACCTTTTTTGCTAGCGGATTGTGTTCTTTGCCTTTTAGTAAACTGGCGAATTTGCTGTGAATTGTCATTTACACGTAACACATTTTTAATAAACATCCACAATTTGCTCTATAGTAAATGTGCCCCAAAAAGTGATGATAAATGGAACATTTTCTTGTTGGATTACATCAAGAATCTGTATTGGGTCCAGGGTCACCATACTACAGTGGGTCCTGCAGGTAATCTTTATCTACAGAGAGACAAACAAAGGGAAAACAAGCAGCCCATGCCAGTAGGTAGAGATAATTCAAATATTTAGGCCTTAAACACATGGTCTCCTAAACCCTTAAATAC
>CM044434.1:61891460-61906202 GCA_024363595.1 Xenopus borealis | reverse complement strand
TCTCTGTGCATTGAACATACAGGAGCAGTTTGTCTTTAACTGGTGATCAGGCAAGCACTGAAAAGTCTATCAAATCAGATGCCTTTATTTATTATACCATATGCCATATTGTGGTCCATAACTGTAAAAAATATCATGAGCCACATTGCATTTTAATTATTATATAGCTGAAAATATGGGGAGCAGTGTTAGTATTTTACTACAGAACCCTTTATTTTAGAATTTACAACAAATATTCCTAAAGAATGCTTAAGACAGAATCAGTAAACTTAAGGAGGATATCACGATCTTATATAGAAAGCTAGACCACAAGAGTAGCAAGAAAAAAACGTAATTGAACTGTTTATGTACATCTCCATTTCAAACATGAAACACATAATTATTTGCCTGTATTTTTTACATATTTGTTTCTGATTGGACTCATTAAATAGAAGCACTGTCTAATCTGGGGAATCATGCTGAGGCAAAATATCAGCTCTCGTTATGACAGACAAATTTTATGCCTCATTAAGATTTAAGCTCTAGTAGACATCCTGGTCCTAGAGATTATCTTTGCTGGCTTTAATACCTTCACATTTTTGGTAGGCAATTATTGACTTAAACGGGAACACATGGAAGAGTGAAAATGCAATGTTTTATGTTGTTATAACCATATAAAAACATAATAAAATACTTATAACAGACCATAATAAACGGTTGCTGTAAGATTTTCAAGCAGACGTTTTATAGTATTTCTGCATTGTCAGGTTTTACATATCACACTAGGAAAAAGTATTGCATGAACAAACCTCTAGTAATATGTTTAAGTTCTCTTCTTGTTTCTGAGGCAATGCTTTCAAAACCATAATAATAGACTTTATTGTGTGTTTAAAACAATTAAATTGTTTTAAAGTAATAAAAATATAATGCAGTGTTGCCCTGCACTGGTAAAACTGCAGTGTTTGCTTCAGAAGCACTACTATTGTTTATATAAATAAGCTGCTGTGTAACTAGTCAAAGGAGAAAAGGCTCAAGTTACACAGCAGATAATCTCTGTAGAACATAATGCTATCTGTTATCCATTACTTATCCTGTGCCATATAGCCGTTTTTCAATTTCCGCCATTGCTACTCAGCAGCTTGTTTATATGAACTATAGTAGTGTTTCTGAAGCAAACAGACCAGTTTTAACTGCACAGGGCAACACTACAGGATATTTTCATCACTTTATTTCCATTACTTTAAAGCACTCATTTTTTGGTGTTACAGTTCCTTTAACTATTAAAGGCTCCTTTATGTAAATATGTCCTGATTGCAGGCCCAAAAGCAAATCCGTTGGCATTTTATACTGCTTGTGCCTCTGCTTGTGAAAGGTAGTGAGATGTGAAATTCTGCTGCCAGTGTTAAAAACAACCATCTCTGTGTCTAACGCTGCACAATACAGGCTTCAATTCTGATGTACAGTCTGAAACAAATCAATAGTAGTATAATAATGCTCAGCATGCTTTATAATTTTTATATCATTAGTCTTCATTTTCCGCTCCCCATGCATCAAAACTTACAATGGGCTCGTAAAATTTATTTAGTATTCCATGAATTCCTAATCAGTTTCATTTCATAATGATTCAGAGCGCCCGTTGCCAGGGCCCTGGTGTCAAAAAAATCAATAAAACCAGCACACTTTTCCTGATGGCGGCTGCAAGGGATCTATTGTAGGGGAATTATGATTTATGTCTGGGCTGTACCATGAGCAGCAGCAAGCGACAGTCCAGCTCTCAGCTGAGATGTTCGCCAATAATGATTTATGTTTCTGTTTTTCCCTCTTCTACCACCTCCTCTTTATAACCCAAGCTCTCCAAATGTGTCTCTGTCACCCCATGCTTACTTTATGGCAGCTGACCAATGTCACCATATAGCATATCCCTACCAGATAAAGAACTTTATAAACGCAATGTGTGATACAGTACTTGTTATTACTGTTATACCCAAAGCAGCAGTAATGCCAACCTCAAAATAATATGCATGTTAAACAAAAATATATACACTCACTTGGAATTGATTCAGTATATTGAGGTCCATTCCATTTGATGTGGATGGAGAAACATAGAACAAATCAGGAAAAAGCATGGCACCCATACACAGACATATGTATCATTTATAGAAAATCCTATTTCTGTGATAAAGTTACAGAAAATTAATATAGGTAAAGGGTTGCCAAATGAATCATTGTATTATTGCTAATCAGAAAAAATATCTTATACTAGACATTAAGCCCGTTAAATTAACGGGCGCTAGAACATATGTAATCAAACATTTATAAAAAACAGAATTGTTCTAGGCAAATTTTCGCCTGCGCTGCGCAAATTCACTAACATGTGAATTTACGCTCTGGTCGGCGAACGGTAACATATTTACGTTTTTCAGACTATCCCCCACAATGCCAAAACACATCACAGCGTAAGGGTGCGAAGTTGCGCGTCTATCTACTTCGCTTGCGTAAATTCGCCAGAGGCGGTCCGTGGGGCACATCTGCAGTAGCGCAATTCCACGCACACAGGGACTGGACGCAGAGACACTTGAACTTTACATTAAGCCCGTTAAATTAACAGGCGCTAGAACATATGTAGTCAAACATTTATAAAAACAGAATTGTTGTAGGCAAATTTTCGCCTGCGCTACGCAAATTCACTAACGTGCGAATTTACACTCTGGTCAGCGAACGGTAACGTATTTACGTTTTTCAGACTATCACCCACAATGCTAAAACACACCACAGCATAAGGGTGCGAAGTTGTGCGTCTATCTACTTTGCTAGCATAAATTATCACTCAATGGGAATTGAACACTAAAAGCACTGGTCAGAGGCATTTACCTTATACACTTCACCACAGACTTCCCTTGTCTCTATTTGAAGTACTGGTACTGATAGCATTAGCTAGTGATTGGCGACCTCTAGTGGCCAAAACTGGTAAATTCGTCAGTGCGAACACGGACACAGGGACTGGACGCAGAGACACTTCAACTTTATTATATAGGATATGGCTGTACAGGCTTCAGTAAAGTCAAGTCGTTTTTCTTTATGAAAGTAGGCAAATAAATGCTTGCATAGTACCCATGTATCTCGTGACAAAAAAAGGATATTAAAATTATAGCAGTATGATAATGCCCAGCATGCGTTATAATTGATACCACTTTAAGACATGCTCAGCATGCAGTGTTTTTAAACCTATAGTTGCAATTATTCTTCATACAAAATAGAATAGCTAATTTGCCAGATGTAACTATAGGCATCTCTTATCTATGCTGTGAAATTTTATGTTAAGATGGTAAAAGTCAGAAAAACAATTGCTTATACATCAAGTGTCTCAGATAAAGATATACTGTAATAGCTAAACAATATACTTATTTCAGTAGCAATCACTAGTCACTAGCTTCATTGTGCTTCAATATTTAAAAGTAAAAAAGCTTACTAAAATCATCTTTATGTTATTTTCTATTAAAACTGGTCTTAATAACAAAGTAGATTATAAAAAAAACACCTTGACCCATCCCTGAATCATCACTGTATTGTACTTGCTTATATCATATAAACTGAATGCTGTGACATTTTGTGCCTAAGTGGACTGGGATGCACTGCATGTACCATATGATGGCAAAACAAAGTTTGCTCCATCTGTATTTTTTCTAATTCAGTAAGAAAGCATCCAACCTCATCATAAATTCTCCGTTGATAATAAGTTCTGAGGAATCCCATTGTACTACTATAGGGTATATCTGTTATCTACTGTGTATCCTGTGCCCTTTCTACTTTTTCACCTTTGAATGGCTGCCCCCACAGCTACACAGCAGCTTATTTATTTAAATTATTGTAGCGTTTTGGAAGCAAATACACCAGTTTTAACAGTACAGGGCAACACTATATTATACACTACATTCTCTTCTACACTTTAATGTTTTGGTGTTACTATTCCTATTATTATCACTGGAGAATGATACAATGGAAAAGGAAGAGTATATTCTTAATATACTACAAGAGAGTTGTTGGATATACATAAAAAAATTACTATAGATTTATTAATAAACTATATGCAGAACTGCCAACAGCAGTACAAAAACAAGAAAGAAACAGTCATTGAACAACTGGGTGATACAGCTATAAAGATTCCAAAGTCTAAAACAAGTTAATTTAAGATGAGGTTGGATGCTAAGCTCAATCGGTTTGTGGATTATGTGGATGAATCATACTGTAGGAAGATACATAATGGCATGCTCCTAAACTAAAATGTTATGTAGGATGTGCAGCAGCATTTCAGAGGCTGCTGCCTGAGCCCTGTGTTAAAAAAATTAAAGGACAAGGAAAGTCTAAAATAGAATAAAGCTAGAAATGTTGTATTTTGTATACTAAACATAAACATGAACTTACTGCACCACAAAGCCTAATCAATCAAATGATTTATGCTTTCAAAGTTGGCCACAGGGGGCTGTCATCTTGTAACTTTGTTAAACATATTTGCAAGACCAAGACTGTGCACATGCTCAGTGTGCTCTGGACTGCTTAGGGATCATCATAAATTATCAAAGTCAAATAAGTCAAATAATATCTGCCTGAAGCTGATACTGCAAGACTGATTAATAATCAGAAAATTCAGACTGCACTGGGTCCTCTGGGTCATGTAATCTAATGTGGATATTATAGTTTTTGCATTGTTTAATACAAACTTTCTCCAACTCTGCAGAACCACTGGCTGCACCAAAATAATCCTCCAAATAGAATCCAAGTTTATCTGTTTAAAGGAAAACTATACCCCCCAAACAATGTAGGTCTCTATAAACAGATATTGCATAAAATAACTCATATGTAAAACCCTGCTTCGTGTAAATAAACCATTTTCATAATAATATACTTTTTTAGCAGCATGTGCCATTGGGTGTTGCTCAAAAATTCATTTTCGGGGTATAGTTTTCCTTTAAATCTGGCTCCATGATCTTTGTCCCTGCAGCTGGAGTTGCAAACAGTTAAGGGCATGTAAAGGCAAAATTAAAATCCAATACAAATCTCTACACAGTAGCTGAATGCAAGCTGCTGGAGTTCTGCATGGCTGGGAAGTAAGGTGGGGGCTCCTCCTGCTGTTCATACAGTAAGTATGATTGTTTCCCTGACCAGCAGTTAAGGACCATCTGACAATTCCTGTAAACAGCAGTAAATGAAAGGAGAATTTCACTGAATACAGTCAGGTTTCTTATAAAAAAAAAGTACACATTTTTTATTAAAGTATATTGGAGATTTATTTTTCATTAAAGAAAGTAATTTATTTTTTTGCCTTTCCTTGTCCATTAAAAAATTCAGCTATTAAAGTTAGCTGGGTAGATTCGCCCATCACTAGACACAATATGTGAGAAAGAAAGCATTACAGCTTTAATCACAGAAAATCCTTTCCAGGAAGGGGTGGAAGTGCATTGTTGTTTAGAAAAGTGCTTGCTCTATTCAAAATACAGTATCAGAGTTTAAGGGCCCTATTTGTCCAAGGTCTGCAAACTTAGAGGGCTGCTTTTGGTTATAACATTTCTTTGAAAAAGTACCTTGCAAAATGTACAAATTGCATGCGTTTATAAAGGCTATTTCATTATCATTTATTTATATTGGCCAACAAGTTACACAGTGCTTTATCACACATGGTTTACATCTGTCTGACCATTCCTTTAAAGTTGCATTCTCTAACTTCTACTATGTTCCCTCTCTATGGGTCAAATTCACTAAAGCGCGAAAATGCGCTAGCAACAGCTTAGCCGGGATTCAGACTATCACCCAACAAAAGGTAAAAGACACTAGGGTTTTTTGGGACTTAGAAAAAATTTCAAGTTTTTTTTTCAAACTCCTATCTATTGTATTGAAAAATGGAAAAATATTCATCTTAGTGAACTAGCGTAGTTATGTCCCTTTGTCAGTGCGCAACTTCTCCTGGCGTAAGGGTGCGAAGTTGCCCAAGTCGATCTTCACTAGCGAATTTTCGCCAGGGACAGTTAGTGAATCAGCGAAGTTGCGAATTGATGTCACACTGGCGAATTAGCGCTAGCGTTAGACGCTTCACACTTTAGTAAATTTGGCCCCGGAGTTCCTCAAGACTCTGTCATAGGCCCTCTGCTGTTCTCACTCTAAACTACTTCACTAGGAAAATATAATAAGTCGTTTGGACAGTATCACCTTTATGCTGCTGACATCCAACTCTACTTGTCTAATCCTGACCTCTCTCTTCCTGTCCCTCAAATCAATTATTATCATTTGTATAATGTAGTAATTGGTTATTTGAGTTTTATCAGTACATTTTAACATCCATAAAAATGTTTCTATTTTGAGTTGACCTAAGCATTTTGAAAATAAACAATTATATTCATGATTGCTGCTTGGACCACTTCTCTTTAGTCCCCAAACATCCAACAGGTCAGTGAAGCCATCCGTTTCATGAATTGGTCAGATGTCTCAGTCAGAGCTAGGCACGCACCTTCTATTAGTTTCCAAGGGGTACTTCTCTGATTTTACTTATAGCCGCATGCACATGCAAGAGACAAAGCATAGATACTGTATGCAACACAGTACAGATGTGGACCAAAAAAGGCAGGTGTCACCAGGAAGTCAAGTGGTAAGTGGCCTATCTTATATATAAATATGTCATGAGGAATTTGTATGCTTCCCCCATGTCTGCATGGTTTTCCATTGAGTACTCCAGAATCCTCCAACAATCCAAAAACATATAGGCTAAGAATTGGTTGCTGATAAAATTAGTAGTTATTGGTAAATTAGTAGTGTGTAGTGTGATAGGGATCTTAGATAGTAAACCTCACGTGCCGTGACTGATGTGTCATTTCTGTATGTTGGTTATCACACAAGTTATATAAATGACATCAATAAAATATATTTAAGGGGGTCTGCATTTTGAATGTTGTTTGTGCAATTGAATACCATCTGCACTGTATCAAATTAAAAAAATGGGTACAATTCAATATTTATGTTTGCCTACAATGCAACACAATGCAAAATGATAGCATCACAGAGCTTTCCAAAAATGTGACTTCACTGAAACTTGCCAATACTTTACATTGATGAGGAGCATATGCCTCAATATCCCCATATGAAATTCTCAATGTGCATGTGTGCATTTGTGTGACAAAGCCAATCTGCATGTGTATAAGAGAGAAAGAAAGAGATCCAGTCTGGATGTGTCTGTGTATAGATGGGCTTACATGTGTGTATACTTGGGTGAGAGATATATAGTAAGTAATCATTTAAGAATATATCTTATTGATCGCTATTGGTTACTTGTCCTCAGCAACCTTTGGGTCATATTTACTAAAGGGTGAATTGTCGCCAGAGACCGCTTTGCACACTTCACACCATTTCTGCCAGCTGCAAATTTGTTACCACTATTAAAATAAAAAGTTGCATCCTGGGTGCCAAATGGTGGCGACTTCTTCTACTTCTACTTCTTCAGTGCGAGCATTTCATAGCGAAGGTTCACTAGCGTTTGTTTATGCCTAGTGATCTTACAATTTGAATAAGGCGGGTACATTAAAGTTTTATGCATGTCTTTATTAGAGATATTGGTGCAAATGCTTGAAGTGGCCACTTTTTATAACAAATGTCCACGGAACCTTAATAAAGACAAAAGAGATCCTATAGTGCCCTACACATGAGCCCACTGTAAAATGAATGTTCCATGCCCCTCAGATGTCTAGGGAAAAACTTTCACCCATAAAAGTTAGGACTTTTGCAGGCAATTCCGCTTAAAAAAGGATGTGGACATCACCAGTGTTTTTACAACTTTAATACATACAGCAGACAGACTATATCGTAATTGACATAAGGTTGAGGAAGATCTAGCTTAATTTAAGCAGTTCGCCTAGTCTGATGTGGCAAAGTCAACTCTGGCGAAAGAAGTAACTTTCAGTAAAATTCACACTTTATCGAATTTGCTGCATATTGAATGTTGTGTTAGTGAATTGCTAGCGTTAGTCACTCGCCCTTTAGTGAATCTTCCCCATAGTGTTTTTTTATGACATATGAGGGTAAGTGCTGAAGCCCAGTGGCTGAGCCTATCATACCAGTACATAATATGGGACCCTAGATGCTGTAGGAACTTATTAGAACCATATTCCCACAACAGTGTCATAAATTTGATTAACCTGCCCCAAACCCTTATTTACAAATATAGCTGGATGCAGAACTAGAACTCACAACAGATTTGCATCAACAAGCCCCAGCTCCTTGCTTGTGAGTATAGCTGGATGCAGAATCATAACCCACAACAGTGCCAGAGAGGCAGAGAGCGAGTGGCATCCCTGAGAACACCGGTGTTGTGTTTGGTAACTGGGACCAGAGGAATGGTCAAGATGCGTGCGTTTGTGTGTGGATGTGCTTGTGTGTGTGTGTGTGTGTGTGTGTGGATGTGCTTGTGTGCAAGAGAGTGAGAGATGTGCATGTGTATGTGAGAGAGAGACAGTTTAGCTGCTAAAAATAGTGTGTACCAGTAGTTTATTTTCTGTAAGGAAAACATTTTGCAGACATAGCGGTAGTGATTACAGATGAAATGGTTATCAGTAGAAGAATAGAAACCTAGCACACAAACTACCAGTTATAGTCACATTGACAGGGTGATCCAGATGATAAAACAAATGCAACCAGTTATTTCAACATCAAAAAAAGGTAACCTATGACTTTAACTTTATTGTACCTCCCAGCATATGTAGTCTAGCCTTGAAAAATGAAGCATGTATAAATGCTATATATTTGTTAATTTAAAAAAAGCCAAAACAACTGAATACAATATTCTGACTTTATATAAAAAAATAAAATATATGCAGAATAAGAAACCCTTTTTAGTTTAACAATATATGCAGTTACCACAGGTTAGGTTGGACTCACAGCTTTGGGATACATACAGTTTGATTTTAAACTTATTTTGTTATATATTATACAAGGTCAAATATATTATAAAAATTGGATTCTAAAAAAAAATATGGGAAATGTAGGGCTTCACAATGAGAAAATATGAGTACATATTAATAGCAAAACTTCAGGCTGCAGCTAAATTCTTATTAGCATAATTTAAACAGCCATAAATACTTAATCACATTTTCAGAAAACTTAAAATTGTCATTCAATTTAATTATCAATTATTAAACATAACGTACTAAGGCACAACAGGCCATTGACTAGAACAGGGTGTTAAAACAGTTTTGAAGGAAGTGTCTTGCAAAGTGATACCTCATTATGGTTAATACAGTAACCTTGCTTGTTAGACAAAGATTTCATCATTTTGTCAATTACAGGAAACACAGTGGGACTGCTAATCGCTTGATGTGTTTGCTTTCTAATGCATTTGCTGCGATTTCCTTTACCCAAAGTACTTGTATTTTTTGTTTTTTAGGGCCTTTTGAGAATAGATTTCATGATGAGACTAAGCAACACAGGAGAAAAGTATGCAAGTAGAACCTAAATAAATATCCTCAGAGCAAATGCTGCACCTTTACTTTTAGAATGATTTGTGATGTGGAATTCATTTATCTGTGTCATGTATGTAAAACCCAGTTTGTACATTTAATTGAAACACTGGGCTGTAAGCAACATTTAAATTAGTGCAGGGGATTTTACGTTACTGTTCTCAGGACAGGTGTTGTTGAAATGCATTTTTAATAAGAAATCACTGCTGTAGCAATTATTTCTTTATTTCTTCTTCTTATATTCTGTATTATAATATTTTAACACAATAACTGTATTTTTTAGCCGTTGTCTTATTTGGTTTCTTGTTTGTGTCTTCTGCCCTTTATATTTATCCAGTGTTCTGTAACACTGACATTCTGTGACTATTTTGCTTCTGTTAGATGTTAGATTGTTTTCATGTTTTCTAGAGTCACACTTTTATATAAAAACAGAGGGAGGTATCGCTGCCGCCTTGCTCAGACAGCTGAGTATCTGCACATCCTTTACTGTCATTTATACTACACATCCGTTGGCTGAAAGATCTACCAGACCTGTCCATGTCCAGATTGTCTCATTAATAGCTGTTTCTTGGCACAATGTGATAGTTTATCATAATACAGTATATATGTAAAAATATATATAGAGTCCATACAGGGCCAGCACTACTCGTATATCTGTGCTAGATGCCTGGGTGCTAAACAGCAAAAAATACAAATGTCCAAAAAAAGGCGAGCACTCTTAGGATTTATCAAAGGATTATGGTGCAATTTATTTAAACACTAACGTTTCGGCTACTCCGGTAGCCTTTATCAAAGTGAACAGAACACAGTGCTGATCAAACATTTAAACACTCAGTGGCGGGTGATCTTTACAATATTGTTACGTTTTGAAGTTACGATGTTATGGATTACAAAAATCTAATAGGTCTTGAAGTGGCTACTTTATCAATTTGGAACATTGTATATATTTATCTTTGGATACATTTTTACATTTGCTCTGGAACATTGTATATTTTTATCTTTTGATACATTTATATTTGATATGCATTTCACTGCGTTGTGACATGTGTACAGTTTTTTTCTAGCCACTATTTATTGATCACAGCTTATAGAAGCTTTGTTATGGTATTGTGAATTGTTTATGTTGTTGCACTAGTGCACTTGCCCTTTGACATTTACTGACGTCAGCTAGTTTTTTCCCGCCACTGAATGATTAAATGTTTGATCAGCACTGTGTTCTGTTCACTTTGATAAAAGCTACCAGAGTAGCCGAAACGTTAGTGTGTAAATAAATTGCACCATAATCCTTTGATAAGTCCGGTCCTTTTGGACATAAATATATATATATATATGTCAGTATTTATTTATATATATATATATATATATATCAACAAAAAAGTCCAGACCACATATGAAGGTGAAAAAAAGACCATACAGCCTATAAGAGACAGGATTTGTCAACACAAGTCCACGATTAGAAAGGAAAATTTGAAGCTACTGGTTCCGGCACATTTCCATATGGCCAGACATACTGTGGCTTCCCTCAGGTTTCTTGTGATTGAGTCTGTTGCCCCCCCTAGACGGGGGGGCAACAGACTCAAGCAACTCCAGAAAAGAGAGAAATTTTGGATGCATACGCTACAGACGGAGCACCCCAAGGGGTTAAATAGAGAATATGACCTGTATGCATTTATCTGAGAATGTTTAAGTATTATGTGTAAGGGTCAGTGTTGAGAATAGATAGACACCCTGCATTTACTACAAACTTTTTGTTAGACCAGCTTCCTCACGGATATTCATTCACTCTCGGGGTGCACGTTGTATCATGTGTTCACCTGCACATGTTTCCATAAGCAATGTATCGAAGATTACAGCACTCCCAAAGTATAATAAAATGCCTTTATTATCTTACATTTGGCTCAGCAGCAACGTTGCGGACCCACAATGGTCCTTTCTCAAGCTGACAAAGTTTACAAAGCATTATCCACAATTTCCTTAAATACACCATTCATCTAGTGCCCACTAGTGGTTATAATACATAATTAGAAATACATATACCCTGGTTTTGTCTGGACATCAGTATAAAGTATAACACCATTATGTCAAC
The DNA here is from genome assembly GCA_024363595.1 of Xenopus borealis. Taxonomy (NCBI): domain Eukaryota; kingdom Metazoa; phylum Chordata; class Amphibia; order Anura; family Pipidae; genus Xenopus; species Xenopus borealis. The sequence goes on along the minus strand of CM044434.1, from coordinate 61,894,643 downwards.
AGTATTATTAAAACACTTAGCTTGTTGGGTTCACCCGCATTAGACTGTTCTTGATGACCACTAGGGAATAAGGGTAAAAATATTTAAAATATAATAAAAACAATTTAAAAATTCAAACATACGGATGTCAATTTATATTAGGGGACATAATTCATACTCTTTATTAAGACCTCCAGGAGTCATAGTTCCTAATCTTCTTATCCATTCTGCCTCACATTTTAGAAGGCGTTTTGTCCTATCTCCTCCCCTTCTCAGTTTGGGAACACTCTGGATTACTTGGAAACACAATTGTGCTACTGTGTGGCCTGTGTCTGTAAAGTGACTTGCCACGGGACTCTGTCTTATATTCCTTTTAATATCCGATTTGTGTTCACCAATTCTGTCCTTAACCTGTCTCGATGTCTGGCCTATGTACAACAACCCACATAACTAGATAAACAGGTATGATATCCTCTGATTTTAATCGCGTTGCCCTTGTGTGGATGATAGATAATGTCCCCTTTAATGCAACTGTTGCAATGTCGGCATGATAAACATGGGAATGTACCATTTTTTGTATTGTATAATGTACTTTGTCTAGATGTTTTTTTGGGTCCTACATCTGCTCTTACTAATTTGTCACGCAGGGATGGTGCTCTCTTGTAGGATAATAACGGTGGTTTTTGAAATTCTTTTATATTTGGGCATTCTACTTTTAAGATATTCCAATGTCTTTTAATTACATTTCCAATCTGTTTCGATAAAGTGTTTTAATTACTCGTGAATGCCACTCTCCCACCTATTTTTTCTCTACAGTTGCTTTTTCCATCCCCTGACAATACATCACCTTTGTATTTTTCCAGTGCTTTTTTTGGGTAACCTCTCCGTATCAGCTTACTTCCCATTTCATCCAGCCTCTCTTTCAACACGTCACTTTCCGACACTATTCTCTTCACTCTAGAGAATTGGGATTTTGGTACTGACTGTTTTATATGGGCTGGATGGAATGAGGAGTATAGCAGAAGGGTGTTTTTGTCCGTAGGTTTCACATACAGATCTGTTGCAAAACCTTGATCTCCTTTATATATCCAAACATCTAGGAAATTGATTTTATTCAAATCAGCCTGTATTGTAAATTTTAGAGCTGCATTTACTAGTCCATACGATATAAGTAGACAGATATCACGTTTTGATAAAATGTGTTGTACTTAAATAGTCTGTTGGAGACTGATTTTGCAACTATGATGTAATTGTATAGAGTGGGTGTGTCTATTACTTGTATAAATAGCTGTTACCAAATGATGCCTATTATGCTTGACAAAGGGGTGGGAGCTCCGAAACGTCATTGTTTGTTTGCACACTGCCAGAATCTGGTAAAATTTCTTTTTTTTCACCTTCATATGTGGTCTGGACTTTTTTTTGATATATATTATTTGCCTGCGAGAGCGGGCTAAGTCTAAGACTGGTCTGGTACTCCACTCCAATTTGTACGTATCATATCAAATGTAAAACATTATATATATATATATATATATATATATATAAATAAATACTATATACATATATATATATAATGTTTTACATTTGATATGAGAAATGTTAATTGAATATATGATACAGATTATATGATGTTATATAGCAGAAACAGATGCTAACCCTAATTATAATCATTCACACATATCATATTTCTTAGGAGTGGGAACTAATTTAAAAAAAAATGTATATGAGAGTCAAATAAAATAGTTTTTCAACTATATATATATATATATTTTTTTTTTTTAATATTTGTTTATGAAGTTATTATTTGTAACTAATTTAACAAGTTCCATACATATATATCAGGCTAGGAATATAATCCTTACATGAAAATATCTCAATAATATACAATTTGATAATGAATTGAAGAAATTTAGTTTGCTAATTTACTACTGCCTCTAGAATGGTTTGCTGAATTATAAGTAAGGGATTTAAGCTTAGGAGAAAGAAGTAAAGGGTAAAAATTCTCAGTTCAACATTTTCTTTCAAACTAATAGATGGGAGGACACCTAATTTCCACCTTACAGTCCACTCCATCTAGTGAAAAAGATTGCCCAGCAGTCAAAAATCAAAGTCACAATGTCCTGGTGAGAGCTAGAATGGTAACAGGTCTTAGCATGCCGGGAGAGCAAGCATGCAAGCAAGTGCAAATTTGGTCTCTGCAAGGTGTGGAAAGTCACAGTGCTTTTTCAAGTTCTTTATCAAATTTGTAGTATTTCATCCATTTTATTTTGTGTACTGTGTTGTAAAGAACTTTTGTAATTTCAAGTAATAAAAGATAGATCTAATTTAATAAAGTATGGAATTATAGCTGGTGCATATTATTTTACAAATTCATTATTCTAACATTGGTTTTCTCTTTACCTTGTAAAACCTCATCTAAATGAATTTGTTTCTGCTTAGCAACAAGCATACTCTCCATAAATGGGAATGCATGAGTTTTACATAAATGTGTACAGTATGTGGAGTAATCTCATATTATAAACACTTACTGATACATTAAATGTAGGTATGGGTATGTCCTTATCCAGAAACCTGCTATCCAGAAACCTGCTATCCAGAAAGCTCCAAATTACAGGAAGGCCATCTCCCATGGACTCCATTATAAGCAAATAATTCTAAATTTAATTAAAAAAAAACAGTACTCTGTACTTGATGGTAACTAAACTGCATGAATCCATACAGGTGACATGATAATTCTATTGGTTTTATTTAATGTTTAAATGATTTTTAGCAGACTCAAGGTATTGTGATCCAAATTATGGAAATATCCCTTATCCCCAGGGCCCAGTCATTTTAAATAAAAGAGCACATACCTGCACATGCATGCAGGCATGCTATATATGCTAGTATTTGACAGTAAATTTCATAGATTGAGTGTCTGCTGTCTAAAGTCTATGTAAATGACTAATGTCTATGTTGAAAGAACTCTGTAAAGTACTGCTTATTTTGCTGGAGCAATATGAATGAAGGTTATTATTATTAATAATAATAATAGACAGCAAAATGTATGGGCATCAGAGAAGATTTTAGTAATACATGATGTGCAGATAGGATTTACCTGCCAGAATGCCATTGCCAGAGCTACTTTAAGGGGCAGATTTATCAAGCAGGGCCGGAACTAGGGGTAGGCAGAGTAGGCGGCCACCTAGGGTGCAGTCATGGGGG
>CM044434.1:61863466-61880857 GCA_024363595.1 Xenopus borealis | reverse complement strand
GGCTAACCCCCCCCCCCACTTTTCACTTCAAAATTAGGAAACCGGTGACACATAGAAAATAGAAAGTAAGTGGAAAAAGTCATTATTTCTGGTGAAGTATCTGAAACCAACAAGTTGTTTGAAGGTAAACAACCCCTTTAAGGTGATCCAAAATACAGAAAAAATCCCCTTATCTGGAAATCCCCACATCACCTGCATTCCAGGTAAAAGATCTGATTTATGTGAAAGCATCTTATTTAAACATGAAAATTGATTAGTCATTTAATTAGAACAAAAAATGATGCTGTGTTCTATAAACTATAAAGAAACAAATTTTCTCTTATATAGAAACTGACCAATTTAGCTGCTTTTGTTTGTAATGGAATTGTGTGTTAAAGGGTCACAATTTTATTTAATTCCTGTCTTTAGCTGATAAAGATTTTTGGTATCAGTCTGCTTCCTCCCCAACAAAATAGTTTTTAAACGTTTTGGAAACAGACCTTTAATGGTGATGGCCTAGGGACCAGGTTTCCAGGGGAATACTGACACATCTTGTTTTCCAGGTGTTTATGTTTTAAACTGTTCAGATATCACTGTCAAAGAGAATGCACTTTTATCCACATTACCCTATCCATGCATCAAGCCAAGTCACGTTGTTACTTCTAGCTATAGGAACCAAAATGTTGACTTTCTAGCGAAGAGCTTTGTAACAAGCAGCATAGAAAATTGCCTTTTACACTAATCTCATAAACATGGACATTAAAGTGAGACATAGGGGCAGATTTACTAATGGTCGAATTTCGAATGCCAAAAAAAATTCGAAATTCGACCAGGGAATAGTGGGGGAACAGTGGGGAATTTTTAAAAAAAATGTAAAAAAATTTTAGCGCAATTCGATCGATTGAATGATCGAATAGGGAAATTTAATCGAATTCTAATCGAATTTTCGAACGAATTTTAAACGATCGATCTACTTTTTCTTTTTCAATCTTAGGGAATGATCCCCATTTCGCTAGGTTTAATCTCCCGAAGTAGGTGATCGAATTTAAATTTAAAGGGGAAGTATTCGACCATAATGTAGATTATTTAGGGGCAGATTTACTAAATTCACATAAATTCAAGGATTCGAATATTCGATCGAATTTTCAAAAAGATTCGAATTCGAATTTGCAAATTAGGCAAATTCGACCATCGAATATTCGAATTCGAATGATTCGAATATTCAAATTTAATTTTATTTGAATATTCAAAAATTCGAAGGTCGAATACTTCCCCTTTAAATTTAAATATAACCCTCTATAACTCTCTCTGATGCCTCCACCTTTTTCATGTGTATGACACTTTTCCAACTCTATTCCTCCAGTATTACAATAAAAAAAGCTCTAGGATTCAAAATTTCACAGAAAGTGGATGGATGACTTTTTTGTGAATCCCTTCAATTCCTTCACTGCTCTTATGTAACATTCCATAGCCAAAATGAGTACTGCTGTCTCAGGCTGGGTTTATAACTATAGCCTTGTTTTTCTGAAATGCTTAACACTAATGAGAGCAAACGTGTCTGCTCCATGTGTCTACACATTTGACACATGGATCACAAAGGGCACCAAGCCCACCCACCCCCACATAAAAATCTTCCAGAGGCTGGCACACCGGTCACAGCTTATTACAACCCCACCTAATAGTTTCAATATTATTGGTAAGCACAACTTTCCCAAGTTTGTTAAAGTTTATACAGGAGCAGATGCTAGCCCAATGTTGTAGCCCCCACCATTTCCAGCAACAGTCAGGTGATTTCAGTTGTGGCCAATAAAAGGGCAACCACATTTAAGAGTTAACCTTGCAGGTAAAACATATTCTCTGTGTAAATTGTATACTGATGCAACAGAATTCTTAATGAATCAGATACAATTTGAGTGTAGGACTGGCCAGACCAGGGATAACATTGAGTTGATAAACAATCTGCACAAAATGCCTTAATGTCTTAAATATATTGATAATCGTTTGAGTGCATGTATTTGCCCAGCACACTGGGATTCATACTGGGCACCACCACCAGCCCCCTCCCCATCCTGCCCAGTTATGAGAATGTCTGGGGAGAGAGAATATATTTGCAACTATAGAAGAACCAGACCCCTGTTGCAGGGGTGAGCAGGGGTTCTGCTTCCTCCATAGTTATGCCAGTGGACACAATGCTTGTCAGTGTGGCTTCTCTCCACCTTCCAGAATGACACCGGCTAAGTGAAGCTGAGGTTGTACCTTCTGCAACATTAGACTGCGACAAAAAGCATTGACCCTTTAATAACACAGTTTTCTTGGCAACATTAAGAAATCAAATGTTAGCCTTGATCCTATGACTCTGGTACATTCATTTTGTCATTATTAGGTATGACTTTCAGACTAAATTTGAGAGCAGACTTATTTAAAGGGATCCTGTCATGGGAAAACATAATTTTTTTCAAAATGCATCAGTTAATAGTGCTGTTCCAGAAGAATTCTGCATTGAAATCCATTTCTCAAAAGAGCAAACAGATTTTTTTTATATTTCATTTTGAAATCTGACATGGGGCTAGACATATTGTCAATTTCCCAGCTGCCCCAAGTCACGTGACTTGTGCTCTGATGAACTTCAATCACTCTTTACTGCTCTACTGCAAGTTGGAGTGATATCACCCCCTCCCTTTATCCCATCCAGCAGTCTAACAAAAGAACAATGAGAAGGTAGCCAGATAATAGCTCACTAACACAAGATAACAGCTGCCTGGTAGATAGAAGAACAACACTCAATAGTAAAATCCCATGTCCCACTGCGTACTATTCAGTTACATTGAGAAGGAAACACAACAGCCTGCCAGAAAGCAGTTCCCTCCTAAAGTGCTGGCACAAGTCACATGACCAGGGCAGCTGGGAAATTGACAAAATGGCTAGCCCCATGTCAGATTTCAAAAGTGAATATAAAAAAATCTGTTTGCTCTTTTGAGAAATGGATTTCAGTGCAGAAGTCTACTGGAGCAGCACTATTAACTGATGCGTTTTTTAAAAAAACATGTTTTCCCATGACAGTTTCCCTTTAAATGTCCTGCCTAAACAAATATCAAAGCTGTGCCATAAATGAAAGTTTAGTATGTGCTGATTCTTTGGAGAAATTGTCATATTTTCTGTGCTGAATGGTTTCCATAAAGCTTTGTTTTTAGGACATAGAGGAATGTAATAAAAAAGAGAGCAGACAGGACTGTATTCATGAAGCAGTCTTTAGGAGTAATTTTCCATGCCCTATGCATTGTGCCAATTTGCACTTTGCAGACTGTGTGGACCATTGTACAAATAGCTAAATATTGCGACCTGTGCTAGACAATGCTCCATTCAAAAGGGACGGGCAGGGGGAGGCCCCAAACACGTCTTTATCTTGGTCATCATTCTATAGCACAGGGTTGGAATAGCAGGATGCACAGCCTGCATTGGAGCCCTACCTGTGCATCTTGACATTACACAGGGTGCAAGTGCCTTCCTGAATGAGCACTAAGGAGTGCAATTACACATCCCCCGGGGTCATATATGGCCCATTTTGAGGTCCATTTTCAAGTGTAGACCAATGACTATCTTTAAGAAATGTCCCTTTTTTAGGACTGCGCTCAACCTGCACTTTGTAATGAAACCTTCAATTTTTTTCTGATGGCAGCTAAGGCTATATGTATATATATATCTATATATATATATATATATATGTATATATATATATATATATAATAGTAGCAAAGACAATACATTTGTTGCCTTACATAGAATTTCTTTTTTAGATGGGGTTAGTGACCCCATTAGAAAGCGGGAAAGATGAATCAATAATAACTTTTACATAACTTGTACATTATAAAACACAATAATGGGACCTTTATACATCCCATGAAATAACTAATTTACTTATGTTTCATAATAGCATAATTCAGAGCTCAGGTGAGAGAATATATATAACTTCAATTACATTACATTCTGTAGAAAGTGTTTCTTAAAGGAGCAGAGTATCTGGAAACTGGGGGATTAGAACCACCCTGCTAAGTCTCCAGACGTCACATTCATATTTATACAAATAATGTAATATAGGCTCGACTAACCCATATAAATATTGATAATATTGTATATCCAACTCCCATGAACCAAAACTATAATCTTAAATGATCTTATACTAGTTATCTTATCTAGATTTATAACTCGATTATTATTATTAATAATATTAGAATTTTTTCACCAATTGTATTTATTTTTAACTGGAAAGTTCCAAGTGGAGCTGAGCTCTCAGGAAATGGGGGATTAAGACCACTCTACAGAAATCCTGAAAATTGCATCCACATTTATCAATGATACATATCAAATTATTAAGTTTATTGGTGAAATATGATGTAGAATTTCCAAAAGCTATTGATATGTCTATGTCCATATAATTTTTCCAATATAGTCTATGTTTAAACTATTAAACTAAACTAAACTAAACTACCAATCTGAAGAACAAGTCCTTTAGGACATGCTACCACAACATGGCTATGATATCTGAGGATGTTTTTATTGTGTTTTCCCACTCTAGCAGAATTAGCGAACTTAACATATATGTGAAAGGAATATTTGATTAATCTAGAGGTCTAATAATTTGGATTCTGGATATATAGATGGCCACAGACTTGCCTTCCTCTGAAAAGCTCCAAGATCACCACATCTTATAGCCCAAAATCTTTCAGCTATAAGGTTTGAGTCTGCTTTTTTCAAGATTTCCTCTAATGTTGGAATTACCGAGGACTTCTAATTTTCTGCTATACCATTTTAGTAGCAATAAAGATGTGGTTGAAACTCAACCTCTCTTTAGGAGGCAAGTCTGTGATTTTTAAATGCAACAAGGCCATACCTGGTTGAATTGTTGTAAGTGACACAGGCAATTTTTTAAGGAATTCTTCTATTTCTTCCCAAAGTTTAATAATTTTCGGGCACTGCCAAAATACATGAATAAGAGAACCCACTTCATTACAGTTTCTCCAGCATAAAGGAGATGTCTTTTTGTCAAATTTAGCGATCTTCTCTGGTGTCAAGTACAGTTGCCAAATTAATTTCATGAAATGTTCATAGTGAGATACGCAGTGTGTTGATTTCTTTAAAGATCTGTATGCCATCTCCCAATCTTCTTGATCAATGTCCACCTGCAAGAACTCCTGCCATTTCCTGAGCTGCCATTTGGGGGTATCGTCTTTCAGAGTCAGCAATGTTCTATAGAACACTGATGTAACTTTCATTTTATTGTTTTGGGGATCAAGGAGTTTATTAATTTGAGGAGAAAGAATTATGGGATTAGAGGTGTGCTTTGATAAAAATTTACATAATATAAAATATTTTGATTTGTCAGATTCAGGGATGTTATATATTGATACCAGTTCCTCAAACGGTTTAATTTCTGATTCTACCAACAGATCAACTATCCATTTAATACCTTTATCTATCCAGTTATCCAATGATAAATTTCTCAAGGCCATAGATAAGTTCAATAATGGTATCTGAGTAGATTTTGCTAATGGATCATTGTTGCACAGCTTGATCATTTCCTTCCAGATGTTTGCAGTGATAGGATTTGAGATTTTTTGTGGAATTTTCCAGTTCAATCTGGATTCGAAATGATGTAAATTGTTTATTAGGGAGTTGTTCTTGCTCAATTTCTACCCATTGCTTTGAAAAATTATTAGTCCAAATTGTTCTGGATTGTCACCCTACCCTTGACAAAACCAACCTGATCAGCTTTTACTAGTTGTGGAATTAAGGGAGCTAATCTATAAGACAATACACGTGCATATCATTTTAAATTGGTATTTAACAAGGAAATAGGTCTGTAATTTCCAGGATCTGATAAGTCTTTTAGTTCTTTTGGGATAATTGTTATAATTGCTGACAAAGATTCCTTGGAAAAAACACAGAGAGTTGCTATTTCGTTAAACATTTCTACTAGAGGTTTAGATAAAATGTTAGCATATTTTTTATAATATTCATTCACAAAACCGTCAACTCCCTGTGCCCTATCTCTTTTTAATGATTTTATGGCCAACTCAATTTCCTGTTGATAAAATGGGACGTTAATTTGTTTTTGTTCAAATTCTGATAATTTGGGAAGGTCAATATTATTTAGTTACTGGTCAATCTTTTGTTGAGAAGGGGTATATGTTTGAGGATCTATACTTAAATTAAACAATTTTTCTTAATATGAAGCTAGGGCATCTACTATATCGTTTGGATGGTGAACAATTGTGTTTGAATTTGGATGCTTAATTTTTATGATTCTCTGGCTCACTCTTCAGCCTTTAATTTTCGGAGCCATAGCCTTGCCCGCCTTATTCCTTCAATATAGATTGCCACTTATCATACTAGTAATATAAACTGTCAGCTAAATCCTGACGTGTTTGCTCTAATTTAGGGATAAATTCAGTTTTCTTATTCATAAATATGGATTTTTCCAGGGATTTAATTTCTCTAAGCAATTTGTCTGTTTTCTCTCTAAATTTCCTTTTCAAAAATGCACGGTGTTTCATGAAGATACCTCGCATATAAGCTTTGTGTGTATTCCATAATGTAGATCTTGAGATCTCTTTTGTATCATTAAATTTAAAGTATTCCTCTAGATTTTTTTTTAATTATAGGGGAAGTATGTTCCGATTGCAGTACTAGTTTATTCATTTTCCATGTATTATTGATAGGAAGGGGGTCTTGTAATTGGATTTTGGCTGTTATCAGGGAATGGTCAGACCATATTCTAACTCCTATCTCTACATCTGATAATAATGAAAGGGAAAATTTATCAGTTAAAATGTAGTCAATCCTGGTAAATGAATGGGTATAGGTGAAAAAAAAGTATATTGTCTATCCCGGTGGTGTAAACACCTCCATACATCATACAGTTCAAAATTAGCCAAGGTAGATTGGATGATTGCTGGGTTTTTTCTTCTCTTGGTGGTACAGTCAACTGATGGATCTGTGACCACATTTAGATCTCCTGTAATAATTAATGCACCTTTTAAGATGGTCGAGATTTTTTAAAAATTTTTATTTAAAAAGCTAGATTGATGTTCGTTAGGAGAGTAAATATTAGCAATCGTGAATTCTTGTGAATTCATTTTTCCCACAGCAACCACCAATTTACCGTCTTTACTACTGAACGAATCAATTATTTCAAAACCCAAACAGTCTCTTATTGCAATACATACACCACTCTTCTTTTAATCTGGTAATGTAGCATGAAAATTTTTTGAAAATTGTTGTAATTTAAACTTAGAGGACCCTTTATCATTTAGATGCGTCTCTTAGAGACATATTAAATCTGCTTTTTCATCTTTAGCTAAATTATTCAAAAGATATCTCTTCCTATGCGAGTTCAATCCTCTCACATTTAGGGATAGAATATTAAATTTTTGTGTCATCTACTATATCACAATTGCTATATATAAAAAAAAAATCTGCTACAATGAGATCTATCACTTACAGTCTCTTTAAATGTCAGACACCAAAGTCCATGTTTCCTGTTTTTGTTGTGAAAGGAATTTGTTAATGAAAACAACATAAACAACAACAAATACTTAATCAAAGCAAAAAACAAGTTCAGAAAAAACGTAATCAGTGAGTATAGTGACATTAGGATTTTGATGCACTCACTGAAGAAAAAAAAAAAAAAAAAAAAAAAAAAAAAAAAAAAGAAACATAAACTGTCACAGTTATTTGTTACCATAGGCCTGTATGGCCAGGTCCACAAAGTGGACTGTGAAAAAGACAGTTCTCCTCAAGGGGGAGGGGAACGGAAATCCCCAAGGGGAAAAGTCTTACGGGGGGAACACTGGGTGATCATTTTACTCATTTTAGCTTGAGAGGATTTCTCACTTTCAGGTTTGTCGTGAGACCATTCCATCTGATGCTGCTCCAGAGCAGGCAGCGCCAGTCTGCCCTCTCTTAAGTTCACAGTTTGTAGTTTCCATTTGGATAGGTCAAATCCCTCTTTTATGGTCTTCAAAGCGATAGTAGTTCCATGGTCATTGATCAAAACCTTGGTAGGGAAGCCCCACTTATACGGAATGTTATGCTGTCTCAGGGTCACTGTAACCGGACCGAACTCTTTCCTGGCTTGTAGAGTCATCTGCGACAGATCCGAGTAAAGTGTTAGGTTTTGAAAAGGATCAGGAAGCTTTTGACCTCTCCTAGTTGCTGCCAAAAACTACTCTTTTACATGATAAAAATGTAAGTGTATGATGACATCTCACGGGACTCTCTCAGGCAAAAAGCTGGGTTTGGGCAGCCTATGTGCACGATCTATAACCAGCTCACTGTCTACTACACTGGGTAGCGTTGTTCTTACCACGTCCCTCACATACTGCTTCAACCCGTCAGTAGTAATCGATTCTGGTATCCCTCTGATCTTTACATTATTGCATCTATTACGATCTTCTGAGTCAATCATTTTCTCTTTTAGCCATTTAACGTCATCTAGAAGCTCATCATGAGAATTAACTAGTTCATTGTGCGCAATTGTTACATCTGCCATTTTTCGCTCAATTTTGTTAATTCTAGAGTCAGTTTCAATAGCGAACTGAGTGACACATTCTGAGAGCAGTTTTGTGTCGGCTTGCAGGACACTTCTAAAGGAGATCCTAAACTCCTTGAAAAAGCCTTGGGTGATCGGTTGATCAGATGTGGGGAACTGTTCTATAGGGTCTGGATAAGCTTTAGCTGCTGCCAGTGTAGGTGCACTTTGTCCTACCTGTGATTCATGGAGCTCTGTGTGCAGTTTGGATTTTGCAGGGCTACGTGATGATGGTGTGACAGGAGAATCTGGAGTGTCATCCCCAATTTCTCTCTGTTGTCCTTCTGGAGTTTTGAAGTTTTGTAGGTTATAAAGAGGTGAAAAGGAATTTCTTTGTTCAGAGCGGCCGCCATCTTGGTTAGGATCACTGCTGGGGGTTTGCTTCTTTCTCTTAGGGATGTTTCTTCTGTTATCCGTATTAGTCTGAGTGTTTCCCCTCAATTTCGCCGCAAAATAAATTTGTTAAAAGGTGCTGTGTGCCTCTCACAGAGCTATAGGATTAGTCCTCCATACAGCTCCGCTGTTAGGCCACGCCCCGCTAAAGCCAATTTAAAAGTTTCTTAGAACTAGAACTAGTATAACATCCTAAAAGTTAACTCAAAGGTGAAAACCCCTTTAAAGCCAAAGCAATGTGCTTTTAAAGCCAAATTGCTCTGGACTGGGAACAATTATTTTAAACGAACAGAGCTTATGTTGTAGAAACACAGCCAATGAACAAAGCACCAGAATCGAAAAACAATAGTAGTGTCTAATGTAGTTTTTAGAATTACCCACCTTATTCTGTACATTGAATTTGTTTCTTCATCAAAAGAATCATTATGCAGCTTGTAAATGGTAAACTGCATGCAAAATAAGATTGTGTGAATTTTCAGTTTCTTAAACATCTTATAAATAGACAGGTGTGTCCCTCAGTCTAAGGACCTATTTTTTGTAGTCAATCAATATTTATAAAATGCAGCACCAGTTTAACTGATGATAGAATTAGGCTTTACCCAAATATTGCTTTCCTCAATTCGTGGCACCCATTTCCTGATACTGAGGATGTTATGGAATTCTTCACAATCTGATTTAGATTCCATAATTAGTGCTATGTTGCTTTTATCCTAGCTCTAAAGTATATGGCACATTCATTTTTATTGCTAAAAGCTATGTTATATAAAGTAATTAACCTTAATTTATACATTTTTATATCAAACTGAGTTTTAACTTTTAGAACTGACAGCAGAACTCAATTTCCCAGGGCTCCTAATAGTTCTCTGTTTAATCAAAATTCATCCATCAGATTCCAGTGTTAAATCATCTTTTAATTGTGACTTATAGTACATTCTGGTTAATAGTTTTATAATTCACTGCCTCTAATAGTTTTTACCACAGGGATCTTTTCCATTGTTTCTCTCTTATTTGTAGCGTTCAGTTAGGGAAATTTTAACATGTTTAAAAGACCTTTACAATGGCACAGTCAAAGTATAATACTTACAGTTGTATGCCTTGCGTTTTGTTCCCACTTTGCCTTTCACAGTTTCCAATTCATGCTGCCTGGGGTTAAGATGCTAAAATTACAGATTGTGAGTAGTGTATTGCTTAACCTGGGCTAAGCCCGCATGTCTCACTCATGAAACCTCCTGCTGTACTGTGTTTTGTCTGGTGTTAAACAATGTTAACTGTATCATATTCTGCTGTACTGTTGGCACTTTGGGGTTACAAATACTCAATATACTACTAGATTTCAGTAAGACAAAACCTAAAACAAATGTGAAGTTCAAATTTCTTCAAAGACTTATAGATAGAACTTTCAGTTAATAAACACCAGTTTTTATACCAGATTCTATCTGGCTCTATATCTGCATTTTATAATCTAGTTAAAGGAAAACTAAACCCACAGAATTAATACTTAACCAACAGATAATTTACATCATATTAAGTGGTCTATTAAAGAATCTTACCAGACTGGAAAATCCATATCAATAAATATTGAGCTTTTACATCTTTTCCCTTGAGCTACCATTTTGTCATGGTCTATGTACTGCATAAGAGATCACCTGACTAGAAATACTGCAGCTCTAACTGTAACAGGGAGAAGTGTGGGATGAAAAGAGAGAACATTTATTTGGTTTACTTAACATGTATGTGTGCCCTTGGTTTGTTTGTGTGCATTCTGAATTGTAAGGTCCCAGAGAGTGGTCTTCAGTATCCAGTGGCAAAGCACATACTACTAAAAAAGTATCTTTTTTATTTAAATGGTTTATTTAGATGAATCAACAGTTATGCAATATTTTTATGGAAACCTGCATTGTTTTCCTTTAACATTTAAGCTTCTAATGTTACAGTATACGCTGCAGTATTCTGGGCTGACTGGGTATACAAATGCTCAGAATATTCTCTCTCTGTCTTGCTTATTACATATTTGTTCAGTTTAAATTTACTTACATTACTATTCTGTCACCAGAGCTTGTGTGGATGTGAATGTGCAAATGTGCGTAGGATTTTCATGTTTAATTTTGTAGTTCTGTACATCATATGTATAGAAAGATGGGAAGTTTGCAATATTTGAGAATAGAATTTTGCAATGTGTAAAATGATACAGATGCTACAGAGATCATTATTTGGATGCTAGTGCAGATATCAGACCAGAAAGTAACTGTTAACTGTCTGCTGGCTAACAGAGGGATTTAAAAATGACTGAGGAATTTGTCTTTATGTAAAACCAGAATTACACGAAAACTTTGCACTGCATTAATAATATTGCAAGGGCTTGCCCTGCTATCCTAAGTCCTTTGTGCTGGTGACTTTACTTCAAAACCAGAATTAAAGCCATACACTAAAGGAATTACCAAGGGTAGAACAGATTGTTGGTGAGTGGAAGCCCTATAGGTAGAGATTTTACCTGGACTTAGGGTTACTAGGAAAAGTATCATAAGTAAGTAAAAGTAAGGAATGTGAAGCCCAGCTACTTTTACAAATGGAAGAGACTTCAAAACTAGGTCAAGTTGTAGTTATCAGTGACCTCAGTTATTCATTGATAGACTGGAGAAAGAAAGGTAAAAAAAGCTGGTTAAAATTTAAAATGCCGAACAGCAACTTATTTCAGGTAGTTTAAGAAACTGCTAGGAAAGGTGGTCTTTTGATTCATTTAATAATTAATAATACTGAATGCACTGAATAATCATATTATGGTCACCTTTGGAATTATGTTGCATAAAGTAGTAGCTATGACACTTTGGATTTTTTTTATTAAAATCCGAAAATTTCTCAATATTTTCTAAAAACCCTTTGACGAAATTCACGTGGACTTTTTTTTACTGTTTTTATCACAAAAAAATCTGGTGTGTGAAAATACTCTATAAAACCATTGTACAATGTTTTTTGATTTAACACCCAAAAACTCTTACTTTTTTGGATTGTCGCCCAAAAACCACAAAATCTATTATTGTATTGTACATAACCCACTCAGATCAGGATATCTTCAAATTGTAAATGTGACATCTGCCATTGACTTATACATAACCTCAGCAGCTTTGAGATGGAGTACCTTTTTATTCGGACTTTTAACACCATTGAGGTTTAATAAGTCACAAAAAAACAGATTTTTTTTTTTTTTAAAAGGTTTTTCGCCCTTTAAAGGTCCGACCAGAGAGAATTGGACTTTATTAAATAACCCCCTTTGTTTTAAAAATGTTATCTTTGTCGAATTAAAGTACATCTCTGCAATATATTCATTGAGAAAAATTTTTACTGGGTTAAACACAGTAGTAAAATGGAATACCTTTTAAATGCTGCTTAACACATTTACCTGTCACTAACCAATTTTACTAAGCAAGGAAAGACGTAGAGAAACAAAACCATTATGTTTTGATAGAAATTTTCTATTAGCTACAGTACAAAGCAACCAATAAAGGATGCAAAAAGAAATCAGACATGCTAATATATGCTTATTTACTAAAGGCTGGATTTTGGTGGTTTTAGAGGTTTTTGAAACCACTACTAAACTTACAAACACTAAAACCACATTTGTCCTGGAAATTATTAAAAGATACAAATATAAAAAATACAAACAACAAAAGCACTGAACAATGCACTAAAACTATGAATACTTAAAAAAACTCTAAAACTTTGAAATTCCTAGCGAAAAACGTTTGAATTGAGTTAAAACAGTCCAACAGGATCAGCACAGCTCCCAAAGTAAAGTAAAGTTTTGCCTTAGTGCTTCAATAAACTTGAATTTTTAGAGCTTTTTAGAAATATAGGAAAATCCCCAGTATAAAATCACAAATATAGGAAAATCAAAAATTGTGCAAGATTTGTGGAAAAAATGCAGTTCGGATATTAATAAATTATTTGGTTGTTATTAAAGTATCACAAGAAGGTATATTGGTTAAGCAGGGAAAAAGCAGAGGAACAGAGGAAGCAGCTAATAAGAGTTTCCTCTTAATACTAATTATTTAACTATTCCTGGTTAACTCAGGAGGAAATTTAAAAATGAACACGAACATGAAAAAAAAAAAGAGCTATGTAATTGCAAAACCATTTAGCTCAATTTTCAATATTCTTTGATGGTTAGCATTGTGCGGGGGGGGGGTTAGCAATTGCTAATGCACTGATATTATTAAAAAAGGAGACGTCATTCTGGGACAAATTCACTAAAGCGCGAAGCGTCTAACGCTAGTGCTAATTCGCCAGCGTGACATCAATTCGTAACTTCGCAAATTCACTAACACCCCCTACATTTCCTAACATATAGCAACTCAACTATACAGTGGGCACATGTTTAACGCAATATTAAAGGTTTCCTGGGCTTGTGTATTGTAATGTAGTGGCTGTAACATATACTTTGAAATTTGCGCCGTATGCAAATTAGGCACCGCTAGCGTAAATGAACTTTGCCTGGTCGAAGTAACACTAGCGCAACTACGCTACCGTTCGCCGACCTGAGCTTAACTTCGCACTTTAGTGAATTTGTGTAGCGCTGGCGAAAATTTGCCTGGCGAAGTGTGGCGTACGTTAGCAAAGGCAGCGCTAGCATTTTTTCACCGCTTAGTGAATTTGCCCCTCTAATTAAAACTCTAAAACTAGTTTTACATAAGTGGTGTGCTGGGAAAGCTTTTGAAGGGGGGAGGAAAGATAATATACTTAAATACACAGAAAATCTCAATATTGTGAGTTTCATTTGGCATTTTTTATGCCTAACAGATTTCACCAGACAAAATAAATTGCCTGCTATGGGGAGGTGAGCAGACATCTACACACTAGTGTGGCAATGGATGTGATAAACTTTTGCCAAAGTATTTGATACAGTACCACACATAGGGGCAGATTTATCAAAGATTGGTATAAAATTTTGGTGTGCTTCCTGATTTTTTGATTGGTTATCAAAGATTGAGGTGAATTTTCTAATTTAAAAAATTTGAATTTCAAGCTATTGTTCCTATTGTCCAAATTCAATTTTCAAGATTCAAAAATTCAAATTCAGATATTTATCATGTACTGTCTCTTTAAAAATTCAAATTCGACCATTCACCATCTAAAACATGTCAAATTACTGTTTTCACCTATGGGGGACCTCCTAGAAATTATATGGAGTCAATTGGTGGACTTTGAAAATTAATTTTTTTTAGAAAAACTTTGAATCAAATGTGCTAAAAATTCGAATTGATCGATAAAAAAATGGACCTATTTGATAAAAATATTCGACCCTTGAAAAATCTGCCCCATAATGTCACTGATTAAATTAACGAATATTGACCTGAAACCTATGTGATGTGATTTGACTTTTGTTCTCCCCCACAGTTCACCTAACAGCAACTCTAACTGTAACAGTTGCAGATACTACAGGTTTGGGATCCATTATCGGGAATCTTGTTGTTTAGAACTTTTCGAATTATGGGAAGGCCATCTCTCATAGGGGTAAATTTATCACAGAGTGAAGTTCCGCCACTCTCCATTCATTTCTATGGGATTTTGAAAGGCGTATTTACCCTTTGATAAATAAGCCTTTAAAAATCCCATAGAAATGAACGTAGAGTGGTAGAATTTCACTCTAGTGGCAGAACTTCACTCTTAACTTCACTCTTTGATAAATATACCCCATAGTTTTCAATATAATCAATAACTCCGATTTTCTGTAGTAATAAAAGAGTATCTTGCACTTGATCCCAATAAAGAAACAATTCATCCTTACTGGAGGGAAAAGAATCCTATTTGGTTTATTTATTTTTTAAATTATTTTTGAATAGAATTAAATTTAAATTTCACTGACTTATCAGTCAGTTAGGCCACCTATAAATACGCAATTAATGTGACTTATGCAAAAACTGTCATTACTTTCAAAGAGACTTTTCTCCTATCAAGAATGGCAGGGCAGAGCAGTGTGTGATAGGCAGGTAGTTTTAAATTTAGGGCAAACTCTACTGACTCTACTCTACTGTGACTTATTAGTACATTAATATGTTAATGGACAATCCCACAGCTAACAGCCTGTTAGCCCGGACATAGCCCTCATTCTCTTGCAGAAGTCCAAAATACTGTAGCACACTGAGTTGAAATGCTGTGCATAAATGATTTATTCGCTCAAAACATATTGCAGACAAATAAGTGGCCACTTATTTGTCTGCAATATGTTTTGAGCAAATAAATCATTTATGCATAGCATTTCAACTCGGTGTGCTACAGTATTTTGGACTTCTGCAAGTATTTTGACCCGTAGCAGGTCGGATATATTACTGTTTTAGCACCTGGTCCGAAGGGATTCGAGGCGAGAGGTTTGAGCACTCCATTCTAGAGTGGAATAGCCCTCATTCTCTGTCATGCCACATGAGCATCCACCTGGTTGGTCTTTTCTCAACTTGGTCCATACCATAGATTTCCTTGCAATCCTGACTGTATGATCACAGCCTACTAGCCTACTCATAGCCCTCACGTTCTGGTGCTTTTTATGTCTTGTTTTCACATCCCATTAAAATATAAAAATGAATTCAAGACCAAGTGCAATAAAAACCAGCAGTACCACACCAAACTATAGCATGAAAATAAAAAATATTTACTATATAGTGTATACTGTATATGTGTTTGGATATTTGAATCAAATCTTAGGTGTAAAATCAGCAGTTTGTGACAGTTATGGCTCAATGTTCACGGTACAAAGTCTTTTTTCTACGTAAATTTTCTCCACCTTGTGTCAGGAGCTTCATCTTAGAATCCTAGAAGAGTGCCAGGAATTAGCATTGCTTGGTTACTGGGATCCTGAAGATAATGCAACAAAGGTTGTGGGGCATCCTGATTGTTTTTAATCACACATATACACATATTCCTTCTCTGATCGAATGATCGAATATTCGATTGTTCGCTATTCGATGATCGAATAAGCCAAATTTGCATATTCCACCAATCTAATTTTTCCTACGATCGCTGTTCGATCGAATTCGATCTATTCACGTGAATATAGTAAATCGGCCCCTTAGTGTTTATCAAATTTTACAATCATAAAATGCCCTGTAGAATAAAGATTTCCTAGCTGTAAAACAATAGTTCTGTATTTAAGCATTCCAAATGGCTTCTTCTTCTTTGGTAAATGTTTAACAATCTTTTTACTAGGATTCATATTTTTGGTATTACTTTTCCAATTTTGAGTTATTTTTGTGTATTTCGAATAGCCCAAATTCGATTCAAATTTGCAAAAAAAACTTGAAAATTCGAATTTAATTTATCATGCACTGTCTCTTTAAAAATTCAAATGCAACCATTTGCCAACTAAAACCAGCAGAATTGCTGTTTTAGCCTATGGCGGAACTCCTAGAACTTTTATGGAGTCAATTGGTGGAATTTGAAAACTCGCTTTTATTTTGGGGGGGGATTTTGAATCGAATGTGCTAAATATCAATCGATTCTAATTTGATCGAAAACTGACCTATTCGATCAAAAATGTACCTATTTGATTGAAAAAATGTTGAATTAATTCCAGTTGGTCTTTTTTGAATTCGAAGTTTATGTACTTCAAAATTTGAGCCTTGATAAATCTACCCCACAATGTCATTAATACCTAAACTTTCATAAACATTTTGGAAAAAAGATTTGCAGCTATGCTATCCATAGCCAGGAAGTGACCCAGGGATAAAACATTACACTAAAAAGTGTATGTAAATTCTAAGCTGTATTTTGTGTATATGATCAAAGGGGGATTTGTGATAACATTATTTTGTTAAAATAATTTTAGATAAGATGGAAATTTTCCTACTCCCATAGCAAAAAATCAGCAGGCAGGGTAAATTATTTTATTTTATTATTGGCCTTTGATATCCTATTAAAGCAGACATGATTATCCAGTTGAAATTAAGGATACAAAATTTTATATTTTTATTTGTATTTTTCTTTCAAAATCAAATTGTGTATAGTTACATGCACTACTGTACTGCTCCATATCACAGTGGATGGTGTATGATTTGGCCAACTACAGATATAGCAGGATTCGGATTCAGCAGAATCCGCATCTGCATGAATATGAACCTTTGAAATGGAAGTCTACAAATTTGTTACACAAGCTGTGCAGCACAGTTCTTTTCAACCACTCTGATCTCTAAATTGCATATGCAAAGTAGGGTTTGATTGATTGGGGATTCGGCCAAATCTTTCATGCAAGACTTTGCTGCATATTTAAAGTAACATCAGGAAAATCTGAATAATATATAAGAAAACTGTTTTTCAAGGCAAATGCTACAAACATATCTTTGCATTCAAATGTCAACACTAATATAAGAAACATAAACATATTCTGTTAGACTAGCCTTAATGCTGCAACAACCATTATTCAGCAAGTAGTCTTCTAGGGCATACAT
>CM044434.1:61845102-61863008 GCA_024363595.1 Xenopus borealis | reverse complement strand
TTATTTCTATTCTTGTTTGTTAATGAAAACTTAATAAAAAGTTACTATTAAAAAAAAAATATGTCTTACTGATAGACATTGTTGAAATAATGTAGTTACAAAAACAAGCACAATTGAAAACAAAATATCAAAACCAATCACATCAAAATTACTAAAGTATTTAAGAGGTGGTCAAGGGATTTAAGAATTCTAGCTCACCAACTGGCAGAGATAATGAGTAATATTTTTTCTAGTTTCTAATTTGTTTTTTAACAAATGTTTAAATGTTTTGTTTAATGTTCTGTTTTAAAGATGATGGGAACAGCCTATTTTATTTTTGAAGATATAAAGTAAACATCCTATTTTGTACATTGCTCTCAATTCACTGTGCAGCTACAAAAAATGATTGATTAGTAACCTAAAGATTCAATTACCATATTGTTATATTGTTTATCACTGTCAACATATCACTTTCTAGAAGATTTATTATTATGTATAAATGGTGTTTTGACATATTTTAAGAAAATGTATTTAACACCATATGAACTTTTTATTTTAGTTTTTTAATTTATTTTTTTATAAAGATTGCAGAAAAAAAGCTACTGAAGATGTAAGTCTATATTGTGTTAACTTACAACGCTATGCCTGACCCCAAGGTATGAATAATAATACTGTATATGTGCCCCGCAGGGAAGTCCATGACGTTTTCAAGCAATCTGTGAAAGTGATACTCAACTTCCTTAGTAAAGTTACCAATGCCTGGGCAAAGATGTAAGCATCATAAAATAATGCTTCTAAATGCTCATCCATCCTTCATAGGAAGCATAGGTGTGCTCTGCACCTTGCACCAAAGGATAGTAAGGACAGGGCTCACCTGACAACCACTTCTAATTGATGCACAAGTTAGTGGGTCAGTAAATGCTTCCCAATGAATACAGCATTTCCCAATTAGGGAAGCTAAGATATTTTGCTTGAAGCTGTGGTGCTACTCCTGGGGTATTTTGAAAAATAAAAACTTGATGGCCTATGCTATTTTTTTGCATTTCTATACAATGCCACACACATAGTTAATTATCCCTGATTTTTTAGATCTTGACCTTGACTCGTGAAGGCTTATCAACATTTTCATTTTAGTAGTTTAGAGAATTTTGAAAGCACGACTAAACTCACTTTCTGGAAAACGAACAATGTAAATGAATTTATTAAAATATTTTAAGATAAAGGGGGTGATTTATCAAGATTCAAATTAGAATGTTGCCATGATTCAATTTTTTTTGCCCAGAAACAATATATAATTATAATATATAATTTTGAATTATATTTTCAAAAACTCAGATGTGTGTGCTGTGTTTTGATAGCTGAGGATGAGCAGAGTATAACAGTGCTTTATTAGCAGGTTCATGCAGCCATTACACAACAGTAACATAAAACTCTAGCACCTCAGCAGTATAGCAGGTAGAGTGTATGCACAGTATATTGTCTCAGTACGCCTTAAAGGTTCACTTTCTTCAGGTCTATTGCAGCTGGCATCAGGAGTAGGAAAATGTCCTTCATCAAATGGAGCTTCTCCAAAGTCATATCTAACAGGCACAAGATGACTTGCATTCCATATGCGTCAGTCAATTAGTTCATATATAGTTCATATATGGTCCTCGCTCATGTCTCACTCCAGGCTAAAAGTGCACTTCTCTTGCACAACGTTTGACAGTAGATGATTTTGTAGGCATAGTATTTTGTGGAAGTTTGATGTGTGCAACATGTAACTTGGGGGCAGATTTACTATTGGTCGAATTCGAAGGTGAATTTACCCTTGAATTCGACCAATCGAATTGTGGATGAATTGAAATCCTTCAAATTCGACTATCGAATTCGAAGGATTTTACTGAAATGGAAATCATTCAATCGATCTATAAAATCGTTCAGACCGAACGATTCAACCTATTTTAACCATTCAATCAAATTTTCAAAATGTATTATTTAATTTTTTTATTTATTATTTAATTTTATTTATTATTTTCTAAAATAATTAAACCCAATTCGGTAGGTTGTAACTGGTGAATTTTAAAATTTTAAAGGGCAAGTTATTCGAATGTCGAATATTCGAATAGATTTTTTATTTGAATTATTCAAATCATTCGATTCGATCAAATTTTCAAAATTCGATGGTCGAAGTGGTCTTCAAAAACATTCGAAAATTAGAATCTTTTTGAAAATTGAATCAAATCCTTCATGTGAATTTGATAAATCTGCCCCTTAGTGTGCATCTGTCTGCCATATAATAATTCAGCTGGAGATGCTTGGGTTGTTGCATGGCACATTGCTCTGTAGGAACTCTGTGGTAAAGATGTTCCAAGATTTTCCAGTAAGGTTTGCTGTCTGTTGTGCTTCTTTCAGACTTCTGTTGAATCGCTCGATTTCTACATTTACTTTGGTGAAATTTTAGACACAGGATGTGTGGCAGGCACTGGTGCTGTAGTAATGAGACCATGAGCTAGGTTTAGTGCAGCAAAAATGTCCCTTACAAGTATAGCAGTACCCTTATTCACAATGTAAGTGTCACATTTTGCAGTATTTTATTCAAATTGTACAGTCAATGGCAAGCAGCCAAGCACAGGGATTGGATCCCTTAAATAACTGACCAGTCTCAGGGCAGGTGCAACAAGCATATCTTTTGCAAAGTATTGCAAGAAAATATCCTTTGGTAGTATTGAAACAGTTTAACCTATATCAAGCATCAGGTTAATGGAGTGTCCCTTGTCAGCAGAAGCAGTGTTGACATTGACAGTGCATATAAACTTGTCTGGAATAAATGTACCAGCTTTATCCACACTTAATATAATATTTGCAGTAATGACTTCATGAACATGTTTAGCAGAACTATGGCAGATTTTAACAAAGTGTCCTACCTTTCTGCATTTGCGACACTGTACAGCTCTTGCAGGACATGTTGCATAATTTGCAGTGTGTTGTGTTGTACCACAGTGGAAGCAGTATTTTTTATTTGTGTTTTCTGCATGGTTTTGCAGTGGATCCCTTTCTTTAGCACAGTTTTTTGCCTGTGATTGTGCATTATTAGGCCACAGTACTGGATTCACAATTTGTACATTCCCAGCAGTTCCCTGACTGAGAATTTTAGCCTCCAGGGTCTCTCTCTAATGCGAGGTGAGTTAGTTTTTTCTACTATTTGGTCTCTTAGCAGTTCATCTGTTAGATTCCCAAACTCTCAGGTAACAACCAGCTCTCTCAAAGCTGCTACAAATTGTACTGTGGATTCACCATTATGTTGTCCACGTTGGCGGAATTTATATCTTTCAGCAACCACGCTTACTCTTGGCATGAAAAAGTTCTTTATAGCAGTAACAGCAGTTTTATAAGTATCATCAGGTAATGGTAACGTATAGCATACACTGTCCCTCTGCTTCCAAGTAGTGATGGGCGAATTTATTTGCAGCAAATTTCCGCAATTTGCCACCGGCTAATAAATTCGCAGAACGCAAAAAAAAATAGTCGCACAACGAAAATGACGCGACACGTCAAAAACTATGCAACATGTTAAAAACTACGCAACGCCCGTCAAAAACGTGCCGCAACTTGATTTGCAAATTTTTCGCGAATTTCGCTGGAAATTCGCAAATTTTTCGTCGAAACGGGATAGATTCGCCCATCTCTACTTCCAAGCAGTGAATAAGTAAAGCACGCTTCCTAGCAGAAGAAATCTTACCTTGGTCAGCAGTAATAATGTAATTGTCAAACATACGGATCCAAGCAGTAAAAGTTATGGTAGGCTCACTAGGGTTTTGGAGAAAAGGTGCAGGCTGCTGCAGAGGAAGGAGAGACATCTTGTCGCCAATTTGTTGTGTTTTGATAGCCGAGGATAAGCAGGTTCATGTAGCCATTACACAACAGTAGCATAAAACTCTAGCACCTAAAGCAGTATAGAAGGTACAGATTATGCACGTATAACTCATGTGCACAGTGACATCTACTGTATGTGTGGTATTTATTATGCAAAAAGAATTCGAAAACGATCAGCATTTAAAAGCTGGTGAGGTCATGTAGAAGTTAATTGGAGCTGTCCTAGGCCATTTTTAAAATTTGATATTTTTTAATTTTTTTAAACTCACACATTTTTAAGCCTATAAACTTGAACAATTCAATATTTTTATACCTATAAACTTGAAAGATGTGAGGTATTCAAGGTTTTTTAAGCCTATAAACTTGAAAACTTTGAGGTATTTAAATTTTTTCATGATTGTATTCATTCGAGTCTTTCATATTTGGATTTTTTAATAAATATGCAAACATTTGAATTTTTTTAAAAAGTAGAAATAAACTTTAATTTCCAAAAAATAATAAGCATGAACAAAAAAAGTGCTTAATTATGTGCTAAAAAATATGAATACATTTAAAACCTTTAAAAATTTTAGCTTTTCAGACAATTCCTAGCAAAACAAAATCTGAAAAACTCTAAAAGTCTGCATTGATTACAAGTGGTCTAATAAGATCAGAATCTCCCATTGACTTCTATAGGACCTCGACAACCACAAATTTCTGAAGAAATTAATTTGTTAGTACATGACCTCTTATCTCTATTTCCCATTTTCAAAGTATAAGTGACATAATCAAGAACATCCTGGACTTTTTCTGGAGCCCCTGGAAAATATTATTACAATATAATCAGTGTGTACCTTGACATATCCAATATTGATTCTTACTTCACCATGATTTATGCTAAATCAGTATTGAAATAAATCAGTTTGAACATTTGTAAATCATCGAGTACAGACAGATAATTATGTGGCTAATTTTTTAATATCAACATTGTGGTTCAAGGGTTGGCACTTCTACCTTGCAGTGCTGGGGTCCCAAGGCTGATTCAACCAGGACATTATCTGCAAAGAGTTTGGATATTCTCACTCATTTGTATGACTTTTTTTCTCTTAGGCTTAGAGGAAAGTTAGCTGGTTCCTGATGAAATTGACCATAGTTTGTTATGTGATAGGAACCTTAAATTGTAAGCTTCCCTACAGCATGGTATATGAATAATGAATAATCTCTGTTAAGAACTGTGTAAATGTCAAGACTAATTTAGCAAATGATAAAAATAATAGTTTCTAGAAAATACAGATAATAGGTTCAGATGCGTTATTCTGATGTTACCATATGTTAATATACTTTTAGGTAAATTACATTTGTATGTCTAGATATTCCAGCTAAAAATCAGCTGTGACTTGAACAAGGACAAGCAAAAATACAGTGGTAAAAGATTACTGCTTGCATAGATAGACTATTACAGACCTTTTCTGTTATCCAATATGCAATCACTGCAAATGTGTCACTTTACATTCTGAAGATAGATATAGCACAATTGTATATGAAGTATATGTGTTCTTATCTGAGGCAACGAAGGATAAATGCATAGGACGAAATGAAGGAGTAGAAAAAGGGAAGAATGGAGAAGTATATAAACAGTGTTGAAGAAGGAGCCTACTGTATAAAAGTAAAGTTCACAATAGGCTGTTACTGCAATCTGTGCTGTTTAGTGCCAACCTATGAATAGCAGGAATTATCTCTTGATCTTAGAAATAGGGCTACCATACCATTTACATTTAGCCTTCTATCACAGCAGCTGTGTGTTGACATCATCATTTTTATTTTCAACATTAAGCTTGGTTTATTATTATTATTGTTATTAAAAAAAGCTACAGTAAATCTTAAAGCATGAGGGGTTGCTAATTTGTTAGGCTAGTGCTCACGTTTTCCCCTGGGAAAGAGCCTTCTTCCGTAAAAAAAACACCAGTCTATCGAATTACTGTTCAGCCATCTTGTTACCTTTATATACTGTATTTAATGATTCATTTGTGACTTCATCTTCATACAATTTCCAGTTGCAACCAACACAATCATGCTGTGAGTTGCTGACAGTTTTCAACTGTTGCAATTGACTAATTTCAGCATGCTTAATGTTTTAATGCTCTCCAGACATAAAGCATAATTAAGTTGTTTGCAAAAGAAAAATATAACAAATTCAATTGAGGAAAATAATAATTACATACAAAATGGGATATAGGAAGCTGAAGTTCACTATGACAGCTCTCTGTTTACAATAATTTGTTAATGTATCAGGGCATGTATATACACTCACTGAAGATACTTCAAGCAAGAGTATGGGGGGTTGGAGTTATAAGCATAAGGAAAATAAATAAAATCTCTAAGGAAAACAAAACTGGCCATTTACTAACAATCAATGTGTGGTTTTCCTATATTTCTTCTATATTTCTTATAAGCTAAAAAAATTCGAAATTTATCAACTGAAAAAATCATGAAAGCCTTTAACACCAAACTTCACCAAGTAAAAGCTGTTGAGGTGCTATAGAAGTCAGTGAGAGCTGCTGCACCTCTTCAAATCAAATCAAACTTAGATTTTGATTTGTTTTCCCTAGGAAATGTCCAAAAAAATCAAACGTATAGAGCTTTTCAAGGTATTTGGATTTTTTACTGCATCGTCCATAGCTTATTTTAATTCGCATTTTTTATATTCAGATCTTTTAATAAATTCAATGACAATCATGTTTTAGAGTTTGTGAGTTTATTCTAAAACCCCTAAAATCTGTCCTAAAATAAGCCTCCACTTGTATTTATTTTTCTTAAATTTTAATAAAGTATATTGTATATGCAGTGGTATCTAGGTCATATAGCATAAAGCATACAGGTCAAGATATAACTAATAAGATTTTTTTTCTACTCTATAGCTGCAAATACATTAAAAATATATTTTAGAATAATTTATGCTTTGTGGTAATAAAAGCCGTTTTAAAACAAAATATTTGAAGAGCATTATTTTACTGGGCTGCCTTAGATAATTCTTTACTTCATTGCAAAAGTGACATCTTGTGGCTGTTTCCTATTTTACTTTTGTTAAAACTAGATAAATATTATGGGGTGATTTATCAATGTTTGAATTCAAGTTTTTGGCCTTTTTAATTTTATTTGATAAAAAAAAGTTTATACTGTCAAAATCTCTTATTTATTAAGTGAACAAAAAGTGTAAAACTCAAAATCAGAAACATAAAATCGTTTTAGAGTTCATGTAGAAGTCAATAGAAGCCCCAAATTTAAATAGTTTTTTCAAGGCACTTGACATTTTTTAAATCTATTTTCTTCAAATATATTTTTTATATTCTATACTTTATAATAAATAAGCAAACGTCCAAACACCCTCTTACTTGAAATAAGTTTGAGTTTATTAAAAGTGGAAAAAAAACCTCCAACATTACACAAATTTGAATGATTATTAATAGGCCTTTATGGAGCATATTTATTCAATCTGGAATACCAAAAACTTTGAAATTTGAATTTGAAAAGACCAACCGAAATTAATTAGAATTTATTTTTTTATCGAATAGGTCCATTTATTAATTGAATAGGTCCATATTCGAATTCGAATTCTAATCATTTGAATCAAAGTAATAGCTTATTCAATCGAATTGAATTCCGTTTTCCCCCCAAAAAACTTCGAATTTTCAAAGTCCACCCCTTGATTATTTCATTATAATTGAGTCTATGGTAGATGGCTATTCTGTAATTCGGCATTTTTTTGGATAACGTGTTTCCAAATAACGGATCCCATACCTGTACACAACGATAACATGAAATTCAAATTTTTTTTATTCTTTATTTCTTGATATTTTTTATACAGGTCAAAAAGGAAAATTACAGAAAGTAAAAAAAAGGGAAAGGGTAATAATCAGGTAAGTAGCATCTATATCTCCAGAAAGCACTCCATCAACATCACATTATTATGCCTTCAACTTCAATACATAGCATAAACAAAACACTAGAATAAAACAAAATTACAAAAAAGAAATACAAGAAAAATCTGAGTTCTTATACGTCTTAATTTATCAAAAGACGCCTATTCCAATGAATCTATAAAACTATGCCATGAGGCCCTAATTCTCCAATATATTTTGCTATTATTAGTATTGAATATATATGTGAGTTCCTCTAATTGTCTAATTTCTTCTACTGGTCTGATCCAATCAGTGTATGAGGGAGATTCCTCTAATTTCCATTTCTTGGGAATAGTTTATTTGGCTGTTTGAATCAGCAGGAAGGTCTATGGGTCTTCCATCAATTTTTGTTTCTCAGTATTGACATTCAATAGAATAAATGCAAAGTCATTACCCCTTATTCTGATTGACGTGATTTTATATATACTCTCCAATACTTGGGACCAAAATTCTATCAATACTGGGCATGATAACCAGATGTGGACATGGGTGCCTTCACTTAATTTACACCTCCAGCAAAGATTGGAGTTTTGTGAATTTATTTTTTTAAGCCTAGCTGGGGTGTAATGCCATCTAGTTATCATTTTGTATATTGCTTATTTTATCCTTGAGGCCCTTGCCATCTTATGTCCATATGTAAAAAAATGTAACCATGTCTGATCTGGTAAATTGACGCCCAGTTCCTTCTCACATTTTATGCAGAATGAAAATGGTAGGAACTGTTCTCTATTTAAGATAGTCTCATACATTTTTTATGATTTATTTGTTTCTATATCAGTTTCTATTGTCTGTTCCCACAATGTTAGTGCTCTTTCCCAATTATTTGTTTTATGAGTTGGTTACATTCGGACGCATCTTATATCTCCTGTAGAGGTATAATTTTGCTCCCTCTAATAAAGTCCCATATTTTAGTTCTCTTCCCAACTCGTCCATTTGACATATAATCCCCTTTCCATACTTGACATAAGATTTTGATTGTTTATAAGTGGTAAAACGCAGTGCAATATAGTCAGATGCATTATGTTTTTATTCTTGTGCCATATTTTAAGGGTAGTACTTATCAATGGATGTTGGGGTATTATCTTTGGATTTTCCTATTTGTCTACCCATAAAACATTTTCTATTGGTACTTGTCTTTTTTTCTTTTGTAGTTGTCCAATTCAGTATCCTCCCCAAATGCACAGCTATATAATATAAATATGGGTCTGTACTCCCAAGCCACCTCTATCCTTTGCTTCTGTTAAGGTTTTATATTTCAATCTCGGTCTTTTACCGTCCCAAATAAATCTCGTCATCATAGCTTTTATCGAATTAAAAAAAACTAAGGGAACTTCTACTGGTAATACTTGAAATAGGTATAATGCTTTGGGCATGACAATCATCTTTATGGCTTGGATCCTTCCAAACCAAGATATCTTTAGTTTTTTTTCCAGTTATCTATTGTCTTTTGTATAGTCTGTAACAGAGGTACATAATTGTCTTGATAAGCTTTCTTTAAGTCCCCCCGTATATTTACCCCCAAATATTTAATAGTAGAATTTGACCATTGAAAGGGGAAGTTTTGCTTAATCTGATTTGCTATGTCCTCCTTCAGATTAATATTTATTATCTCAGATTTTATATTATTTTAAAATTTGAAAGTTCCCCAAATTGTTCCAATACTTTTAACAAATCCCGAAAAGTAACTAACAGGTTTGTAATGTACATCAGTAGGTAATTTGCATATGCAGCAAACTTAAATTCCTTACCTTTTATCTTCAGTCCTGAAATATCCGGGTTTTTCCTGAGATGTCGGGACAGTGGGCACCGCTGTCTTGTCCCATTGAATATTTGTATTCTCTGCGACAGTGTGCCATTAATTCTTATTCTGACTGGGGGTCTGTCATATAAATCTAAAATCCTCTCCTTATTAAGTCCCCCATTCCAAAATTTATCATTGTTTTCTCCAGAAATTACCAGGATACTCTATCAAATGCCTTTTCCGTATCTGTGGTACAGTAAGGAGATTTTGTTTTTAGTGCATATTGTATTATATATATAGTTTTTGATATATTATCTTTTGCCTCTCTCCTAGGGACAAAACCAGCTTGATCCTTATGTATAAGATCAGGTAATTATTGTTAAATTCTTTTCCCTAATATGCTTGTGTATGTTTTCATGTCTATATTTATTAACGAGATAGGTCTATAGCTTGATTATGGAGATCCTTGTCTTTTTTAGGTATTATTAAAATAAGAGTATAGTAGTGGGCATAGATATGCTTTAAATATTTTATAGAACAATGCTATAGAACCATCGGGCCCCTGACTCTTCCCCGGTGATAAAGCATCTATTCCCTCCTCAATTTCTTGGTATGAAAATAGTGCCTCTAACTCTAACACCTGATCATTAGATAATTTCTTTAAATTAGCGTCTTTAATAAAATGTTTCCATTATATCAAAATTTTTGAGCGGTGTATTATTTTTCTGTATTCTATATAATGATTGAAAGTATTCATTAAATGATTCTGCTATCCCTTTTGTGTTGTAATGTGTAGTTTTCTTTGCATCCTTAATGGCCATTATATTACTTTGGGGTTGTATTTTTTTTTTAATTCTAGCAGAATGTTTATTACATTTATCCCCTAACTCATAGTAGGCCTGTTTTGTTCTTAAATAAGCCTTCTGAACGTTATGGTTTAATAATGTCTTTAATTGGACTCTTTTACCCTCTAATAAAGTTAAAGTTTTTTGTGCAAGTGTTTCTTTATGTACCCGTTCTAATTCAGTTATTTCCATTATTTTGGTTTTAATCTCCTCTTCTCTCTTTTTTATCAGATTAGACCCCAATGCTATCAATTGACCTCTCAAAACACTTTTAAGCGT
Organism: Xenopus borealis; assembly: GCA_024363595.1. NCBI lineage: Eukaryota > Metazoa > Chordata > Amphibia > Anura > Pipidae > Xenopus > Xenopus borealis. The sequence continues at coordinate 61,852,371 of CM044434.1, read as the reverse complement.
CTCCCAAAGAGTTACTGGTGAAACATAGGAAGTTTTATTATTCTCTATTATTCCAGTAATCCAATCGTGTATCTGTTCCTTATTACTCTGATTATGTAGAACTTACTTATTCATTCACCAGTTAAATTCTGGCCTCATTACTCCTGATTATATAGCTTGTTATCACTGGGGAATGGTCCGATATTATTGCTGCTGCTATATATGCCTTTTGAAAAAAAATGTGCCCATTGTTGTGATACCATTATGTAGTCTATTCTTGAATAAACACCAAATTGTTTTGAAAAATGTATGTAATCTCTTTTTTGAGGGTTTATTACCCTCCATATGTCTACCAAATGTAGATCTGCAAATGCCTTCTTCACACCCTTGAGACTTTTGTAAGAGACATTTGTTTTACTGGAAGATGAATCTATGAATGGGTTCAACATAAATTGAAATCACCTAGTTATTACACTATCTATTTAGTGTTTTTCATTAGTCTTCCCTGGGAATTGAGTAAGAGTGACTTGGATGGTGGAGTTGGGGCATTCAAATCCCTTTGCTTTGGCTACAAGGTTTGACCTATGCCTCAACGAAGAAGACTCCTATGCATATTGATATTTCATACAGTCTGCTCCTGTAGCTTAACAGAAGAAATCTGTACAGATTTTTCCCCTTATTAATCAATACATTTTCCCAAAAAATGTTTGTACAAATTTGAATTTGTACAAAAGTTTTTAATTTGATACCCGAAAACTCTTCAGGTTTCAGATTTGCACAAAAACCAGCACAGATCAGGATGTCTTCTGGGACTTCTCCCATTGACTTCTACATGAACTTGGCAGGTCTGAGTTTGAGTACCTTCTAATTCAGACTTTTAACACCCTTGGGGAAAAACTAAGAAATTAGTTTTTCCACAAACATTTGTATTTTATGGTAAAAAAAAACTTGATTTTTTTTTTCTGCATTTTTGGCATTTGGACTTTAATAAACAACCGCCTTTTTATTTGGATCTTTTAATAAATTCCATGACATTTGTTGTTTTAGAGTTTGAGTTTAGTCATGGTTTCAAAAACCTCAAAAACCACTAAAATGATAATGCTGATAAATAAACCTCCACTTGTCAGTTATTATTTGTTCATGGAGATGTGGCATAATATTTTAAGAAAATGTGTAAAAAAAAAATCTCAATATCACTTGAGTTTTATTTCGATTGCTTTTTCCCACAATTTTTTAACTTCACAGTAAGGTTTAAAAAAAATCTCACAGCTACAAAATCCACAAGAGACCATGTTTTTAAAAAAATGATCATCGGAAGAAAGCAATTTTGTTGTGCAGATACCTGTGGCAATACTTTTATGTGCAGGACAGAGCACAAAGTGCTAAAAACAATTGATATAGCAGCATCCCTTTAGAGCAGAGAGAATTTCTCTACCTTTTGCCCGAGCAAAGGATAAGTAAACCCTGAAAATAATTGTGGTGTTTATACAAATGGCCTGTAGATGTCACTGTGCACATGAGTTATACTGTGCATACACAGTACTTTCTATACTGCTTAAGGTGCTAGCGTTTATGTAGCACTGTTATAGTCTGCGCATCCTCAGCTATCAAAACACAACAATAATTAAGCTAGAAATTCTGTATTTTATCTACTGGACTTACTGTACCAGCCCAAAGGTTCATCAAATCTATAACAGTAATCATCCACTTGTCACAGGAGCTCCCTATCTTGCTTTCTCTTAGGAGTGTAAGTGACACAGTGAGTGCAGCCTCAGAGGGCTCTTGCCAGATGTTCAGAAGCTCAGCTGAAGGTGGCCAAATATGTAGAGACCCACTCATTTGGCGATTTTGCAAAACAAGCGGATCTCTCCCCGATATGGCCACCTTGAGGTGTACACTATCAGACCGATGAAGGGCCCTAGGGCCCAATGATTGGATCATAATGCAGGCAATACAGACGGTCAGATCGCAGGACCACATCAACAAACAGAAACTCTTGTGATCTAACAGGCTTTTTAGTCCTGCCCGATCAACATCTGGCCAACTTTCGCCCAGATATCGATCGGGGAAGCACATTGGAGGGCCCCACACACTGGCCGATAATCTGCTGACTGAAATCATCAAATAGAAAATGAGACTGGCCTGTCAATGAAGCTGAAACTACAGGCTTGATGATGCCAATGGTGAATTCAAAAAATTATGGGGAAAAAAGCAACCGATGAAAGAAAATAGTAACAGAGATTATTTTTACACACTTTCTTACAATATTATGCCGTATCTCCATGAGCAAGTGGAGGCTTATCTATCAACATTCTTATTTTAGTGGTTTAGAGGATTTTGAAACCACAACTAAACTCAAACTCCACAAAAAAACTCAAAAACCACAAATGTTGTGGACTTTATTAAAATCCAAAAAAAGCACTGAACTATTCACTGACAAATACAAATACCACTAAAACCTGACAGACAGTAACAGCATAAGGGGGCAGAACTTGGGCAGATTTTGTGAAGGAACTGGGCACCACCCAGGGCTATTGTGGAGATTCATCCACCCATTAAATACAGCAATAATGAGGTAAGAGATTCTTTAGTGGTGTTCCAAAGAAGCAGTTTTAGAGGTTCATGCACTGTTACCTATAGAAGATTATAAAGGAAAAGTATAAACACATCACTGAAATAGATACTCTTCAGTAGAGTTCTCCCAGGGAAGAAATTCAATTCTAGTTCAACTATGGTCCTTCAGCGGATGTCAGCTGGGGTGTTTTAACACAAGTAACATGTTTGGTCTTCAACACTCCCAGGACATTACTTCCACTACTAGGTTGAGACCAAAAAAGGTGAGCCATGTGCTTAAATTTTGAGAAGGGTGGGTAATATGCTGTATAAGAGTGATGGTGATTTCTACAAATGCAGAGGCAAGGCTTTGAGGCACAGCACCAATGAGGCAAGTTGAGAAATTCCCCTCAGAGAGAAGCAAGCCATGGGTTACCAAGGGAGGCAAAAAAACACTCCTTGTAAATTTAAGAGTAAAATTTCCAGCTTTTACACTGGAATTTCAGCTTTTCTAGTGCAATAGAGAGCAATGTATTCATTTAATTTTTTGTTGTCTGTGGCTAGGAATGAACAAATTATTTTGCTGTGAAAAAACACCCACAGACTCTAACAGGGCTGCCATTAGACAACAAATATTTGGGACACCTGGGCCCCACCCACCCTGGCACCCAAGCCCCACCGCTGTTCCCTCCACTCAACATCACAGTTTAAAGACCACACATCAGCGCTAAAAAAATCACTCCCACACATATTGATGGTCAGAGCCCGCTTACAAGTTAAAAAAACATTGGCACCAGGGCCCCCCTTACAAGCTAAAAAAATTGGGGCCCCAAAAATCATTTTTTAAAGAACATTGGTGCCAGGGCCCACCTCACACGTTAAAAACAATTGGGGCCCCATAAAATGTTTTTTACACTATTGTGTATTAAAATAAAACATTGGTGGTCAGGGGATTAAAAAAAAAAAAAAAAAACCCCACATTGGTGTCAGTAGAATTGAACTTGTGGCTTCAGGACTTCAATTATAGCTTTGGGTCTTTTCGCCCCTTAAGGACTTCAGTGCGGCTCCTTTTGTGACTTTGGGTCTTTCTGTCGCTTCAGGACTTTGTATGTTTGGCACTTCCACATTCTGCCTCTTCGGGACTTCGTGAGGCAAGGCATCAGAGTGGTCGAGGGCGGGCCGGCTCTACAGCCCCAGGACACTTGTACCCCCTCTGTACCCCCTGATGGTGGCCCTGGACTCTAATGTATAATACAAAAAAGTTGTGCTGTTTGAATGGGGCAAATGGCCTGGTGATTTCAATGTGTTTGGTTATTTATTTATTTATTTTTTGTTTTGCAAATTGTCAGTGAAGTAAAACAGGTTACATTTGCCCATCCCTATTTGTTGTCTTGGTTTTAAAAATGTGTCTTTATAGACTTAGATTTTTTTAAATAGTTTTTAATTTTCACCAATCCAATTTTATATTATCCAATGTATTTATACATTATGGGGGAAATGTAATAAAATGTGCAAATAAAAATTTGCATGCCCCAATGTAATATTGTTAATTAGGCTGTTATTGCATCGGGAATCTAAATTGTGTATTGCAAGCCTAACACTTGCTTGAAGGTGGTGTAAACTTTTGGAGCAAATGTAGCAACTTTTTCATTAAGAAGTTTTATTACATATACTATGTACTATGGCAAACTATAATATTTGCAGTCCCTATCCAACTGTCGAGTGAGGGGTGAAGTGTTAACAAAAGCAAAATTTGCTTACTTTGAGAAAATTTATTTACATTGCAAATGAATTGGGAATGATTTTTCCATTAGTGACCAATATTACATTCCTGTTATATATGTCACTAAGTCCATTAGTATCCCTTTTTAATATGTGTGTCTTTTTTAGATGTTGTTAAGCACAGGTGTTTTTTAACTTTCATGGTCATAATGTGATTTCATATTTTATGATTTCCAATATATATATATATATATAGACAGATGTAAGAGATACTCTGCACTCAACCCATTATCAATAAATTTAGCACACTGAGACAATTTGCCTTCAGCTACTATAAAATGCCTTAACCTTTAAACAAAACAGGAATTGTATGTCCATATCTTGCAATATATTTAAGCTGGCCAACTACGTCAAACTCATCCCTGGTATGGCCAGTCCTACACTCAACTTCTGATTCATTAAGAATTCAATTGCTTCATTATACATCTTACACAGGGACTATGTTTTACCTGCAACTTACTTGCTGCTTTCAAGGTTAAAATTCCCAAATATGGTTCCCCTTATATTGACCACCACTGGGATCTCCTGACTGTAGCTGGAAAGTGTGGGCAGTACAATATGAAGCTGGCCACTGCTCCTGTATAAACTATAACAAACAAGGGAAAGTTGTGCTATACACTCATTTTTAAAAACCACACACACACATTGGTTCAGAAATACTGGGGATGTGCAGGAGATACAATGGTTTTTACATTTCCCATGCACCAATACCCACTGCTCCGGTTCCGATGATGAAAATTGTAGCAAATAAAATGGAGGGCACAGAGGTGATGAACAACAGCTGGCCTAGAGGTGCCCGCTATCTAAGACCAGCCCTGCAGATCTTCTCTTTCTGCCACAACCAGCCAGTCAGGGGGGCAGAAGGGGGCCACCAATATAGTAACCCTATATATTAGGGATGCCACAAATATATTTGGGATTCGTCTGAATCCCTGAATCCTTCATGAAACATTCGGCCGTACACCAAATCGAATCCAAATCCTAATTTGCAAATTAGTGACAGGAAGGAAAAAAGTGTAAAAAAAATGTTTTTTACATCCCCTTCCTAACACTAATTTGCATATGCAAATTAAGATTCAGGTTAAGTTTGGCCAGACAGAAAGGATACTGCCGAATTCGAATCCGAACCCTGATGGAAACAGGCAAATCGTGGCCCAATCCTGGATTTGGTGCATCATATATATATATATGTATATATAGATATATATATTCATAACACAGTATAGGTTTAATTGGATTAATTTTACTGCCATTATGTATGACTGATATCAGAAATCCTAAATATGGCAACACAGTATACCTGATAAGGCCATTACAAATGAAAACCTCGCTAAGGCCGCTCTGGTGGCTATTCGACTATAATCAGCCATTTTAGTGTATGATTTGTATTTCCCCTGTGTTTATAATGCTGCTTTTGGGGAGTCCCCAGCTAGAACGCAAATTTGCATTTAAATTGAGATTTTTTTTTTTTTTAATGAGAGAGGCCCATGGGAGTCCAAACCTATTATATTTCTGTGTAAGAGAGCTTGGGATTGTATCACATTTTATTATGCTTTAAATCAGATCTTCAAAATAGCAACAATGCATCTTTAATCCTCACACCTTTGAAAAGGCCACTATGCACTGCAAAACAGAGTGTTCCATTGCCCCTTATATCAACAGCCTGAATACAGAGAAAATAAAATAAAAATATAATTGCAAGTGCCCTTCTGGCAGAACTAATCTTCACACACATGAGCTGTGATATAGATTTGTAACAAGAGCCACACATGTGGGAAATGAGAAGAATGCATAATTACTCATCCCCTAAATTGTACTTGGTGTGATGAAGCTGTGAGATGACATACTGTGGCACATCTCCCTCAGCTGATTTGGGGCGAATCTTTAAAAGGTAAATCCAATATACACATGCAGCAGACAATTTCATTTTCCCTCACCTAGGGACAAAACCACACCTAGAGAGGCTTCCAAATCTTCTACGGCCTACTTTTAATATATCTTTACAGCACACACTTGTTCTTGCCTATATTTATTTTACAGTCAATAATTTATCATCACAAGTTTATGGGAAATTGGATAGACCCAATTCCTTTACTTTATTTTTTCTTACAGAACACCAACAAAGGTAATTTAGCAGGTTGGTAAATTAAAGACAGAATGTTTTCTGTCTAGTGGTTTCCTACCATGTTGTTTGTTCTTTTCTACTTAAAGGAACAGTAACACCATAAAGAAAGTTTTTTAAAGTAATGGAAATAGAATATATTGTTGCACTGCATTGGTAAAACTGGCATGTTTGCTTCAGAAACACTAATATAGCTTATATAAACAAGCTGATGTGTAGCCATGGGGCAGCCATTCAAGCTGAAAAAGGAAAAAAGGAACAGGATACAAAGCAGATAACAGATAAGCCCTGTAGTGTACAACAGGATTCTTCAGAACATATCCGTTATCTACTGTGTATCCTTTGCTTGAATGGCTGCACAGCAGTTTGATTTTATAAATTATAGTTGTGTTTCTAAAGCATACACAGCAGCTTTACATTATATTATTATTATTGTTTTATCATTCATTTAAAACACATTATTTTTTTGGTGTTATTGTTCCTTAAAGTGATTGACTTTCTCTGTTAGAGAAAGATCTTGATGAAATAAACTTCCCTAGCCAGCTGACACTGTTAATTAGTAAAATAGCTGCAATATATCTCTAAGGGCCGGTACACACGGGCGTTTTGGACCTGCACTCCCCTGTTTTGCGTTTGGCTGCGCTCAGCCGCAGGGGAGCGCAGGTCTAGACGCACCTCATTTTGTTCAATGAGGTTGTACCATCTAGACGCGTGTAAATGCCGAACGCAGATTCATGCTGCATTTTTCCTGCGTTTGGCGCCTACATGCGTTAGTGTGAGTAGAGACCCATTGAAAATAATTGAGTGCGTCTATACCTGCGCTCCCCTGCGGC
>CM044434.1:61819183-61835843 GCA_024363595.1 Xenopus borealis | reverse complement strand
CAGTGCAGAAGTCTATTGGAGCAGCACTATTAACTGATGCGTTTTAAAAAAAACATGTTTCCAATGACAGTTTCCCTTTAAGGTATGAAGATCCAAATTACAGAAAGATCCCTTATCGGAAAAACCCCAGGTCCCAAACAGTCTTGATAAGAGGTCCAATATCTGTTGAACTAAAAAAGTATATTGCCATGAAGATTTACACGAAGTAGGGTTTTACATATGAGCTGTCTTATGCAATATATTATTATAGACTTACATTGTTTGGGGGGTATAGTTTTCCTTTAAAAGCTCAGCACCTAAAACCTGCCATGATTTTTTTTTGATGGGGAAAGAAAGCAAATGTGAGGATTGTGCTTTTCTCCTAAAAGAGCTGTATTTCAGGTTTGAAAATTGAAAATTTGGCTCTTAAAGTTACCTGGAGCAGCATTTTTCTGCCCCTGGTAATCAGTGGGGTGCTGTGCCTGAGGCGAGTTTCTCAACACTCCACATTGTCGCAGCAACCCTGATTATTAATTGTAATGCAATACACCAGAATGCAATCTTGAATGCAATTCCTAAACAATGCTTCATATACTTGTCCATGACAGATGTCAGACTAACATGTCTGTAATTGCCAGGTTGGAATCTTAATCTGCTTTCCTGCAGCCCATTACTAGTGTTATTACATTAAGAAGGCCCCTTTGTTTAATGGATGTGTAGATGAACCGCAATTGCATAAAAAATTGTTAATATTCGCAGAACAAAACATTGTACCTCAGTGTTAAAGCAGCGAACACTGTGCCAAGTGCTAAACCTTGTTTTATCAATCATCAATTGCAAGTTAACTTCTGCCTGAACTTCCATTCAGTGGGAGGAGCAACTATATTTAACTTATCTTTATCAAGATTTTGGTTTAAAATTGATTCAAAATATTGTTTCATTATTTTATTTACTCACACTGCCATTTCCCTTTTCTGTACAATTAATATTACAGGAAATATGTAGGTTTGTGTGAGCAATTAACTGTTTAAAAAAATACTGTATTGCTACCTGAAGCAATTTGTAGAAATCTAAAAGCGGTGACCCTCTCATGAGTCACTAAGTATAAATTATCCTTGGTTATGAAAATTAGTTCTGGGAGTTTATTCCCTATACATGCACTAGCATATCCACTCTATTAAAACCTCTAATTTCTTAATTTATATATTAATACCACTATCTCTAAACTCTAATATGTGAATGCCTAATATTCATATTAAAAGCTAGAATTATTATCTATACAATTCTTACTAGTGTCCTAGTCATAAATAGCCTCCTTACTTACTTGCCATTAAATTAAAAAAAACAAAATATGTCTCAGAAGATGTTGCAGTTCTCACAATATAATCTTAAGCAAATCTTTACTTCTAGAATGTGCATCAATCTGCACTTAAAGGATCGGTAACATACATTTTTTTATTAAAAATATTAATAGTGTGGAGCAAAAAAACACAAAGACATATTAAACATTTAAATCGCTAAGTCTTTATTAAGAAAACTCTGCTTGCGCTCCTCTTCAGAAATGGTGACAATCCTTCATGTGGTGCTCGATTTCTCCTCCCTGGCTATCTCCCATAAGGAAAGCAAGGAGGAGAAATCAAGTGCCGGATGATGGATTGCTGAAGAGAAGCACAAGCGGAGGTTTGGTAAGTTATTCTTTAATAGATAGTCTATGGTACAATTTCTTGTCTTGATGTAAGGTTTGATAAATTTTCCAACAAAATGGGGTATATTTATCAAAGAGTAAAGTTAGAGATCACCATAGACTGCTAGAGTGAAATTCCACCACTCACTAATTTATATGAGATTTTGAAAGGTGTATTATGAAAACTTTCACTTTCACCAATTGATACTGTAAATACTTTTTTAAAAATCCCATAGAAAGGAATAAGCCCTTAAACTAAACCCTAAAAATTAATTTGGCTCAAAATGTCATATTTTATTTACTGAATTTATTGCACCAGCCTAAAGTTTCAGCTTGTCAATAGCAGCAATGATCCAGGACTTCAAACTTGTCACAGGGGGTCACCATCTTGGAAAAAGGGTCTGCAACACTCACATGCTGAGAGGGCTCTGAGCAGCTGTTGAGAAGCTAAGCTTAGGGGTTGTCACAAACTATCAAGTAGAAAATGTTGTTCTGTAACATAAGCTGATGCTGCAGGGCTGATTATTAAATTATGATGCCAGTTGCACTGGTTTCTTTGCTGCCATATAGTAATTATCTGTATTAATTACTAATCTGTCTTAAATTGTGCCATTTGTATTCTATACATACTGTATATTTTGAGTGGGTCCCTAAGCTCAGTAAGTGACAACAGCACAGAGCATGTGCAGTGCATCAGTAGAAAAGAAGATGGGGCACTGTGGGCATCTTTGGAGACATAGATCTTTACTGCTAAAGGGCTGTTGTTGCCTTGAGCTGGTACAGAATCCCAAAACCTAATGTACAACATTACTAGCTACTTCTTTAGTTAAGCTTTTGTTCTGCTTTAAGTCTGCTTAAAAACATTTATACAAAAAATAAACCTAATAGGATTTTTGATCAATGTGGATTTATGCAGCTTAGTTATCAAATAGAAGGCACTGTTTATTATACAGAGAAAAAGGAAATCTGTTTTATAAATCCAAATTATTTGCTTGAAATGGGAGATGTCCTTCCCATAAATCAGAGCTTTCTGGATTATGTATTTCCTGATAAGGAATCCCATACCTATTTCATAATGGCTATTTATAAAATTGGACGTAAGATGAGCATATGGTAAGATATACACAATTATGTCAGTTGACGTATTGCAGTTATAACTATGAGTAATACTGAAATATTTACTACATATTATATAATACAAAAATATCATACAGTATATTCAAATATACCATAAAAATAACCTATATAAACTTCATATCTCTTATATTTGAATTTAGCGTTCCTTTAGTGATGGGGTGAAATTTGTCTTTTTGGTTTTATTTTATTATAAATATCCTTCCTGTAATATAAGAATTAAAGTCAAAATGATGTTTAGATTCATTAGTCATGCCTGAGTTTTATGTAGTTTATTTAACAGTGTTAACATTTGCAATTTCTAAATGGTTAAAGCCAGATAGATTTGTTTGTTTTTTTCATTAATTTAGTAATTTCATTAATTTAGTAATTTCTGAAAAAAACAAAACACCATGCTATGTTACTGATTTTGTACATGAATGATACCAGCCAACCAAAGTCTCTCACATGTACAATGCAATTTAACCTTCCGTGTGCATCCCCATATTATACAGGTATTACAAAATTTGACCCATGTATGGCCAGCATAAAGATACATTTTTATCAATGAAATCACCTTTCTTTTTCCTCCCACATATACTTTATTTTGTTTTGACTACTTACTATGCATAAGATTGTAGCATACCAAGAAATGTTAAATGTTTTAAGCATACAGCTAATTAGTACAAAATTCCTCACACATCAATTGGAAATTTTATAAACAGTTTAATCCACATTTGATGAGCTAAATTTTTTGGCAAGTTTTGCCATGAAAATGACACCTTCAGACCCTAATAGGCATATTCAGCATATTTTAAATGTTTAGCGAATTTTTTGCGAAGTGAAATGGGTCAGATTCACCCATCACTATTCATATTTGAAAATGTTATTTCATATAAAATTAATTTAAATGTATCATATGTATCGAAAAACCCAACAGAAATAAATGTTTTCCGATATAAATGTTTTACAATTTTGTATTTGCAGGATTGTTTATTCTTTTCTTTTTTTCTTTTAAATCAGTGCTATACGATATACTGTTTTCGACCTCTCGGTGCACTGTGAAGGCATCAGTTGCTGTCTGTACAAATTACTAGTCATGTAGTCTTTGTGGAAATTTTCATGGGATTTGCAGTAATTATATGACAAAATGCTTGCAAATCTCACTCGTCGCTGAATTGAAACACACAGGTCAAATCCTGAACACTTTCAGCTGGGTAATTTGTAAATGTCAATCAGAGTAGGCCCAGTGGAGGTGTGGATTTAAGCAATGAAAGCAGAACAATACTATGGCAACCACAAAAGCTTTTCAAACTAGATTACTGCATGCAAAGCACATTCTCTCTCTTCTGCCTATCGTTCCTGAACTACAGCTCTTCCCCCATATTTTAATGGATGTTTCATGTGCAGGCTATACAAAAATATATAAAATAGATACTACCTTCCTTTTCAAAACTGCAGGTTATATATAGTGATGGGCGAATCTATACCGTTTCGATTCGCCGAAAAGTTCTTGAATTTCCAGCGAAATTTGCGCACAGACGTGCATATCATGGAAATTCGCTGCAAATTCGCTAATAAAGTTGCCCATCACTAGTTATATACATACAGTATATATATTTATATAGTGAATAAAGTACCCCCTCTTGTAAAATATAAGGATATTATAAGTTACCGAGGAGTTTCAGGACCCTATGGGACCAGACTGTAAATTATACCCTTATAAACAGCATGTTCTGACGTCAGAACGCGCTGTTTATAACAGGGGTCCCCTGCCGCTGATTTTGACGCAGCACATGCGATGTTGAGCCTGAATTGGACACAGGCAACCATTATGGATGCCGACCCCCCCCAACCTCCCCGACATTTCACTTTAGATTATAATACATAATGTACCCCTTACTGAAAGTTATAAAGATATCAGAAGTCACCTTGGAGTTATATGACCTGAATAAAAGCACTCAGCCTGCGGCCTCATGCTTTTATATGGTCACATAACTCCTCTGTGACTTGTAATACCTTTATAAATTACAATAGGGGGTAGATTATCCACTATATAATTCACACAGACAGCATAACCATAGTGTATGACTAGTACTAAGGAACTTATTACCCAGGAAGTGACTCAAACTAAGGTAATGCATTTTTCTTGGGTTCCCCATGGCAGCAACTAATGGGTTAATCTCCATATCATGCGAATGCTAAGGTATATTAAGTGACCAATTGCAGAAGACTGTACGCTTTCTTTTTTTTTTTCCTGTCCGCTGGTTTGGATAGGCTTTTTCTTTTGTTCTCACCTGGATCATAGTTGGCCGCTTCCACCTCGGGGGAAGCCTGTGCAAAAGGTATCCTCTCAGCGCTCTGCCTGTCAGAGGTTCTTCCCCCCCCTAATAATTAGGCATGGGGGAGACATTAGTTGTTCTAAAGATGCAGTGGGGAAGATGGAGTTGCATTCCAAATGTGCTCTGGTGCGTTCCAGGATGTTTAAAGAGGATGTAATGTCTATAATTAAAATCCCCCTTTGCCTTTAATGGATAGCATTTAGAAAAATGCATTCCCAAAGGCAAAGGGGGATTTAAATTTTAGACAATACATCCCCTTTAAAAGACACAAGCAATTTGGGTTGGGAGCTTCCTGGCTGCTCCTGGCTGTTTGATGTCCGCTCTGGTCATCCTGGGAATTTACCACAGGCTCGTTTGCATCAGTGTGTTGTAGGATTCACAATCGTGGATGACTCCCCCACTGCCCACGATTCATATTGTTCAGGTTCTAGGTGAGATCAATTTTTATTTATTTTTTCTCACTCTTTCTTTCACTCTCAAACTTGCATTACTGTGATTATTTGTAGGGTCTCTTCTAGAAGATCCCATACTCATCATGAACATCAAGGGACCTCTAAGGAACCCTCAGCTGCAAGGGTTAAGGAAGAGTTGCATATTCCCATATGTAGCGCTTGCCCTAATAGGGCTTTAAGTGGGAAATATCTATGCCGCAATTGCCTCACCGAAGTGGCTGGAGAAACCAAAGACCAAAGAGTCATCTGATGTACTAGGCATGATTAAGAAGGCTGTCACAGATGGTATGCTTATGGTCGTCCATGCTTCCTCATCTTATAAACCTAGGAACAGACCTAGAATGACTTCTCAGGAGGAGCAAGGGAGTGAGGAAGACTCAGAGTCTGAAACTGCTGAACCTTTCATCCAGTCTGAAGCTAAATTGGATGAGGATTCTATGCATTTATTCTACTTCAAGATAGTTGACTCTTTGGTAAGGACTATTAAAGAGGCGTTGAGTTGTGGGGAAGAGAAAGAAGAAATCTCTACCGAAAAGTTGTTTATGTCCAAGCCTAAGAAATCAAATTTCTTTCAAATCTTTGAGGAGGTCAAGGAAATGATAGCCTCAAAATGGAGCAAGATGGAACAGGTTGTCTAAACTTTATTTGTTTTCATCTGAAGATGTTAAACAGTGGGATAGACCACCGGTGGTTGATGCAGCTTTAGCTTGATTAGCTAGAAGGTCTATACTCCCTGTTGAGGACGCTACTAGTTTTAGGGATCTAATGGAAAGAAGAATGGATAATGAATCAAAGAAGGCTTACACAGTTTCTGGGTCAGCTCTCAAGCCATCTTTATCCAGAGCTTTTAGATTCTGGATTTTAAGCATTGAGAAAGCCCTGAATAGCAAGGTTAGCCAGTAGAAGATCATTGAGGCCTTAGGTGAACTCAAGTTGGGATCGGATTTCATGGCAGAGGCTTCTCTAGATCTTATACGGCTTTGGGCCAGAAGCACTGCCCTGTCGGTCTCGGTGTGGCGTGCTTTATGGGCAGGCAGATAACAACTCCAAGCACAACCTATGTATTTTTCCCTTCCTTGGTCAGAAGCTTTTCCAACAAAAGCTGGATGAATAGAAGATCCTTCAGGCAGAGCCGGGCCACAAGCGCCCTAGGCAACTTTGCCATCCCGGTGCCAGCTGAGCTTGCATGCGCAAACTGGCACTTTTGAGCGCTGTGCATGCATGCACAGAAGTCCGAATACCTGCGCACGCAAGCGCACGCAAGCGCAGCAGCGCGAATACACAGAGAGAGATGCTACCAGACATGGGGTAGGCAACAGAGCAGGTACATGCCTGGCACCCACCCAGCTTTGCGCCCTAGGCACGTGCCTACTCTGCCTACCCCTTGGCCCAGCCCGGCCGAGCATTCAGAGATAACCTGTTCTCAAATGATCAGAAGAAAGAAAAGAATATGGAAAGCCTCGTCTTAGAAAGGAGGGCAGACTTCTGTCAAATGGGAAAGGGGAAGAATGTCCCTTAAACCATCCCTGAACTGAGGCGGGGGCCTTCGACACCACCTGTCTGCTACATACAATGCTGTTCTCGCATCTGTTCCCCGGCGGTTTCAGAACTCTTGACACATCCATTCATGCAACTCTCACAAGTAACACCTGTGTCTAGGAGTTGCATGACACATTGGTTATTCTATCACTGTAACTACACAGAATCAACACCACTGTGAATTTCAAATGTCACCTCTCTGAAGAGTTGCAGTGTGCCATTGTGATTGGATTGTTGGAAGAGTCTATATGCCGAGAACTCCCCTACACCAGTCAGTTGAACTGAAGAAGCTGCTTGGATGAGCAGTGAAACGTCTTCATTAAAATATCTCGGCAAGTCCAGTTGCTTTGAGTTAATTTTTATATATATATAATGTCTACTTGCTTTCGGGGAGATAAGTTATTCTGAAGGTTCACCAGTTCAACCCCAGAAGGTAGGAGGTTGGTTAAGGGGCTTTGTTGGGCTTTGGACTGGATCAAGCCAAGGTAATTCGATACGCACGTGGTAGGGATATTAAATAGAGTTCGATCGGAGACCTTGAACCCCACATTATGTTCCTTCAGGCATTCCTTCGACTCTGGCCAAGTTTCAGGCAATTCCAAAATAATGTACAGAAGCTTCTTTACCAGAAGGCAATCCTACCAGTGCCAGAAGAGGAGAAGTTTCAAGGCTTCTATTCACCTCTCTTTCTCATATTAAAGTCCTCAGGAGAATGCAGACCAATTCTGGATTGAGCCTTTAGAACAAGTTTCTGACTTTCGTGACTCTCGGCAAGCAGAGTTTCAGATTTATTTGCTCTTTTAGCTAGCTCTCCCTTCACAGTTTGTGATGTAGGAAAGGCTAGTCTAAGGCTGCATCCTTCAGTACTTCCTAAGGTGGTTTCTCAATTTCATCTTAACAGAGAGATTCAGATTCTATTCACCTTCTGGATCCAGTAAGAAGATTAAGGATGTATCTGGATAGATCTGCTTCTTGGAGAAGATCAGACAGTCTTTTAGTGATCCCAGCTGGGATAATAAAGGGTCATACTTCTACAAAAGCTACGCTAGCCAGATGGCTAGTTTCAGTAATCAAGAGAACCTATATAGAGCAGAAGATGGAGATCCCTGTGGACATCACAGTGCATTTGGTTAGGGCAGTGGCAACATCCTAGGAAGCAGAGAAGAATGTTCCTACTGACATCATCTGCAGGACAGGCAGTTGGAGATAAGCCGGAACTTTCTTGAGAAACTACAAGTTAGAAGTTAACCCTGCAGAAACTGTAAACTTATCTAATCACAGGTGGTGTTATGTTTTCTTTTCTCCTTTTTCATTCCCTCCCTGTGAGCTTTCTAATTCCCATTAGTTGCTGCCATGTGGAACCCAGGAAAATAGAGAATTCCTATCATACTTACAGTACCATAATTATCTTTTCCTAGAGTTCCTCCATGGCAGCACATGCTCCCTCCCTTGGGACT
Source organism: Xenopus borealis (assembly GCA_024363595.1). Taxonomy (NCBI): domain Eukaryota; kingdom Metazoa; phylum Chordata; class Amphibia; order Anura; family Pipidae; genus Xenopus; species Xenopus borealis. The sequence goes on along the minus strand of CM044434.1, from coordinate 61,827,277 downwards.
TTAAACAAAGACAGTGTCAGGGGGATGAGAAGAGTTTTTAATTGGTTACTTATTAAAGGCCCAGTAACATCAAAAAATTTAATTGTTTTAAAGTAATAAAAATATAATGCAGTGTTGCCCTGCACTGGTAAAACTGCGGTGTTTGCTTCAGAAGAACTACTATTGTTTATATAAATAAGCTGTTGTGGAGCCATGGGGGCAACTAGTCAAAGGAGAAAAGGCTCAAGTTACACAGCAGATAAGCTCTGTTGAACATAATGTTATCTGTTATCCATTACTTATCCAGTGCCAAATAGCCATTTTTCTATTTCCACCATTGCTACTTATCAGCTTGTTTACATGAATGATAGTAGTGTTTCTGAAGCAAACAGATCAGTTTTAACAGCGCAGGCCAACACTACATGATATTTTCTTTACTTAAAAACACTTTAATTTTTTGGTGTTACTGTTCCTTTAAGCCTATCCATTTGCGTAATAGGGAGATTAACCAATTAGTTGCTGCCATGGAGGAACTCCAGGAAAAGAGAATTAAGGTAAGTATGATTGGAATTATCTATTATTGGAGTGATAGCTAACTTTGATACCGTAAAGAACTTGTTAATATCAGATGTGAACAATGTGTGGCTAATATAGAATTAACATAGTTTTTCAAGAAGTCTTTTAAAGGGGAAAATACACAATGGAAATCTTTTTATATTAAGCTAGCCCAGATAAACAGGACTTAGTCACATATAATGCCTTTGTGTGGGCTTTTTATTTAAAAGATTTACTGTAAGTGGTTATTTTATATTATTGTTGTATCCTTTTACAACAACTTTGAAGAGCTTTAACTAGGACTTGATTCATATGGTGGGTTATTTTGTATCATGTTTCTGCCTTTGTATGTTGCTTTTTAAAGAACCTTGTTTAAAAAGTCAAGTTATTTTATTGTCAAATGAGGAAACTTGTATAGATAGACTTAGATTAAAGAGTTAAAATAAGTGGAAGTAACTGAATAAACTAAATAGACTGAATAAAAATGAATGCTCACCTGAAAAAACTTGTGACATCACTGAAACTAAACATTTCCTCTTGGATTAATAAATTATATTCTAAGTTAACTGAAATAATTAGTAATTATAAACTAAAATAGATGTGTTTTTTGGTAATTATCCTTGTGGAAGAACAAATTGTAAATGTTGCCAATATTTGAGAATCTTCATGGAGTTCACCAGTAGAAACACAAAGAAATCTTATGTAATAAAACAGTATTTTAACTGTTTATCAAAAGGACTTATATATCTTGCAACTTGTGGTTGTGGGTGACAATAAAGGCAAGACTTTACGTAATGCAGGAACTCGTATTTTGGAACATACATCTGCAATAGATAGAAAATATGAGAAATCAGCAATAGCAAAGCTCAATTGAGGAGCATAATGGGAGACAAGGTTTCATTTTCCGGATTATAGAATAACCCAGTTTCCAGGTTAGGAGGGGAGACTTTGATAAAAGATTATCAAGAAAGGAGGCGCTTTGGGTCTATTGGTTAAAAACTATGGAGTCTTTTGGGGGTATCAATAAAGATGGGGAACTGACATGATACTATTAACTACTTTTGCTATTATTTATGATGCTTCCTATATAGATATATATATATATATATATATATATATATATATATAAACAGAAATGTATTTGATAAATATGTCTATAAGTAATATTCTTTAGTAACCGACGTATATTGAAAGGGAAGATATAGTAACTTTAATCTATTATATGAAATAATTATATTTTCGCTATTTCGTGGCTTTATCTATTTCATTGTGATTCATTAAAGGGTCAATGTTTTTAGGGGTGGGGTTATAGTATATTTAACTCCCTTTGTTACAGTTGGATCATGTGATCGCTTCTAAAGAAGTGGACAGAAGCCACGAAACGTGTCTAGCACATGATCCACAACTCTATGTTGGGATATATTGGATTTGTTTAAGGATGGTTTTTTAAAGATGAACTATTAAAGGTGACATTTTATCAATTATTTTGCTCCCTCTGATTGCTCCATGTTTTGTTGTATATAACTATGAAATTGTTTGTTAAGAGATAGAATATTAAGTACAAATATGGGATCTCTTATCCAGAAACCCAATATCTGGAAAGCTGCTAATTCTGGTCCAAAGAGTCCAATAAAATATAGATATATATATTTATTTATATCTAATTTATTCTCTTTTAAAGAAACCTTGCACTAGATGATAACTAAGCTGCACAAATTCATATTGTCGAAACAATTATATTTGCTTTAAATATTTCTCACTAAACTTAAGGCATGGTGATCAAATGTACTAAGGTCCTAGCATTCTATGTAGCTTAATATGGAAGTAAAGAAGTTAATATGAAAGAAGAGAAAGGCATTTAAAAACTAAAAATCTGTGGGCACAGAAGATGTATTTAATGAATATAAACTATAATAATTGTTATTAAACATCAATCCAGAAGGCAATGACAGAAAATGAGGGGTGCATCATAGGGTAAGATTAACCCACAAAAGTTTTTTATCTATATTAATACTAAAAGCATTTGGCTCCTTTAACTAATGGTACCAATGTGACTGTAACACATTCTTCACAACAGAGGTGTCAGAGTTCCCAGCCCCACCTCTACCACTACAGCGTTGGCTCAGCTCAATATGGTTCATAAAGTTTTAGTCAAAATTAATGTGAACAAGGCACCAGGGCCAGATGGAATACAACCTTGGGTACTAAGCTTAGATCAGTTTTAGACAGCCTATATTTCTGATTTTCTCAGGTTTGCTTTTATCTACTATAGTACCTATGGATTGGAGGAAAGATGATGTAATTCCTATAATAAGAAAGGTATTACAATCTCAACTTAACAATGATAGGCCAGTAAGTTTGACATTTGTGATGGACAAATAATTTCAAGGCTTTTTAATGGATCACATTCAAAATTATGTTCTGGTTAATGGCATTATGTTCTATGTATGTAATTCATGTGATTTGGTTGTGTAATCACATTCACTTTACAGCGCTATGCAACAAGTTGGCGCTATAGAAATACATGTTAATAATAATAATAATAATTATGAGCATGGCTTTATGAAGGATAGGTCATGCAGGAAAAATGTGATTCATTAATGACTTGTATTGTAAGTAATGTGTCAGTGTTTGCAGATGACACAAAACTATGCAGCTCAATCAGTTCCATCTTTCAGCAGGATTTTGAAAAACTGGCAGTCAGCCAAGTGGCAGATGATATTCAATGTCAATAAATGTAAAGTCATGTACCTGTAGTGTAAGATGTCCCGTAGTTTTACTTGAATTGGGCATGTGAGGCAAGCTTGCTTAAAATCACCAGCTGTAACTGCAGATGATAATATATCAGTCAGTGCTACAACTTCTATGTCCTCATCCAGTGTATCAGAAGCTGCAGGTAAAGGTAAACGTGACAAGCAATCGGCAGTAACATTTTTCAAACCTGGTTTGTATTGCATTTTGTAGTTGAAATTCAGTAGCCTTGCTGACCATCTAGCTATACTCATTCCAGCTCTTCCTAATCCCTTTGTTGTAAGTTGTGTAGTTAAAGAGCTATGATCAGTGCATAAGGTAAATTCTCTACCCTCATTCTCTTTTTCAACAGTTGAATACTTACTGTCTGTCTCAGTAAGTGTTCTGGATGCAAATGCAACAGCCGAATGATCAGCATGGATCTGTGTGAGAACTGCACCAATGCCATAGTCGGAAGCATCTGTAGAAGCACAGAGTGTGTAGTGCAGGATCAAATAAAGCTAGCGCTGGACTGTTCATAATTAACTGCTTCACTATTTCAAAGCTATGTTGAGCAGTCTCTGACCACACCAGACTTGAAGTTCCACGTATTAGTGCTCGCAGTGGCTCCACAACTGAAGCTATGATCAGTGAATAAGGTAAATTCTCTACCCCATAGGTAGGTTCTCCATTTTTCTGTAGCCCAAACACACGCTAAAGCTTCTTTTTCAACAGTTGAAAACTTACGCTCTGTCTCAATAAGTGTTCTGGATGCAAATGCAACAGTTTTCTCTGAATAACCAGCATGGATCTATGTGAGAACTGCACCAATGCCATAGTCGGAAGCATCTGTAGAAACCCACAGTTGGTAGTGCAGGATCAAATAAAGCTAGCGCTGGACTGTTCATAATTAACTGTTTCACTATTTCAAAGCTATGTTGAGCAGTCTCTGACCACACCAGACTTGAAGTTCCACATAGTAGTGCTCAAAGTGGCTCCACAACTGAAGCATAGTTGGGAATAAAATTAGAAAGTAGAAACAACTTATTACTAAGTGTCCCAGAATAACAATGTTGGTCCAAAAAGGTTTCCTGCCGTTTTCTCCGCAGTCTCTCCCCTGCGTATAAATCCCAGCAGCAAAAGGAAATTTTCCTATATAGAAAACAGCGCCTAGGGCAACGGAAAATTTAGAAGAAAAGAAAGAAAAAACAATATAGTGTAGTATGTTGGGGAATATGAGAATCACCCCGTGCTTCAAATAGAGTATTTATGGAAACGGTGAAAACACATATATAATCATATGCATATGCATATGTACATGTCTATTTCTTCCAGATTGTGTCACTATAAAACTCCCAGTGATGTGATAAATTTATAGGGATAATCCAAAGTGACTTTTCTTTTCTGGAGATCGAATCTGGAGAATCTGGAGAGTGAAAAGTCACTTTGGATTATCCCTATAAATTTATCACATCACTGGGAGTTTTATAGTGACACAATCTGGAAGAAATAGACATGTACATATGCATATGCATATGATTATATATGTGTTTTCACCGTTTCCATAAATACTCTATTTGAAGCACGGGGTGATTCTCATACAGCTCTTTTTGACGCGTGACTCGTTTCTCAAATTTTTCGCCAATTTGTGAATTTCTCTGGAAATTCGCGATTTTTTCGGCGAAGCGAAATGCGGCCGTTTCGCCCATCACAAGTCTTGAGCTGTATTAAAAGGGACATGGATTAGTGGGAGAAGGGGGTTATTATTCTACTATACAGAGCATGCACTGGTAAGGCCCCATCTTGAATAGATAAGAGAAATGAGAGAGGATTCTTTCCATGAATCGTACAGGCTGATACATTGGATAACTTTAAGAAGGGGTTGGATGGCTTTTAAGCAAGTGAGGGAATACAAGGTTATGGAAGATAGCTCATAGTACAAGTTAATTCAGGGACTAGTCTGATTGTCATCTTGGAGTCAGGAAGGAATGTTTCCCTTTCTGAGACAAAGAGAGTATTCAGTAGGTTGTTTTTGGCTTCCTTTGGATCAACTAGCAATTCGGCATTTTAAATATGGACTTAAAAGGTTGAACGTGATGGACTTGTGTCTTCTTTCAACCTAATTACTATGTTACCAAATATTACTGATACCATAACTGTACACATTTTTGGAACTGTGCAAATTTTAGGGGTAAAAAAACAGGCATCACATCGGTTGCACTGGCACTGACATCACTGTAATAAAGTAATGTAAAAGGACAATTCAAACCTATGTAAATTAACATTATCAGCCAAAACAAAAGTAGTAAAGAATCAAGAAATGTATAGAAAAGCTGTAAAGTATATATGAATATGTTTGCCACCCATGGTCATCAGAGCATGTCATGAAACAGAAAAAAATCCTCTCACACCCAGTACAAGTCTAAAAGAAGGCTTTACAAAAAGAAAGGAAAATATTGGAATCCTTTATAGAAGTGAATAGCATGGCATGGACCAGAAATTAATGCTTGGATGTAATATTACTAAAGGTAGTATGATGTAATATAATTAGCTGGTTTTTGCACCTGCTCTCTGTCATACAAAGAGAGCAACATAAAATAAACTGGCAAAGAATAGCATATAATAATGCAACCATAAAAAAATGTTTTTGTAGTTAAAATTATCATAGAGGCAAAATAATATTTATAGAGGTACCAAAAGGTAAAATAAAGATCATTCAAAAACAGTTTATATATGAAAATGTAATCAGATCAGATAACCAGCAAACCAGAACTGAGCAGATCAATTTTCCAAATCAATATTCCTGCCAGTTGTAATACAGGATCCACAAATAGCCTTTGCATTTGTTTTTGCAGCTAATATTTGATTAGCTGACATTTGTAGAAAAAATTATCAGTAGTCTCACCCAGATCAGGACAGATGCAAATATTTTTCCCAGCCACTCAGTATGATTCTCTCTCTTAGGCTTCACTTTACCCCACACATAGAGTTAGAGAGGCGCACACATAAATGAAACAACAATAACTATTTTATAGTAGCAACTTGTTCAGGGCCACAATTATTATATCTATTACATATATAATAAGTACATTTCTACATATTTATAATGGGTGCCTTTCTATATTAATATTGTATCATTATATGCCTTTGACTAAGAACTGACCCTCCATGTTGAATGGTACAGAATATATCTCATAATATTCCTTTTTGTGACCTTTTCAATTATTATCAAGGCAGTATTTTCAGCAGCATGATGGAGACAGCCACGAAAAGAAGTTTAAAAGAAATCTGTCCTATTTTGCTTTGCAAGAGAGCGAAAAATTTGCAAAATTATTTAAATTCAATTTCGCTTTAAAAAGGATTAAGGATTAAATGGATGCTGTCATAACAAAAAAAATTCCCTTTAATTTCAATAAATTTACTGTTTATATAAGTGTTGTTTTGATTTTGTTTTATATGGTTTGTTAGTATAACGGAGGGGTAATTTTTGAATGCAGCTGTAGTGTGTAAAGTACGATTTTTTTTAACCGTAATGTTTAGTTTTCCTCCAATTCCAGTCTCTTGTGGATCTGCGTACAATTGTAGCTAATGAGTTGTAGTTGCATATTTTTACAAATTGGACACAATTACAGAATTTTCACAGTTGAAACGGTATAAATTCTGGCCTAATGCATTAAAAATAAATCAGTGCCTGATTCTTTGGGCAAAAGTTTTCTGCCCCATATTGATGCAGCCTGTAAGTAGATCTGCATGGCATTTTTTTAATACAAGGTATCAATATGTTGAATGATTGTGTCTATTTTTGCGAGACCCCACTTTTGGGTGCAATAGTAAGTCTACTTTATCTCCTTTTTTGATAAACATTATGACACTGTTTAAACCAAAGTGATCCAAGATCCTATCCTATCAATTGTTTTTGTTCCCTTCATAGGATTATTAGCAGAACAACTGGAATAAAAACTGCTAAGCACTAATTAAAACTGTAAACCAACATTAAACATAAATATCTAAAAAGTACATTTCAAGAGGATAGTTTTAACACACAGTTTTTATATTAGATCTACAAAAGAAAACTGCTTCTTTTTCTCAATTTTGCACAGATAAAATTTAACGAATTATCATGATACAGACTGGAGCATTTCTGAAGTCGAAAAGTCAAAATGTGTATTACAAGCAGATTAGGTAGGAAATCAATGACACTTAATTAAATTTGATTTTTCATCACAATGAATTTGCTTATTGGATAAATGTGGAATCCCTGTATGAAAGGCGTGTGAGATTAGGCTGTAGAGAACATGTGTCACATGATTAGACTGTGACCACTAAGCCATGAACGTTTCATTACCACTGTCAGGAGAGAAAACAGTTGGGAAAAATCCTTAACTGTGTTAAGCTATCCAGACAACTATACTCAGTGGCATCAAACTTTTCTTGTTGAGGCATTATTGCATAATTGAAAATAAATATGGTATTAAAGTGTTTGCATTGTAATTACCATGCATTATAAGCTAAGGTTTTATTTTTTTATAGGAAAAATATACCCCAAAATCTAATTAACCAACAGATTTCAAACAATTTACCAAACTGTAATATATATTTAAGTAAATATTTCCTTTTTATATCTTTTACCTTGAGCCACCATTTTTTTCATGGTCTTTGAATTCTCTTAGAGCTCACTTGACCAGAAATATTGCAGCTCTATCTGTAACAGGAAGAAGTGTGAGTGAATAACCTTTGTCTATTCATTGGGTGACTAGAATGTGTGCCTTTGGTTTGTTTGTGTGCACTGTGAATCATATGGTCCTTGGGGCAGCCCTTAGTACTTAAAAT
>CM044434.1:61800348-61819171 GCA_024363595.1 Xenopus borealis | reverse complement strand
TTTCATATGCAAGCAACTTAACCTAAATATGTCATTTGGAAAAGCCATTTATATTCTTATGAATCGTGCTTTGTACTGACAATTCATGCTTTTCATTAGCAGCATATAAAACAGCAAAATATATTTTTGTTCTAAACAGTATATCAGGACACAAAGTTTTTTTTCTTACACACCCTTCCATCACATTGCCCAGTGTGACTGCTTAAATGAGGATTCTTTAGATTATGATTAAAATCATAATTGATGTATATCGTGCAATCTCAGTTTACTTTACACCCTAACTTGCACTTTAACCTTGACAATGTACCTAGAATGCACACATGACTTGCTAAAATTAATTGGAAGCTTAATTATCTACACCCTTTCTGCTTCTCAGCTTCAGGCAGAAGCGGTTCATTGGACTCCTATTCCCATCTAACAAGCCATTATTGAACATGCTAACAACGATCAGCCTTAATTAAATAATCAGCTGTTGAGGGGATGCAATATTCATCAAAATACTAGAGAAGGGGATGCGTCATTTGTTTCCTATAATTAGGTGACAGCTTCCCCTAGGCAATGTTTGGTAATCGAACTGGTTGCATTCGTTTTGTTTTACCAAGCTGTTTGGTCAACAGGAGTCTTCAGCTTTTTATCTGTTATTGCACTTCTAGAAAACTGGCACTGGCACATTGTCTTATTGTTTATTTTTTCTTACACATGCTTCTAACCTGTAACTTTCATATTCCAATAAGTTTATTGTCTTACAGGTAACACATAAATATTGTAGTATATGGACAGACATTGTCTGATATTTTTTAAAGGAGAGGGCAATTTTTTTATCGTTTTTTTGCACAAACGTTCCTAACATATTGATATTGGCAAATCCAAATGTTGTGTGTTTACACCATTGTTGCATAATTGAAAACTTGTTTAGTGGTGAGCACATTTTCCCATTTTAGATAAATAGATAGATGGCTAGATAGATACAGAAAAAGCACTGCTATGCTAAATGTCGAAATTGATGCAATCAGCAATCACTGATAAGAAATTTGTGTAGGATTTCCAACATCATGTAGTCCATAGAGATGTTTTGGGCTATAAAGCTGTCCTACTTGTCAGTATGAATGCCAAAATTGCCACAAAATGTAAAAAAAGGTGCTAATCATATCTAGCAATCTTGTTCATATAGACTACCAGAGGACTATAACACATAATACAGTTGGGTCTTAGATGCAACACTTTTGTAGAATTATAAAAATGAACAGGAAACATTTACAATTAATCTTGTGTAGGAGTTTTGCTCACCTTTATTTCAGGCAGCTCCGATAAGGGTCAATCCAGCAAAGAGCTCGGCATACCCCAGAAAATTTGAAAATTACAAAAAGTTTTTCCGCACATAGCTAGCCTTTGCCACCTTTTTTCCATAATAAAACTTGCATCGGGTCAGATAGTGATAGGGAAAATGGGCAAAGTGGGCTGCAAAAGTTTCAGAGCAGGCGGGGGGATGGGCAGGGAATAGGCAAGCATAGCCATATAAGTTGTTATGTGTCAGAAAAGAGGGTCAGGGAAGGGAGGGATTTGTCAGTGAATTTTGAATTCTAGCCCCAGCTAATGCTACATGCATTGCTGAAATATATTGACTCATCCATCAATGTATCAAGGAAGTACCTAATTTGTGTTTAATAAACATCAAGTTAATGGATAAAAGTGACTGGTGCCTTTCATCTGTATTGTTATAGAATCTAAGGTTGTAGTTTAACTACATCACCCTTCCTTGAGACACTTCTTGCAAGAGCCCATCTGAGGGAGATGATTGCAATGTAAATTTGTTCTACCTGAGAGTAGATAATAAAGGACAATACAGTCTAGAAAGGGTTACACATGCACAGATTTAAAAATAGCATAATAATACAAATTTTAAGTTTAAACACGGCATATTTAGTGTGCTCTTTTTCTTAAAGTAACAGTAACACCAAACAATTCAAGTATTTAAAAGGAATGACAATATAACTGTTGTCCTGCACTGTTATAATGTGTTTCTTTGCTTCAGAAATACAACTACAGTGAAACATCATTTTTACAGCCCCTGATTTTAAGTTTCCCCTCAGTTGTTTTATGACCCCACCTATATATTATGAGTGAGCCACCCAGGGAGGAAATTAGCAAGGCTACAAGTGTGGGGCTCCTCTGAGATCAGGTCTCGTTTTTACACTTGCCACGAGGGAGTGGCTACAGAGTTCCAAAGGGAGAGGAACTTTGTTAAAAGGTAGCACTACCAGGGGTATAAGAGCTCTTGGAGAATGGACATTGAACTGCACCATGGGATCATTAACCCCTTCCAGTGTGATTGGGACTATGATATTAAAAGGACTGTATTAGACTGTGTAAAAGTAATATCTACTAGCGAGTTAGATATTTCCCCACATGTCCCCAATTCAGAAGTCATTCTGGCAGAGAGCCCAGAATAGATAATTAGATCATTTTGTAACAATTTAAAAGATAAGAAGGTCTCTTGGGAAAAATGTGATTTGCAACTTAAAGGGCAATTCACCTTTATTAGCAAAACACATAAAAAAACACAGAAATGTGTTCAAACTTTCATAACATGCCAATTTTTTTTAAAATGGACATGGTAATTAGGTGTGTGGCCAAAATGTTGGAAGGTATGAGTTAAATATAATGTTTATATTTGTTTTACTGCAAAATTGTGTGTTCATTGTTCCTGGTGGAATTCCCCTGAGTTATAATTCCTCAGTGGACACTTGGAAGAGGCACTGATCTGTAAATCCTGGTTTTGTGCTGGATTTAGCCAATGGTTTGATTGTTTGGTAAAATGCAATGTAAACATGTGATGATTTATATATCACTCACCCCTAGGGTCATTTAGCAACACTAATGATATGTGGCATGTACAATTTTAACATTCCCTTTTAAAGAGCAGGCCTGCAGCTTTTCTCCCAAACCCTGGTGAGCCTACCATACCTTTACTGCTTGGATCCGTATGTTTGACAATTACATTATTGCTGCTGACCAAGGGGAGATTTCTGCTGCTAGTAAGCGTGCTTTACTTATTCACTGCCTGGGAGCAAAGGGACAGTGTATATTCTATACATTGCCATTACCTGATGAGACTTATGAAACTGCTCTTACTGCTATAAAGAACTATTTCATGCCAAGAGTAAATGTGGTTGCTGAAAGATATACATTATTCAACGTGGGCAACATAATAACGAATCCACAGTACAATTTGTAGCAGCTTTAAGAGAGCTGGTTGTTACCTGTGAGTTTGGGAATCTAACAGATGAAATGCTAAGAGACCAAATAGAGGAAAAACAAACTCACATTGCATTGGAGAGAAACTGCTACTAGAGCAGGATTTAACCCTTGCAAAGGCTACTACAGTTGCTAGCCAAATTGAAACAGCAGTGGCAGAGGCTAAAACTCTCAGTCAAGGAACTGCTGAGAATGTACAGACTATGTGGCAAATTCACTAAGATCCGAAAAATCTTCAGCAGAGCAGGCTTCATTAGTGTTCTCCAGCGCTACGCAAATTCACTAAAGTGCAAATTTACCCTCAAGTCAGCGAACGGTAGCGTAGTTGTGCTAGTGTTACTTCGCTAGACATAGCGCAATTACGCTAGCGAAGCCTTATTTGCATACAGCGCAAATTTCAAAATATAATAGAAGTGTATGTTACAGCCACTACGTTGCACTACACAAGCCCAGGAAACCTTTAATAAAAAAAAAATAAAGTTGTCCTATTGCCCAACATGTGCCCCCTATATAGTTGTGTTGCCATATGTTAGGAAATGTAGGGGTGAAGGAGGTTAACCCCTCCCCCCCAAAAAAACCAATCTTTTTCAGACTATCACCCACAATGGTAAAATGCCACAGTGTTTTTTTGGGACTTAGAAAAGTGTTATAATTTTTTTTTCCAACTACTATCTTTTCTATCGAACTTCACCTGGTCTGAGCAGGCGAAGTGAAGTCTAGCGTAAGTGGTAACATTCAGCAAAAAGTTGATCTTAGTGAATTTGCGTAATTACGATCCTTCGTCAGTGTGCAAATTCGCCTGGCTTTTACTTTGTGAATAAGGGTACTGATATACTTGGAAGGGATCTTTTTGCTGCATTAAACTTACAATTAGTTGATGGTCTCATTACCTACAGCATCAGTGCCTGCCACACAGTCTGTGTCTAAAATTTCACCACAAAACAACACTTTACTGGGCTGTGAGAGAACTTTTACAAAGTTAAGTTGAGACCAAATGTAAAACCAGTACACCAGAAATTGAGGCAATTGCCCTACTCTATAAGGGAGACTGTCTCACTGGTAGAGCAAGATGTGGTTAAAAAATCATAATCCTCTGAATGGGTTTCACCAATTGTTGTAAAATGAAGAAAACTGGACTGCAGGACTGAAACTGAACCTTTCCAAATGTTACTTCAGACAAACTCACCTGTCATTTCTTGGTCATATAATTTAACAAGAGGGATTACTGCCTGACCATGTCAACGTTGTAACACAAGCACCTACTCCATCTGATTTTCAGACCTTACAAGCTTTCTTAGGTCTTACTTCATGGTATTCTAAGTTTATTCCCAACTATGCTTCAGTTGCGGAGCCACTTAGAGAACTACTATGTGGAACTACAAGTCTGGTTTCCTCAGAGACTGCTCAACATAGCTTTGAAATAGTGAAGCAGTTAATTGTGAACAGTCCAGTTCTAGCTTTATTTGATCCTGCATTACCCACTATAGTTACTACAAATGCTTCAGAATATGGGGTTGGTGCAGTTCTCACACAGATAAATGCTGATCATTCAGAGAAAACTTTTGCATTTGCATACAGAACACTGAGACAGATTGTAAGTATTCAACTGTTGAAAAAGAAGCTCAAACATGTGTTTGGGCAACAGTATGGGGTAGTGAATTTACCTTATGCCCTTTAACTACACTGCTTACAACAAATGGACTAGGAAGAGCTGGAATGCATATAACTAGATGGTCAGCAAAGCTACTGAATTTTAACTACAAAATGCAATACAACCCAGGTTTGAAAAATGTTACTGCTGATTGTTTGTCATGTTTACATTTACCTGCAGCTTCTGATACACTGGTTGAGACAAAAGAAGTTGTAGCACTGAATGATTTACTATCATCTACAGTCATCTACAGTTACATTCCTCACATGTCCAATCCAAGTAAAATTATGGGAGATCTTACAAAGCAAATGGCCAAATGCTGAGAAAAAAAAAGTCCTGATCGTCAACCTTACTACAGGATTAGACACGAACTGGCCTTAGTAGATGGCTATGTTGTCTGTGGAGTTCACCGTTTACTGGTACCAGAGACCTTGCGAGAAAAGCTCAGACAACTTGCACAAGAGTCATGAAGGAACTTTACTTACAAAACAAAGACTGCGAGAACTATACTGGTGGCCAGCAATGGATGACGATGTGGTAACTGCCTTTCATTCTTGTGTTACTTGTCAGAATCATGACAAAACAGCTAGCACACATACACCACCACTTCAGCCAGTACCATTCCCTGATTCAGCATGGGAATAACTGGCTTTTGATATTGTGGGTCCTTTTGCAGATGCTCCTATAGACTGCAGATTTGCTATAACTCTGATAGACTATTACAGTAAATGGCCAGAAATTTGTTTTTCATATAACATCAGCTACAGTGATAACCTTTCTGTCTATAGTCTTCAGCAGAGAAGGTAATCCAAAGAAATTAATATCAGACAATGGACCACAGTTTGTCTCATTGGAGTTTGAAATCTTTCTGAGAGAGAGGAATATTGTGCATAGAAAATCTTCAGTGTATTACCCACAAGCAAATGGAGAAATCGAGCGATTCAACCAAAGTCAGAAAGAAGCTCTACAGACAGCAAATCTTACTGGGAAATCTTGGAAAGTATTTACAACAGAGTTCCTACATAACTACAGAGCATTGTGCCACGCAACAACATAATCATCTCCAGCTGAATTATTACGTGGCAGACAGATGCACACTAGGTTACATGTTGCAGACATCAAACTTCCACCAAATACTGTTCCTACTAAATCATCTACTGCTGACACTGTCAAACGTCAACAAGCCAAATGCAAGGCTTATACTGACAGAAAATGTGGTGCAAGAGAAGTGCACTTTTAGCCTGGATCTTTAGTCAGAATCATGAAACCAGGACTACTGAAACAAGGACAATCTAAATTTACTACACCACCAAGTGAGACACCAGCAAGGACCATACATGTATGAACTATCTGACGGACGCATATAGAATGCAAGTTGTCTTGCTCCTGCTAGATATGACTTTGGAGACATTCCATTTGATGAAGGACATTTTCCTACTCCTGATGCCAACTGCAATAGGTCTGAAGAAGGTGAAACTATGAGGCGTACTTAGAAAATCAGAAAACCACCTGTGTGGACAAAGGACTATGTGATGTGAAGAGTGTATAATATTGTTTACAGTTTGCATACTGTTTCTTTGTTGTTGTTTATTACATTTGCACAAAAGTTTTCCTACTATACGGGGAATATGTGGTGTTAATACAAATGGCCTGTTATACTGTACCTTCTATACTATTTAAAAGCAATAGAGATCAAGTTACTAATGGCTGCATGAACCTGCTAATAAAGCACTGTTATACCTACTCATCCTCGGCTACCAAAACACAACACATTGTACTACCTGATACATATCCCTGCATTATTTCCACTGCATTGATAGGGGACCAAACATTCAAACATCAATATATGTTTCAGTATTCATATCTGGTTATTTTCATCATTATTACTTGCACATATAGATGCTGAAAACTGTATCCGTTCTTTATTTCTAATAGCCTTTTTGTGGTTAGGCACATTTGTGGTTAGGCCTTTTCGATTAGAAAGTATGAAACTTTCTGTGGTTAGACTTTTTCATATTATCAAATGTCTCTCTTCTCTAAATATAATTGAAATACGTCAAATCAACTGGACTTGATGTGTTTTTCTTAAATATTTTTCACCAGTCATCCAACTGGAACTGAGAGGGCCAGTTGGATGACTGGTGAAGCATCTTCAAGAAAAAAAAACACAGCAAGTCCAGTTGATTTGACTTATTTCTACAGATATACCATGACCTGGATAAATGAGAATCTTCACAAACATAAATATGATTCACTTTGTATGTCTGAACTGGTATGCTATACTTACCGAAATTTTATTGCTTTAGTATTTATGGGGTAAAACTATAGGAAAAAATGTGCGTAAGTACACAATTTTGCAGTGTTCATAAGCACTTGAACAACAACTAGGTCACAGCACAGATATTTAGTAGTGAAGTTTAAGCTGTCCTCTTCAAAACATCCTGCCTGGTTTTTAAAGTTTAAAAAACAGGCAAAATTTTACGAACGGTGTGGGTATGATGTCATAGCCATGCCCCCAATGTTACTGGTCATGCCCATTTTAATTCCCCAATGTTTTGATGGCACAGAACAACCTCTATGACATCACCAGACTGCCCCTTTGTCTGGATTTTAATACACGAAACGGTGGCAACCCTACACCAGTGGGATATGCATTTTTCTACAATAAGTTCTGTTATTCTAGTCCAGAAGACAGTAGAAATACTCTCCACACTAACATCCCTGGGCTTTACCACTTCATGGTAAAATAATTCAGATTGTCCCTGGAAAACTGATTAATGTAAGTGTCCTATATACAGAAGACTGGTCGAACCTAATTCCATGCCTCCCAACATTTTGAAAATAAAAAGAGGGACAAAAAGAGTCACTGCAAAAATTTTTGACCATGCCCATTTTTGTGGCTACACCCCCCCCCCCATTACTATCTTAATGTTACAAAATTTGGCAGGTTATGAATGTTTGAACACATCTCCGGTTCCAGTTTTGCTAATGAAGGTGAATTGCCCTTTAAGCTGTGAGTCCCAACTTCTCCCAAGAGACCTGTTTATCTTATAATTGTTTATATTTGCTGATCTCAAAATTGTTAGAGAAGTATCTTAGTGCACCTGGTAGCTGTTCTTGCCAAAAGACAATTACGTTACAAACTCTGTATGTTTTTCTGGCTGTTCAGTACAGGAGATGAAAGAGAAAGTCTTGGCATTTCAGTAAAAATGTGGGACTGTGGATTGAGCTGTAAAAAGCTGCACGGTCCCGCTCAAAATGAGACAGTTGGGAGGTATGTAATTCTTCTACTATGGGTTATTGCACAGGGGCAAATTTGCCACGTATTCGTAAAAGAGTCTCAGTGTAACACATCCTACTGGCTCTAAATATTGAAAAATGCTCTTAAATCCATTTCCTAGGCAAACACAAAAGTGACCATAAGTTTTAGCAAAATGTAAGTTTTACTACATGTTGTAAGTAAAATGCTATTCTACCTTACCAAACATTACACTTTGATTTCAAGCACAGATACAATCTTTATTTTTTATGATAGTGTCTGCTTAAATTGCACTAGTCATTGTACAGATTCAGAACATATCCTCTAATCTGTACGTAATCCAGTAGTTGTCCTTTGGTAGCTTTAAATTGTTCACTAGCGACACTGCCTCCTTCTGGACATTCATTACAGTTTATTTGGTTTACTAAAAAATGTCAGCATACCCTCCCTGGGCCACAGTCCTGGGAATATCACTGTATAAAAATACTGCCTTTTTAGTTCAAACAGGATTTGCTGCTTCTTCTTAATGAAGTTGTCTCCTAATCAAAGTTGTAATGAAGGCAAATTGCAGTAAACATAGCAAATACCTGAAAATACAGAAGTTGCAAGAGTCAGACAGTTTTACTTTCTGATATGATCCAGATATTATATATATAGATAATACATAATATAAAGTTGTGAGAGAGGTTTTTTTAGAGAATGAAAATAGTGATTTTATCCTTATTGCTCTGATCTTGTAAACAAAGAGGGAGGGGGTAGCAGCCCAGAAGGATGTCATGAGAGTTGGAAGAGATCTGCAGCGAGAACATTATACAATTATGGGAATTATATTGATCCACTTCTAATAATAAAATATTTGCATGATATATATATGCTAATAAACATTTTTTGACAGGATATTTTAATGTAAAAATTTTTGTAGCTATTTTTTTGCATTTTTTTGAGTTAACTTTTAGTTTGTAGAGAATTGATATTTACAATTGTTTTTATTTTTTTATTATTTGAACTTTTTTATTTACTTAGTTTTTTTATCCAACAACTCTCCATTTTGCAATTTCAGGTCCATATTACCCTAGCATGCATTCATTTGATTAAGAGACTAAAATATGAATAGGAGAGGGCCTAAACAGAAGAGTAATGAAAAGTTGCAACAACAATACATTTGTAGCCTTCAATTTTGCTTTGTAGATGGGGTCAGTGACTTCCATTTGAAAGCAGAAAAGAGGCAGAAAAAAAGCAAATCAGTACAAAACTATAAAAATAAATAATGAAGACCAACTGAAACGTTACTTAGGCCATACTATAGCATACTAAAAGATTATTTAAAGGTGAACGAAGGTAAGGAGAAATATCTCTGACATTGTGTAGTTTCTATCATTTAGTTCCTATGATAGAAGTGTGCCACATAAATCATAGCCAGAGCTGAATTTATTTTGTTCCAGTGCCACCCTAGGAATCAAAACTAAGGTAGCCCCCCAATCAGACAACTGTGCATGTGCAAGAGTCACATTTGTGCATGTGACCTTACTTTGTGTGTTTTAAGGTTGCCACCTGTCCGGATTTCATCTGAACAGCCTGGTATTTGGAGGGGCTGTCTGTGTGAAAATTAGGAAAGGAAATTGAAAATATTGACATGGCAATCAGCAAATCGCTGATCGCCATGTCATCAGTCCCACCCCTGACTGCACCAGTCCTGCCCCCACCTCCAACATCATCCACCCCCCTGCCCAAGAAATGGTGGCAACCCTAGTCTGCATGTTACCCAGGCACCCCTCACCCATCCAGCTCGGCCACCAGATTTAGAATTAGATTTAGAATTTCCCTATTCAATCATTAGATCGATCGAATTGCGCTAAAAAAATTCGAATTCTTTTTTTTTTTTTAATTCCCCACTATTGCCTGGTCGAATTTCGATTTTTTTTTTTTTAGCCATTTGAAATTCGACCTTTAGTAAATCTGCCCCTTAGTCTGGATCATGTGGTCAGGTGGAATTATAAGGTAATTACTGAAAGTGACCTAAGGTTGTGACATGTTATTGGTAAGGAATCTGGGTAAAAATATAATCTGGTAAATTTCAATATAATTACAATTTTATCTGCCCAGAAAGACTTAATACCTCTTTAGTACCTCTAATCCATGTCTTACCTCAGTTACTAGAACCCCTGAACCAATAGCTCCTGAGATCGAAATGTATTTCTTTAATCCTCTGGCAACTGCCATAAAGCAACCCTAAAACAGAGCAAGCAACATTTGAACTAGGAATCCTTATGAAATGGAGCAATATTTATATTATATAGTTTGTACGCAAGGTTGGTAGTAGTGACACAGCTGTCAATACTAATGCTTAAAAAATACCATACATATCAGTTAACAAAACACATATTGGGAGTAATTTAAATGTGGAGAGTTTGTTCCAAGCCTATTAACACAGTACAACCAAAATATTGAACAATAAATATTAACTGTTGATTGGTAGTTGTTGGTTACTATAAGTGAAGCAGACTTTGCAAATGCTATTTATTGTATTACCCCCATCACCAGGTGTGTATGTAATCCAACTATGGGAGTGGATTTATAGGTATCTGCAAATTATTGCCTGTTAACTGTAGTTTCCGGATTTAGAAACGAATTGTATAAATTCTACCAACCCATAATTCTCTGCCAGTACACCACCCTGCTTTCCTAGCGTCATTTTAATGTATTGATACACACTGGACATAAGATTTTATTAATATAATTGTAGCCCTCTTCTGCTATTGCTTGAGATCTAGCTAGGGTTGCCACCTTCCCCTGTGGCTGAAGCCGGACAGGGGGGTGGGCCCGTGACGTCAGTGGGCGGGCCCGTGACGGCGGTAGGCGGGCCCGTGACGTCACGTGGCGGAGCTATGACGCCGCGATCACCGATTGGCCGATCGCTGCGTCAATCAAGCTAATCCCGCCCGGTTTTCCTTATTTGGAAAACCGGGCAGGAAGCATTGACCCGGGCAGCCCTTTAAAATACCGGGCTGTCCGGGTCAAAACCGGACAGGTGGCCACCCTAGATCTAGCAAGCATTTGCCTGTGGCGCTACAGGAGTCCTGTGCCTCCGCTATATGGGAGAGCAGGTATACTTTAAAATGGCGTGCCTCCGCCCAAGGTCAGGACAGGCTGAACTGTAATACCCCTCCTTGGGAACTTCTATGATCCACAATACACATACACAATAGAACGATTGATGGATTTATTTGGCAGAACACTATATCTTTTAAATGACAGTAGCCTGCCAGCCAGGAGCAACTTCACTGAATTAATGCAGCAAGTGATCTCTGAACTGCTGAGGGAAATCCCCACTTATGTGACAGTTGCTTCAAAGTCCTGAGAAGGACTCCCTTTGGCTTTCTGTGCCCTGAGAAGAGCACGCTTTGTTCTTCAGAGCCCTGACAAGGACCCCCTTTCCTTCCACACCCTAAAGAGAGCATGCTTTTCTGCCACTGGGGTTCCCTAACAACTTCCCCACACAAAAACTCTGGGAACATGCACTTTACTTGTACTATGCTGCTTCTCTCTCCCAGCAGCACTTCCTTCCTCCCAGCAGCACTTTCTCTCTCTCCCTCTTCCTTCCTGCCAGCTAGGGTTGCCACCTGGCCGGTTTTTTACCGGCCTGACCGGTATTTTTGATGGCTGATCCCAATGTTATTAATAGGAAAAAACACTAAATATACAGGAAGGCCGGTATTTTTTTTAAGAAAAGGTGGCAACCCTACTGCCAGCTCACAAATGGCGGGGCTCCTCCCCTCCTTGCACAGAAACAATACAGAGGAGAGACAAAGGTTAAGTTTTATTTTACTCGTTTGGTAATGGATCCTGTGGATGGGAGGGTGCAAGTATATGGTCATTTCTTTATTCTCTCCTTTTCCTTTACTAAATTATTCTAATATGCACATACTGAATGTGCTTCCTGATTAATTTCCCGAATATGTTTTTGCAAAACAAAAAGTACATTGGTAGTGAACATGTTTTCCCGTAGAATAACCTTGAATATGGAATCATGGGTGTCCCCTTGTTGGCAGGCTTTCCCTTTACTTGACAACAATGTAGCATTGGCATTGGCAGGGTAAGACTCTATATTATGCATAATCAGTGTCAGCTCTGATTCAGCTACCTTTCTGAAAATGAATTTTAAAGGAAAGATTAAAATATATACTGTATATATGTTATATATAACAGATATAAAAGCAGTTAGATTGTACATTTTACAAAAAAAGTATAAAGGTTCATTTTACCTGCAAAATAACTAGCCACTAGATGGCAGAAGTAGATAAGTTATGAGAATGTAAAGGACCAAATGACCCTTTAAAAAAAAGTTTTATTACACAGTGTACATTTTCAAAACTGGTGACAGATAATATGCCTAGGGTCATATTTATTAATTTTATACAGTAACACAATATGGCTGCAATGTTGTAAGTTAAAACATGTAGAAAATGGCCCAAATTTGTGCTTGTAATACTCCATAAAGTTTCTACAAAAAGTTACAAGACTTGTACCAGTTTCTTCCCATATGTTTCAATAGACTTTGTTATGATTCAATGCCAACATAACTATACCAGACACATATCTTATAAACAGAGGATGCAGAACTGATTGTGGCTGCAAGGAGGAAGTTTGGTCTGTAGTACAACTGAAATGGGTGGGTGGGTGGTGGCTGGTTTCTGCTGTATAGAGGAGCTACAGCTGGTGACTGGGGTGGGAGGCCCAGGTGGGCAATGGACACCCAGCCCAAGACTGTTTACAACAATCACATAATTATTAGCACCTCAAATAAGCACTTGCATCCAGGTCATTCATTCTGGAACTTTTGGTCCAAAAATACAAAAACCTTTTGTTCAAACTGGGGGAAGGGTAGATGCAAAAGTGCAAATAATATGGTGGTCTACACTTTAGAAATTATTCCCTCAAGTTTCAGAAACTGGAATTGAGGAACATATATTTGCAGAAGGGAAATACAACAGTAAACAAAGACCTGGATTATCCATTTATTGTAAAAAAAAAAAAAGTCTCTGTTCTTGTCAACATGTTCACACATTTTCATAATTTGTTCCACTGTATAATTGACAATGAAAGCAGTGTAAGTACACTATGTAAACATTAGTAGCTAAGATGGTTGGTTACGCGAGGTCTTTTACCTGATCATTGGTGTAGTCTGGTGTATTTTGCGTACATTCTTCTCTATTTAAGATTTTTCCAGAAACAGGATCATCACGCCGGCAGCATGCATCAGGCCATGGTGTGGAAGGATAAATCTCATGAAAATGGGATCTGTTATCAAAATCATTCAATCCAGAAACGCCACAACACGAAAGCTACAAAAAAAGAAAGGATATTTCTGAAATATATTTGCTGTGTTTAAGTCAAGCACTCAAAGAAATGAATGTGAAATCGATCAGAGAACATTTCTAAGTAATTTTGCCATTTACATTACCATTAGTAATTTACAAATAGAAAATGAACAACAAAGCAAGATATTTTCAGAAAATTAATTTTTAGCCATATGGTCAGTTGGGATAAAAGACCAGCAGATGGTGCTGTTGTATTATATTACAATTACTAATATCTAGAAACAAGAATAATGTGTGCTTATCTTCCCTGTTGTACAATTGCTTCACAATGAATTATTAATTTAATGAAAGTTCCCCATAGAAAGGAAAATAAATACATAGTTTAATTTAAAATAACAATAAAAGAAAAGATAAAAAATAGTTTTAAACATTATTAAAATAATTAAGAATACATAAAATTATTAAAAAAGGAGTTTTAAATATAATTTAAAAACATAATTTAAGACAAAAGCCATAACAATAAAATAGTGAAAACTCTAAATACTGAAGAAAAATATATTCTTTGGAGATATGTATATTTATGTATTCTGTGAAAGATGATATTATAAGATATGAATATTAGAAGTCAACAGGGAGTTCAACAACTACACAGACACAATAGTCTAAAAAGAGATAGAACTATGAAATCCTTTCTCCAATATTTTGTGATTGTCAGCAAGGGGAGCAATATCCTATGGTACACAGTTTTAATGGTAACTTTAAAGGGGTTGTTCACCTTTGAGTTAACTTTTAGTATAATGTAGAGAGTGATATTCTGAGACAATTTGCAATTGGTTTTCATTTTTTATTGTTTGTGGTTTAATAGTTATTTAGCTTTTTAATCAGCAGTTCTCTAGTTTGCAGTGTCAGCAATTTGGTTTCTAGGGTACAAATTCCCCTAGCAACCCTGCACTGATTTGAATAAAAGACTGGAATATGAATAGGAGAGGGACTGAATAGAATGATGAGCAATAAAAAGTGGCAATAACAATACATGTGTAGCCTTACAGACCATTTGTTTTTAGATAGTGTCAGTGACCCCCATTTGACAGCTGCAAAGAAACAGAAGAAAATTGCAAATCATTAAAAAACTATGAAAAATAAATAATGAAGACCAATTGAAAAGTTTATTAGAATTGGCTCTTCTGTAATATACTAAAAGTTAACTTGAAGGTGAACCACCCCTTTAAATCACCCCATCTACTCCATTAAAAGTGCTGTTTATAACTTAACTATTTGCAGAGAAATAAATGGATCATAATGTCACATAAGTATATATGTCACTGACATGAGGCTGCAGGTCAAGTGGTTTTATACAGGTTATCGCCTTGCGACTAATCTCCCCAAAAGCCTATCCTGACTCTGCCCTGGCTTAAAATGAAAAATCGGCAGCGCTAATTACACGCGGCAATTCGTTTTCCGAAGTTTCCTTGCGAGGCAACTTCGGGCGACTTCAGAAAATGAATCGCCATGTGTAATTAGCGATGGCGATTTTTCATTTTAAACAAGCTCAGAGTCAGGGAAGGCTTTTGGGGAGATTGGTCGCCGCAAAATCGAGGCGATTAGTCGTCAGGCGAATCTTCCCAAATAGCCTAGTGTGTCACAGCCCTTAACATCACAGGGCTATAATAAAAACACTTCAGAGCTAATTAGAACTGATGACATGACTTGGCACCACTTAAAAGGAGATTACAGGGTATCCATGGCTTTTGTGCAACCATATGATCTAAAATTGTGGTTGTGCGAGTCCTGTTCATAAAACTGTCCAAATTTGCTGTATTTCTTCTGTCCTGCTAAGCACAATTCCTGATTGAAATTGATTGAACTCAGCCTAAATAAGTGATATTATTATGTATCCACTAAAGAAGCAGATTGTAAAAGTTCAGAATCTGCACCATGAAAAGTGAACCACCCCTATAATAGACTCAATTTGATTAATATAATTATTACTTCATTAGATTGGGTGGCATTCACCCCCCGAATGCTAAAAGAGCTTGGCTCATAAAACTCATTTATGTAATATATCTTTTATGTCTGGCATGGTGTCAGTAGATTTGGGAATTGCTAATGCAGTGCCACAAATCCAAAACAGGAGACTGGTGACAATAGGCCTATTAGTTTGGCCGTTGTGATAGCAACATTTGTGGAAGCAGTCGAAAGTGATAAGATACCTGAAAGCTGAATGAAGGATACATTACAAAGAGTGGCACTCTTAACTCATAACTAAGTGATGTCGGGCTCGGGTGCAGGCCATGCAGCTGCCCCCCTCTCTGGAAGAGATCTTTTGAATGGATACATGGGGCCGAAGGTGTGCGGACCCTGGAGCAATCGCACCCGTGCTCCCCAATAATTCCGCCACTGGTAATTGGAACCTTTTCTAACTGGACCAGTATTTTTAGGGGGTTATAGAAGGTTGTTGTTTTGGCCCTTTGCTTTTAAACTTGTTTATGGATGACCTTGAGGTGGGCATTGGAAGTACCATCTCTATTTTTGCTGATAAAGGTATTAGATCCATATGAG
Source organism: Xenopus borealis (assembly GCA_024363595.1). NCBI lineage: Eukaryota > Metazoa > Chordata > Amphibia > Anura > Pipidae > Xenopus > Xenopus borealis. Next base: position 61,803,129 of record CM044434.1, on the reverse strand, counting down.
ATGCTGCCACTTTGACAAAAAGTGGTAATTGGGCAGCAGAACGAGATTCATTTTGATAAATACAAGGTTATAAACTTCTGAATGGCTGCCCTCATGGCTATACGACAAAGCTACTTTTGTGAAGTAACCAATGCAGTACAACGGTTCACTATATTTTCATAACTTTAAAAACACATTTTTTGGTGTTCCTTTAGGAAGGATTTGGGTTTTTTGTGGATAACAAACTGTGTAAAAAAGAGCATTACTTAAAAAGATAAAAGCATAAATTTGCCATGCAACTTTGGACCCCAGCCCTTAAGAGGGAGCAACCAGTTCAGTTGCAGAGATGTGCAACTAAACTGGTAAATGAATGGATGAATTAAATTGTGAGGAAGGACTATCAAGTTTGGTGTTGTGAGGTGCTTGTGAGGAGATATGATTACTCTTTACAAGTTTATTAGAGGACATAATAGACTGTCTCAAACCTCAACCCTATGCACCTTTGACCTAACCCTCAGCTATTTAGTTGCTGCCAGGTCTTATCACAAGAGACTCTATTAACCCTTATAATGTATACTTCAGGGAAAGAGCTGGTAAAGAGATAGAGCTGGATGCAGTAAGACAGGATAGGAACAAGCAAGCTTGACTTACGTATAAGGGGCAGTAAGCGAGAACAAAGTAGGGGGTTATATAGACAAGTGAGCTGAGCTCTGTGGTCAAATTAGCACCACCTGAAACAAGTCATGCCTACTAGAAAATGCAACAATACTAAAGGATAGAATAATATTCATAGCTGTCTTCTCAAATATACTGCAGAGGTAAAACAGACTGCATTGTCACATGCAGGTTCAGAGCAAGGCAGGATGTTAAACAGACAGATGTCAAGGTTGTTTTTAACAAGGAACAAAAATATAAAAGTAAGCCACTCTTCTATACTTGAGGGACAGAATTTTGTTGCAGCAGCAAAAATTATTTAACAGTGAGGTTGTAGAAATGTGCTGCTAGGTGATGTTGTGATGGCAGATTCTATTAAAGGAACAGTTCAGTGTACAAATAAAAACTAGGTAAATAGATAGGTTGTGCAAAATAAAAAATGTTTTTAATATAGTTAGTAAGCCCAACATGTAATGTAAAAAGGCTGGAGTGACTGGATATATAACAAAGCAGAACAGAGCACTACTTCCTGCTTTTTGGCTTTCTAACTCTGAGTTAGTCAGTGACTTTAAGGGGGCCACATGGGACATAACTGTTTGGTGAGTTTGCAGTTGATCCTCAGCATTCAACTTAGATTCAAAAGCAACAGTTATAGCCCATATGGCCCTCCTCAAGTGTCTGATTGGTTACTGCCTGGTAAACAATCAGTGGAAACCAAGAGAGCTGCAAAGCAGGAAGTAGTGTTCTGGCTATTATGCTACACATCCAGTCACTCCAGCCTTTATACATTACATTTTTGCTGTTTATAACTTAACTATTTTTGCTTTGACCTGTAGAAGTGGGCACCAAAATTGTATAAAGATATGTTTTACAAATATAAATACCCTGGTATTATGTATGAGTCAAACGTGAAAAGAAGACGAGATAAGAAAAAAGATGACTTCCGGTATGGCGCCTGAGTGAGGGGAAGCGCGGAAGTAGAGCTCCGATATCCACCACAGTAAATCTGCAATTTATGCTTACCTAAAGCTTCGTTTCAGATTCGCTTCTACGGGGGGACTGTTCCTGAAGTTTATTCTGTTTGTTGGCGCTTCTTCGACGTTCTTTCTTCGGCTATTTTTATCGGGAAGAGGAGCGCATTTGGCGCCACAATCTTCAGTCAGGAGACGGACGCGCTGCAAAACAAAACAGAAAGTTAAGCAAATACAAAAACATAATGAATTGACTTTCAATTACCCTTAAAAGTTACAGCAAAGTCTGGCATATTATACAGAGACATACTAATAACGCAATACTTTATTTATACCAATGACAACAAGGGAAACAATGGTTTAATGAGTAATATTACCTCACAATTTCACTAAAATCATTGGCTAATGTTCCCATCGTTGTCATGGTTAACTAGCAGTTATTTAAATAAGGGGCACACTGACTTTGCTCTCAATGGATAATTGCGCTATTTGCTTTGCCTGTTTTTCTTATACCAGAAGTCTGACAATCTGAGAGATTTTTAGGCGCCATTTTGAATAGTCAAATAACCACTTGCTTAAACAACAAGGAGGCAAGGAAAAAAAGGGTTTTTGAATAATTCTTCCTGAAGTATTGAGAATAATATTTTTCAAGGAAAGCAATATCCATGGTGTTTAAAGAGATCTTTGTAAAATTACAAGGTTTGTGAGCTACCGGGATCATTTGGTTAAGGATCCTGATTTCATCCAGAGGATACATTTGATCTGACACCTATTCTGTAATTCTTAACACTATATGAATTGAGTGTAAGCTTACCAACAATTATTAAGGAGAGACTTACAAATCTTTCATACTGAACCTACACATACTCTGAGTCAAACATGGAGAGTCAAAATTCCTCATTTCCGTTTCAGACCAAATCTAACGGCAAGACATATGAGAGAATTAAAAACAAAAACTCTAAACAATCAGAAAATGGAAATGGGATAAACCCTATCAGCATTTCGCAACAAAAGACATCTTCAACTAATGATTCTACCTCTCTGGCAATGGAAGTTGCAAAATTGATCAACCCAACAATAGAATTAACTATACAAGCCACTCTGGAGAAAGTAGTGAATAAACTACAGAATAGTATCTCTGAATTATCCGAGAAACTTACCTTTCAAACTCAGGAGA
>CM044434.1:61753357-61773465 GCA_024363595.1 Xenopus borealis | reverse complement strand
TGTATTCACTAAATGTATCAATTTAGAACAGTTAAAGAGTTGAATCACCCTTCCAGAGCTGCTTTAGTGGGTGTAGAAATGGTCACAAATAGAAAATATAAAGTAATTGGAAATGGTCTTTATTTCTGATGAAAAATGATGGGCAAATTTTCATAGCAAAACGTGATGAAATATTTCACGCATCACTATTGGTGAACTATCTGAAACCAACTGAACTGAAAAAAGTTTTTGAAGGTGAACAAGCCCTTTATGTATTTGGTATTTTTGCTGTTAATTTATATCAACTGAATAAAATTAGGAACACAGCAAGAGGAAATAAGCTTATTATATATACACAATATATATATTTTTTTTTTTTGTTTTTTTGTTTTTGTTAAACTACAAATTTTCTTAATAGAGCTGTCAGTCATGTAACATTCTGTATATTCTGTGCAATTAAGAGATTTTAGAAGACTGTATAAAGATGGCCATATACGGACTGTTTTTTCATGCAACCATGCATTGATTTGAATAAGACTGGAATATGAATAGGAGAGGCATAAATAGAAAGATGAGTAATAAAAAGCAGCAATAACAAGTGGTAGCTTTACAGTGACCCCCATTTCAAAGCCGGAAAGAGTAGATAAATAATTAAAAAAATAAAAGGCAATTGAAAAGTTGCTTAGAATTAGTCATTCCCTAACCTAATGAAAGTTCACTAAAAGGCAAACCACCCATTTAATATAAGCGAATTTAATTTTATTTTTTTTCAGATTTATAAATGATGTGAAAGTGGTAATGTATGATAAATTGTTCAGTCCCAATAATGTCCCTATGCTATTCACAAGCTAAATCATTGTGCAAAGTAAAGGCAAAGAGTCATTGGTCCTAGCTTATTTGTGAGTGAAAAATCTGAAATAACAAGAGAAAACATGTTTTAATTAGGACATTATGGTAGCTTGTCTTTTATCTGCGCTCTTAAAGGAACAGTAACATCAAAAAATAAAAGTGTTTTAAAGTAATGACAATATAGTGTTGCACTGCTCTGGTAAAAAAAACTACTATTATTTATATAAATAGGCTGCTGTGTAGAAATGGAGGCAGCCATTCAAAGAAGAAAAAGCTAAAGTTAGATAGTAGATGTCTGACTAATGGTGTTATCTGTTTTCCATTAGTTAACCTGTGCCATATAGCTGTTTTTCAATTTCCGCCATTGCTCTACAGGAGCTTGTTTATATGAACTATAGTAGTGTTTCTGAAGCAAACAGATCTGTTGTAACAGCACAGGGCAACAGTGCATACTTCCATTACTTTAAAACCCTTACATTTTTTGGTGTTACTGTTCCTTTAATATTGTGATGGATTATCACTGTGCATGGTGGCGGAGGAACTGTTCAATGGTACAGAATTATGCTTCAACTAAATCTTAAAAAAAGGACATTAAGAAGACAATAACATGGTCATACTAAATGTTTATTGGTTTCTTTACTTGAGAATATGGCAATTCTGAATCAATTTTGTAGCTATACATTACAACATTCTTCAACCTAAATTGAAAGTTAAACATAAAAGTAGAATGTGGCTGCTTTTCTTAAGGATAGTACAAATGTAATTGTGCAAGAACAGTTCTGGTACATTGCAAAATACTATTTTTTTTTTACCCAAACTTATACACAGCTTTAAATTATCAATGGCATCATTTTGTATCCTCACCAAACTGGAATGAACTAAAAAAAATGTAATGTAGAGTATAAAGGAAACCAGAGTTGCTGTTTATTCCATTTTATATCAAATGGTCTTCACAGTAACACTGACATGCTCCAGGTTTCTACGGCAAGATGCATTGAATCTGAGAACTGATCTAAACTGTGTATCCAACACAGTATCTATTGGGTGTTCCACCCCTAATATGCAGCAGCCATTCCAAAAGAGGCATTAGAGGCTGACAAGAAATTCAGTAGGGGGGCAAGATAAGGTTTTCATTTTTTAGATGCTTTGTGTAAAATCCTAGAATGCATTTATATGTTTTAAAGATTTTTTTTTTTATCCATGGCCTTATAGATTTGTCAAAGTGCCACTCTGCCACTATCTTGCATCCCATTTTGAATATTATTTCCTCTTATTTCATAACACCCCACTATTCTCTGCCATAAAGCAATTGTATCTCTTGCCATGGCTCTTATATTGTGTAAGGAGAAGCAAGCAATAATTACACTTCCAACATCCAAGGTGTGGTCTGAAACCATTCAGAATATGCCTACCCTAGAAGTTTCAGAAGTGCAAACACACTCTCAATGCACAGCAGCAGGTACAAGCAAAGATATCTTTACAGAGAAATACTTTTGTGTCACCAATCAACTCCATTCTTGGTACTTTTGAGGTACATAATGAGATTACCAGAGCAGAGATAATCCTGCATAATCGACGTCTGTTCATCTGTGTAACTAATTATCAAAATCACAGGTACAGTATCCCTAGTCTCCCTATTTAGCTCAAGGGATAACAGAACAGAATTCTGTGATCAAAACAATAAGCAAAGAAGAAGTCTTATCAACTGAACTCACACTCATCTGACATGGGGCTATACCTATTGTCAGTTTCCCAGCTGCCCCAAGTCATGTGACTTGTGTTCTGATAAACTTCAGTGAGTCTTTACTGCTGTACTGCAACTTGGGAGTGATAACACCCCCCCCCCAACAAAAGAACAATGGGAAGATAACCCAAGATAACTGCTGCCTGGTAGATCTAAGACAGCACTCAATAGTAAAAGCCAAGTCCCACTGGGTTACATGAAGTAGAACTAACAACCTGCCAGAAAGTAGTCCCATCCTAAAGTGCTGGCACGAGTAACATAACCAGGCAGCTGGGAAACGGACAATATGTCTAGCCTTATGTCAGATTTCAAATCAGAATATAAAAAAATCTGTTATCTCTTTGAAAAATGGATTTCAGTGTAGAATTCTGCTGGAACAGCACTATTAACTGATGCATATTGAAATAAACATGTTTTCCCATGACAGTATCCCTTTAGTATGATATAAACTATAAAATCTGTTACTTAAATATTCATTATGGGGGTATAGCTTTTCTTTAAGCATTTTATCATTATTTATTTAGCCAACCACCATCCTACCATACATTTTTTGGTGGTGAGAAACTGAAATAATAAGAAATATTTTACTTATTCTAGGTATGCAGTAGGAATTTATTCTACCAAGCCCTGTCTGGTCAACATTTGTCCCATGTGGTGCCCCTGAAAGGAAAGACAAAACTGCTGAGCTCTTTTAGCAGATTAAAACGAGTGGCCTGCCTTCCACGAGAGATGCTTTAGTCATTTTTACAAATAAAATAATTGTTGGAGGGCCATCCAGTTTTTTTGCCCATTATTAAAGCAGCCCTGATTTGTGGGTATTATGTAAAGGTCCACACTTAACAGATCTTTAACAGTGAGCAATAGACAGTAGACATCCCATATAACTTTTGAAACATGGCTTTTGTAATGAATTAAAGCAGCACAGTTTTTAAGCTTAACTAAGATTTAATAGCACAAAACCTCTGCCTTATATCATCCCCCTTATATTGTGCTTCCAGAGAACTCATGATTCTTTCAACATACCCGTTTAAAAATTTACCTGTACCTTTAAATTCTACAGCCAAAATGTTTCCCATGGACACATTCAATGTCACGGTTTGGAATGTTTTGCTGGTTTTTCAAATGAGAATAGGAAATGTAAAATTAAGTAATGGGGCATTTACTTTGATTTTAACATTATATTATTGAAAGAAAATCAAAACCAGTTTAGGGACGATGAAAATGTAATAGTTATCTTTTCATGGGGCAGCACAGTATAGAAGTGTCAGTATACTAGAATTGTATAGAGTCACTATCATACTCGATGATACAAAATATCACCATTTTCACTGTAAGAGAACAAAAAGTTGCAGTGGGGTGGGGTATGGTGTTTATTGCAAAACTCTATATAGCTACAGAAAAGGATCTTCTTTTGTCAGAGAACACGTTTGGTTAGAATTTTGTTGGTTCAGCATCAGTGTCCATGCCAATTGTGTATATATTTTACCAATGTATAAAAATACTTGTTATAAAGTGCAAGATGGTTACTTCATATACTTAGATACTCCTCAATAATATACGATCTAACTATATGTTTCAGAGAGCAAGTCCAAGAAAGCTGTAAGCACAATTTATAGCGGAAATACTCTGTAATATGTGGTGTGTCTCATATTAGAAAAAAAAATAAGAATAGTAAAAAGAAATCATTAGCCCTAGTTAAAAGTAAATTTATGCTACTAAACATCTTGACTTTAACAGATTACGGTCTACCATAACAAGCCATAAAGTCATTTTAATTAACAACTAAGGCATCACATTTTATGGTAGTTTTGTACCTTATTTACATCCACTCCACTTTACCCTTAATGCTGCATGAATATTCCTAGTTCTAAAACATTGCAACCTAGGAAGAGAGAAAATGTATCCCAGAAGAGCTGCAGTAATATAATAATAATATAATATACCAAAATGTTCTAGTATGATGAATGTGTAGATCTGATCGTGTTGGGGACTTGTGTAAGGTTATGTTCCATTCGAATGTGACTCCTAGGGGGGAATTCACAAAAGTGTCGGGAAGGAAAAAATGTCTTTAAAAAAAATGTCTGTTTAAAGCAACAGACGACAAATTCACAGAGCATTTCCCCACCAATTTTCGGACATAATAGTAGTGAAAAGTGGGTGTGGTTATTTCTGCGCCATTTTCCCCGAAATTTTTATGAATTACTCGTAAACTCATTTTTTTTTTTGCCGACAATTTTTCCGACACATTAGGCTCTCCAAAATGAAAATGTCGGTCAAATTGTCTTTTAAAATGTCTTGTAAAATGTCTTTAAAATGTCGTGTAAAATGTCGTCTGTACGATGAAAAGATATACGACATTTTAGAAAACTGTCGGACTTACGAGACATTCAGAGATGTTACATCTGCCTTTGTGAATGACGTTTGTACGACATTTTACAAATTTGTCGACCGCCACTTCTGGGTTACTTATTTTACCGACACTTTTGTGAATTCCCCCCCAAGTGTTGTTTGGCTTATATTTCTGGAATTTACATTATGTAATTTTTGAACAGAGACCAAGATATACAAGTGCTTATGGCATCTATTTTTTTCCCAGGAGGTATATCACTTATGGACAAAAAAAAACTCTTTTCCTCCTCTTTTCTTTTTTACATTAGGCACCTTCCTACTGTAAGCAAGGAGTTAGCAGAGACAACAACCTTTAAGGGCATACTGTATATTGATCTTAAAAAAAAAAAAGGTGGCCAGTGGATCAGTCTTGTTCAATTTTTGCACAACCTTTGTAGGTCAACAACTGTAGTAAGTCGAAATCTGTTACTGCTGTTTACAGAAGTGAATCATCTGTGCAGCCACCCTCTAATGCATATCGAAATTCTTGAAGGTTGGAAATGCCATAGAAATGTATAAATGCTGCTGCCACAACAAGGACATGGAATATTTGGTGGGACTGGAACTGTGGAGAAAGAAAATAAATCATAAGAGGATATCAAAATTCCATTAAAGTTCAATTTCTCACACTGCGCATGTTTCTCCAGCGGCGATTCCCATGTTAGTGGCTGGAGAGGAAATAAGGGTTGTTTTGTTCCCATATGTTGCTGGCCTTAGGGCAAGAATTGCAAACAATCAACGTATGCATATAAGGTGCAGCCTGTGTACAAGCTTTAGAAGAGCAGCAACATATATACATTCAATAGAATCTATCAACAGGCTATAATAACAACTATCCTTAAGACTACAAAATGTTTCAGGCAATTTGTGTTTTTTCCGATGATGATTAAATATAATGTATTAGCCCTTTTAAAGGAGAAGGAAAGGCTTGCTGCACTTGGGGGTGCCAAAACTTAGGCAACCCCAAGCGATTGTATGGACTTGCATGAAATCCCGGGCCAGTGCTCCTATCAACTTCACCAGCCAGGGGTTGTACAAATAAGCACCACGGAGCGATCCACTTCAGTCTTCAAATTTCCTGGGGCAAACGAATGCGCAGTAGAAAGAAAAGCCGAACTTTAACAAAAAAGTTGGCTATTTCATTCTACTGTGCATGTGCAGCTGTGTGAAGAAGGATAAAGACAGAAGAAAAGCGATCCTTGGTGCTCACTGGCATAATCCTGGGCAAGTGCAGTTTTCTGCTCATAAGAGCAACGGCCAGGGGTTTCAGGTAAGTCAATACAATCACTTGAAGGTGCCCAACATTTGGCCCCCCCAAAGTGCAGCAAGCCTTCCCTTCTCCTTTAAGATAATGCAAAAGTGTATATAGGTTACTCTGAAAATTTTCATACGCACCCAAATGTCAAATTTGCCAGGAAAGAAACGTTCAGGGATTCGTGCTGCATAAAGTCCAGCTCCTGTTATATACATGACAGCCATTAGAAAGAACCAGCCCATCTGGCCCACTGTTGTTGCCTTCACAAAGCCTTCTGCAATTGTAAAATGAAGGGTTGGCACAATGCCACTGAGGCCAAGGCCTAGGAACACACCTTTAATTGCAAAACAAAACAGGTTACTATGAAGCAATATGGACATCTTTCATCACCAACAGGATATATCAACACCCACTAATACACGTGTACACATGGCATAAGCACATGTGCAGAGAACATGACAGCCGACAAATAATGCAGATCTTTATTATGCTGTTCAAAAAAACACATTACCTGCTCTTGTTGGCCTGTGCTTAGGTGTTGCAAAACGGTCCCACTGTGCTACAACTATTGCAGTAATGCCCAGCACACAGACTATAGATAAATAGATGAGACGTGGCTGTGGAGAGCAGTAGAAGGCGTAATAGAGCCATGGCACAAAGCTTCCCATGATTAACAAAGCAATCCCTGAATAATCCAACCTACAGAACAGAAAATAATTTTTAAATCATTGAAGCACACAGACAATATGAGTTGTATTAAGAGATCCGTAACATGAATTGGGGAAAGGACCAGACTGAAGAGGGAAAAACATGTGATAGTATTCAGAGCAGTTTAATAATTGTCACAAGAGAAGGGGGCTTGGCTATCTTGGAGTAAATCAGGGGCATGTTTTAATACAGGGTGTGGTCTTGAGGCTCGACTCCTGTCAATTTCAAATGGCGAATATAAAAAGAAAACCATTTTTTACAAGTTCTGATCAAGAAGTCATTGCAGATGAAGAACATTTCACAGCACTTTCTCTTGCCAAGTTTGGGGTATAATATAAATAGGAGTGTGGCCAGGATATCATAAATGACGGTGTGGTCAGTTATTGATTCCATAAAATGGAATCGAAGACAGTAAATAAAAAAAGATGTGTGTTTTTACTACACATAACAAAGGAAAACTATACCCCCAGATTGAAAACTTGAGCAACATATAGTTTATATCAAATTAAGTGACGTATTAAAGAATCTTACCAAACTGGTATATATATCTTTAATTAAATATTGCCCTATTACATCTTTTGCCTTGAACCACCATTTCATGATGGTCTGTGTGCTGCCTCAGAGATCACCTGACCAGAAATATTTCAACTCTAACTGTAACAGGAAGAAGTGTGGAAGCAAAAGACACAACTCTGTCTGTTAATTGGCTCATGTGACCTAACTTTATAGTTTGTTTGGTATGTTTGTGTGCACCGTTGGATCCTAGGATCCCAGGAGGCTGTCCTTATTTTTTATAATGGCAATTTTCTATTTATGATTACCCAATGGCACATGCTACTGAACAAGTATATTATTATGAAAATAGTTTATTTACATGAAGCAGGGTTTTATGCAGATGTTTTATGCAATATCTTTTTATAGAGACCTACATTGTTCGGGGGGTAAAGTTTTCCTTTCATTTATCAACTTATTTGTTTTGAGTTCTTTGTATGGGTAGATTACTTGTGTTGTTACTGACATCTGGTGTAAATGTAATATCAACAGCCACATTAGAAATATATCTACAGAGAAAAACATTGACATGTTCAATAATTATCTTCCCTGTTATTTATCAGGCACCCCCTGGTATATCCAATTACTACGTTTTACAGCCAGTGGGAAAAAGTAGCACAGCATCACCATTTTGATGATCTTTCCCAGGGGTCTTTATCACAGATGCTTGGATACAGAGTAAAAGCAAAATATAAAAATATTTTTGTCTCCAAGGGTTGGTGAACCAGCACAGGGAAAAAATTTACAGATTCTATTAACTGGGGGTGCCTAACCTATTGGACTTCCACATTTCATATATAGGTAGTACTATTATTATTTGTATTACAATTATTAGGAATAACAATAATATTAAAAATAATTATTATATAAATGATAACAATAATAATATGGATAAATGGATTCAATCTGGCTCACTGAATGTTTTATTGCCACTCATAATACAAATCTGTTTGGCAAGTTCTGGCATCCATTTTCTACCTCCACTTACTTTGAGAAGGTGCGAGATACTTTCTCAGAGTGACAATAAACTGTGTGAAAAAGCCAGGAGAAGCTGAGGCACAATACGGCACCTAGAAAGAACATTCCAAATACAACCTTCTCTTGCAAAGGAGCCATGAAGTACATGTTGGGTCGGAGCATAGTTAGAACACCCAGGAAAAGAAAAAGTACAAGACCTGCAAGGGAAACAAGTTTCTGTTACAGTTCACACTCAGGAAGAAGATTTTTATCCAAAACATTATAATAATGATAAGTGTATTTCACTGCATGGAAGTTATACCACAACAAAAACTTAAAGGGGTTGTTCACCTTCATAGAACATTCAAAAATATAACAGTTGATGTAAAAATAACAAACTTTGCCATATAAATGTTTAACCAAAAATGTGCAGTTGATGAGATATTCACCTCAGATGAATCCCTTTGCAGATGGGGTCCCTTCATCATGGGCCCCCAAAAACGCTACAGTGACTGTTGTACTTCCTTGTTTTACATCATACACACTCCTGGCAGAAGCAGGAAGTGCACAAACGCAGCAGTTTCTGAAGCTTAACTCTGATTGACTGCTTCTCCTGTCAGTCAGATTCTGAACCCTAGTCAGTGTGGTTAATTTGCATACACACTGCTCTGTAGGGTGGAGCTGGGCCACTGTGTGAGGAGAGGAGAACTCCTCTGATAGGACTTGGTGTGGTAGCATGTATGTACACAGATGTGTGTTATGTGAAGGGGCTGACTTGAAGGAGGTGAACCTTAAAGTGGACATGTCACCCAGACACAAAAAACTGTATAATAAAAGGCCTTTTCAAATTAAACATGAAATCCAATAAAAAATTTTTATTAAAGCATTCATAGCTGTTTTTAGCTCATTTAAAAATCTCAGCTGTCAATCAAATATTGTCTGTCACTCCTCTATAGAGGCGGGGCAGATAATTACTTTCACTTTCCATTCAGCACTTCCTAGATGCCACTGCTCCCCACAGATTCCCCCAGTTCTCTTAACCATTTAATTGTGTAGCCAGGACATGGGGATAGACATTGGGTCCCCCATTCTGGTGCACAAAAAAGATTCTGAGATGATGCAAGGCTTGCCTTAATGTCCACAAAATGGCTCCTGCCTGCTTGCTATAATTATGAATTTCCAGACTGAAGAAAACAAGATTAAAATAATCTATATAGTGTAATTAATGTTAATTTTGCTTGACTAATTTGATAAAATATTTTTTTGGGGTGACGGGTCCACTTTCTTTGGTCCAAGTTCATTGTGTGTTTTGGGAGGCTGGCATGTCATTTTCATGGGGGGGGGAGAAGAGGAGGGTGTGGCGGCACAGACTTGTGTGGGGTTGAATGAGGGAGGAGGGCTTCATTGAGTGTCTGTGTATAAAGGAAAGTAAAGTCAGCACTGGGTGGAAGGAGGTCTGTCACTTGTGTGGGGGGACAAGTCTGTGTGTGGTGGGTGGTCTTATAATCGGGTTTGGGAGGAGAAAACTGACATTTTTGTACTTGGGGAGTGCTGGAGAATAGTCTTATGTGAGGGAGAGCTCAGTCACTTTCAGGCAGGCTCAGCTGACATTTCTCATTGCTTGGGGGGTAAGTTGCAAGTGGCTGCCATTTTCTACAAGGAATAAGTCTTGAGAGGGTGTGTTCATCTTGGTTCTGGAGTGTGTCTTTCAAATGATATTTCAAATGGTAAAAGTTCTGCACAACAAGCTGTACATGAGCAATGAGCAATACAAGCACATCACCTTAGCACAGTCTTCTTATTTTGTCTGGATTCTATACTGAAATTCCCGTGCCCTGTCCCTTTCCAAACACACACAACTCTGCCTGTGTCACCCACATCACCATGACTGCTGTCCAGAGCCCACCCCAAATTAACAAATGCAGTGTCCCATAATGCTGCGCCCATGCTGGTATGCATATGCAAGGATGGCGCCAGCCCGCATGCGCAGAGCAGTTCACCTGCAATTTTTTTTTTAACGGGGGGGGGGGTCTGGCCCGGTGGGCCAAAAGCAGAAGAATTCCCAGACTATTGTTACACATGGAGATTTGTTGTGGTACAGGTATGGGACCTTTTATCCAGATAGTATCAGGACCAATGGTTTTCCAGATAGTGGATCTTTCCAGAATTTGGATCTTTATACCTTAAAGGGGTGGTTCACCTTCAAGTTAACTTTTGGTATATCGTAGAAGGGCCAATTCTAAGAAACTTTTCAATTGGTCTTCGTTATTTATTTTTCATAGTTTTTTAATGATTTGCAATTTTCTTCTGTTTCTTTGCAGCTTTCAAATGGGGGTCACTGACACCATCTAAAAACAAATGCTCTATAAGGCTACAAATGTATTGTTATTGCCACTTTTTATTACTTATCATTCTATTCAGTCCATCTCCTATTCATATTCCAGTCTCTTATTCAAATCAATGCAGAGTTGCTAGGGTAATTTGTACCCTAGAAACCAAATTGCTGACACTGCAAAATAGAGAGCTGCTGAATAAAAAGCTAAATATCTATAAAACCACAAACAATAAAAAATGAAAACCAATTGCAAATTGTCTCAGAATATCACTCTCTACATTATACTAAAAGTTAACTCAAAGGTGAACAACCCCTTTAAGTCTTCTAGAAAATTGAGTAAACATTAAATAAACCCAAGTACAAGCTACTGTTTTATTAGTACAAGTATGGGACCTATTATCCAGAATGCTTTGGACCTGGGGGTTTCCAGATACATCCACATGCCTCTGATCCACTTGCTGGTTTGATTCCCCTCTGATAGGATAAAATGCACACATGTACTTTACCCATTACATATAATGGCAGTGTGACTATGGGATGACTATTTTGACCCCTAATCATGCAATTTTAACCCTGTATTGTTCGTTAAGTGTTTTAGCATAGCATTGATGTTTGGTACTTTGGTATATGCACTATTTTCATTTGGGGTCCATACATAACCACATACTTTTGTATATCTATGCATATTGGCCATCCTGGTAGACTCCAGGTGTTCAGAACATTTTGCATAGCTGCTTACTTTAGTTTGCTTAGATTGTCCTGACAATGGTATATACTTTTCCTGAGTTTCCCCCATGAAAGGCCCCTAAATTGAAAGAGCAAAAAAATGTTCAAAAACTGTCTGGCAATAAAAGTATCAAATTAACTGGCAGTGAAAGGGTTAATGTCAACTACCCCTTTAAAGGAAAGTTTTAAAGGGGTGGTTCACTTTTAAGCTGACTTTTAGTATGTTTATAAAATGGCTAATTCTAAGCAACTTTTCAATTGGTCTGCATTTGTTTTAAATAGTATTTTACTTCTATGCCTACTTCTTCTGACTCTTTCTAGCTTTCCATCTAAAAAAACAGATGCTGTGTAAGGCTAAACATTTATTGTTATTGCCACCGTATTACTCATCTTTCTATTCAAGCTCTCTTCTATTCATATTCCAGTCTCTTATTCAAATCAATGCATGGTTGCTAGGGTCATTTGGACCCTAGCAACCAAATGGTTGAAATTGCAATGTTGTAAAAAATACTGGCCTTTCTGTGTTTATATTTCTGCCCTTTTTATAACATAATGCATCATTTTATTGGCTGGTGGGCAAAATAGCAGCCAGGTGAAAGCCCTATGTGCATGGCTGTGTGCTTGTTTGTCACAAGGCTGTGCTTAATGTATATGCTGATTTGCATAGTAAAATGTGTTAGACATGGGATATGCTGGGTCTTTATACCTATGTGAGACTCAAGTAATACACACAAGATAGCAGCCAATGCAGGGGAGAAATTCACCAACTGTAGTTTGCTTAGGAGAAATTAACCAATGTCCTTTGAAATAATGTGACTGCTTACAAATGCACTAGCAACCAATGAATTACAAGGGGAGGGCAGTATCACTGTCCAATAGGAAACAAGTAAGGGCAAAGCCTGGGAGTGATGATGTAAGCATATAGGAAGTGCAGGTATAAAACAGGCCACTCCCATCCTTCAGAAAACTGATCAGAGAGACAGGAGAAGGACAGATTTAAATGGTATATAAACTAGCTTTTACAATTACCTATTTACTTCTTTTGATGGAAAATGGATTGTCTAACACAGTGAGAACATTTTTAGTGGTTTCATAAAATTTGGACGTTGAAGGTGAACAACCCCTTCAATTGTATGCATAAAGATAAAATGATGCAAAACAGGAACATGGGAATACTACTGAACCACAAGTTGTCAAGAGTATAGAAAGAAGAATATATTTGTTTGTGCTTTAAAACCCAAGAATGAAACTTGGTTTCCTTAAGATTCATGCTGTCTTACCAGCAGTTTTGGGAGTGAGTGTGCAAACTTTAATCCAGGGATCCCCAACCTTTTGAACCTGTGAGCAACATTTAGAAATAAAAGGAGTTGGGGAGCTACACTAGCATGACAAATGTTCTTCGGGTGCTAAATAAGTGTTGTGATTGTCCATTTGGTAGCCCCTATGTGGACTGGCAGCCTATAGGAGCTTCTATTTGGCAAGACAATTGGTTTTTATACAACCAAAACTTGCCTCCAAACCTGGAATTCAAAAATAAGCTCCTGCCTTGAGGCCACATCCAAGGGGTTGGAGAGCAACATGTTGCTCACGAGCTACTGGTTGGGGATCACTGCTTTAATCTATTCATTGATCCAAACATGATGTTCAAGTGGTTTCAGTTTTTCATTAATTCCTAATGGGAAAATGGTTTTGTAATGTCATACCTAGCAAATGAGTCCATATGTTTCCAGTCTCAGTGTGTATACGGAATATGCTCCTGAAACATGCTCTGAAAGATGGCATTGGAGGACGGTGTCCATGTAAAAGGTAGTCATTATCTTTCAGCCAATCGGGGAGCACATCATATGGAATGACCCTCCAGCGACCTTCCCACACCTAATCAAGCCACAAAACAAGACACTGCTTAATTTAAAAGTGATAAAAATTTTATTTTACAGTGCCCTCTTCTCTGGAAAAAAAAAAAGTATCTGCCACCAAGTTGAACGGTCCCAAAAAAAATGTTATGCCAGCACCACATAAATGGACCACCTGCAAAATATATGGTCTAATCTATGAACTATGCATTCACTGTCATTTGTATTGCTCTTGTGGTCGCCCATTGTATACACTGAAATTTTTATTAATATTGGTTTACCAAACACAAATGACCTTTATGGGTTTTGAGAAGTCTGACTCTTTTTCAAATGAGATTGCTTGGTAATCCATCAATATTGATTGTACCACTTTACTGGAGTCCCAAAATTCTCAAGAATGTTATTTTTGCTTAAATGGAAGTAATGTTTCCTGTTTATGGACAACAGGATTCAAAGGATTCCTTCAGCAATCAACGTGCTTCCATTTTTTCACTAAATATATAACCACATGTACCTTATTTAATTGCTTTGTGAATAGACCATCAAATTGTGAAATGAAAACTAGTCAAATAGTTCACTATTAAGTCAGATAAATATAACTATTCCAGTATAGATTCTAAGATATTACAGTTGCTACTAAATGTATTTTATATAACTCTACAATATTGGACTGCATAGAGGCTGAATCTGACCCTTAACAGCAAAGAGTATCTTCCAGGGACTCCTGTTTCCTTACACAAACATTAGGGTCAATTTTGTCTGGACCCATTTAACCTGACTTTATATTTTTGTAGAGTATAAGGAAACCTGCTGCTAATTTGTTTGTTTTTCTGGTTTGTGTGACTGTGATAACCAAGGTAACTGGTCAGCAGTACATAATTAAAGCATAATAACTATATTATCAGTACTTCATTTCAGGTAGCACATAGAGAAATCTATATACTGAAGTCATTTTTTTTAATCATTAAGGAATTCATAGCTATAATAACTTCTAGAAAAAAAAACAAATTAGTAACAAACACAAGAAATGATAAATCAAGTAGAAAAGGTTACTTATGATGTGTTCACAGTGGTGATATCCAGCAAGAAAAATCTAATGTTTCTCAACATTTGGTAAATCTGCCCTTAAAATGCTTAAAGTGCACCTATGGGCAGAAAAAAAAATCCCCAAACCGAACGTGCGGGCTGATAGAGCTAGTAGTAGTTTAAAAAAAGAAAATTGCCCTCTGCATGCGCAGGCTTACTCACGCTGGGAGGGAGCTCCCAGTGTGAGCCGCCATGACAGTCCATGCGCATAATGAAAAGCTGCCTGAAATTGTGGCAGCTTTTCATTCGGCTTATGCGCATGACGTCACATGCGCATACTGCACATGGACGGTCATGGCGGCTCGCACCAGGAGCTCCCTCTCGGTGTGAGTAAGCCAGCGCATGCAGGGGGCATTTTTTTTTTAAACTACTACAACCCCAAATCGGAATGCGGGCTCTATAAGCCCACACCTTCAGTTTGGGGAATTTTTTTCTGCCCATAGGTGCCCTTTAAGTGATAAATGCAGCTCTTAAATTTCTCCTGTACTCCTTTGGAGTATGAGCAACTTTTGCTGTGGAGAGTGGAGAGCCGGCAGCTTAAGCCCATCCAACGGGCTCCCCTGATCGATCCAGATCTCGACCAGGCAGGTTAAAAAATCCCATCGGATGGTGGCCGCATCTGTGCATTGATGCGGTCCAGCAATCCAACCACCTGTATCTCCTACATCTGCCCAATATCACCCACCTCAATGTGGGCAAATCAGGGAGAGATTCGTTCACTTGGCGACATCTCCAAATGAGCGGATCTCCCTGTGTATGGCCACCATTATAGCACTATTTCACCAAGAGGCAGTAAGTCATACCCCCACTAACTGTTCTACCATGAAGAACTGAGACATGGAAAACACAAACAGGCCAGTTAGTATCCTTACCTTGTACACAAATTCTTCCATCTTTTCCATGGCATGATGGGCTTGAAGAGGCAAAGTCAAAACTCTCACTTCTTCCTCTTCCTCCTCATCCTGAGACACTTTTCCTGCTTGATTCTCATCTCCCTACAGATTACAATATGAAAGTAGTTTGCCATTTGTAATGTTGCCTTACATTGGGATTTAAACTTTCTTATACGACAAATAAAAGTTAATGCAAAACATACATAAATGAATTATGGGATTGAGGAGGGAAAGGAAAAAAAAGATTTTAAAGAATTTTTAAAATGATTTCCTTTTTCTCTGTAATAATAAAACAGTAGCTTGTACTTGATCCCAACTAAGATATAATTAATCCTTATTGGAAGTAAAACCAGCCTATTGTTTTATTTAATGTTTACATGATTTCTAGTAGACTTAAAGGAGTTATTCATCTTCAAACACTTATTTCGGTTTAAATACTTCACCAGAAATAAAGACTTTTTCCAAATAATTTCTATTTGTGACTGTTTTTCAAATAAGGAAGTTTAATAGTTGATACATTGTTTGTCAATAGTTGCTAATATTCCACAGATGCTGCTGAGAAATGTATTAACTTGGAGTAAATTATAACAATTCAGAACCTGCATCAATGAGATGCCAGACTGAAAAACCAGAACATTAGACTTTTAACTTCAATTTTGGAAAAAAGGGTAAAAAAAAAATCTAAAAACAACTCAACCTAAAAAAAGTGTGAACAACCCCTTCAACAGGAACAGTTCAGTATAAAAATATAACCTGGATAAATAGAGAGACTGTGCAAAATAAAAAATGTTTAGCCAAAAATGCTGTCTTTAAAGACTGGAGTGACATAATAGCCATAATACTACTTCCTTCTTTTCAGCTCTCTAACTCCGAGTTAGTCAGTCAGTATAAGGCTGGCCACATGGGACATAACTGATCAGCGAGTTTGCAACTGATCCTTAGTATTCAGCTCAGATTCAAAAGTAATCAAGTTTGACCCACGGAAGTAGCGTTTTGTTCTGTTCTGTTAGACATTCAATCACTCCAGCCTTTATACATTACATTTGTGGATATCTAACTATATTTTGTACTGTCTATTTACCTAGTTTTTCTTTTTATACTGAACAATTCCTTTAGGGCAGAGACACAATGCTAATCAGGGAGATCTTCTCTTGCTCGTCCCCTATCTTCCCACCGACTAGAATGAAAATTGCCGGCGGGATGGCACTCAGATCGCTTCATTTTCCAAAGTCGTCCAAGTTTCATCAGGAGGCATCTTCAGAAAATGAAGCGCTCTGAGTGCCATCCTGCTGGCTATTTTCATTCTAGCTGGCTGGAAGACAGGGGAGGCAGTTTGGGCAGATTAGTCGCCGAGTGATTAATCTCCATCAATGTCTCTGCCCTTAAAGTATGAAAATTACAGAAAGATCAGTTATCTGGAAACCCCTACAGATCCTATACTTGCACATACACATTGTTGGCTAACTAATATTTGGTATATAGGAATAAACAGAGGCACAGTTATAAAATCATGTGTAAACGTCAATTTAAAGAAATTAACTGATTTTGTGCTAAAGTAGACAATAAACACATATTTTCAATACATACACAAGAAGAGATCTGCTCGATTCTGTCTGTTCCGTCTTCCAGAAGAGGGCCCAGTTCAGCAAGTTCCAAATCATCGGTTTCTCCTCGGCTGCTGCTGCTGGACAGGGCACTTTCCTGCCCGGATGACAAAGCCTTGCACGTGGCCATTGAGTTAATATCTAAGATAGGATCAGGAAAAAAGTTAAACTTACTTTTTTGCATTCTTTTGGAAAGAGAGAGAAGTAATAAGATGAGTAATAAGAGTAAGAACTCTTATCCTGGAAATAAGAATGTAAATAACTGCAAGCCAACCAAAATAAAAAATGTGCCTAATAAAAGAAAACATAATTCTATGCAACATTTGTAAAAAAGTTCAAGTGATTTCAAAGTTTTTTTTCCCCAGCAAAGACAGGTCTGTTAATCAACCGGCTAGTCTTACATTATTTCAACACTCTGAGACATCAGAGGAGAGAATAGAAAGGGACAGACAAACACTGCTTTCAATAACATAACATATACAAATAACTTAGAAATCATAGAAAAATTGTAATTAATGTAGATTGCAAGGTTGTTTAGAATTAGGTGTTATTTTATTAGGCAAAGCAAATTTCTTTTGGGGGGTTGACATCCCCTTTAATTATTTATGCAGTAAAACCTACAGAGTGCCTTGTAAAATGTATATAAACATATATCCCAATAAACAAGACCATATCAAGAAAAATGTTATCATGTTTGTAATGAAAATTACTCATGTGACAACTGCACGATTGTCTTGTTATTATCTTGTTCTTAAGGGGTTCCCCTTGTGATCGGTAAATTGGTTCTGTGAGGTATATATTAGAATAACAGTGCCTTCCTTCCATCAATGTCTGTTGTGACGGTTTTGTTAGCAGAAGCCCACTGTGCAACAGGATTTGTACAAGAATAATCAGATTATATACCATGCTAGGACCAAACATGGAACAACTTTTACCCTGTTTAGATTAAGAAATATCAAAACCCATAGACTGAACAGAATATAATCGAGTATGTTTAGCACAAGTCTTATTAACTGAACCCATATTGAAATATATTTATACTGTCCCCTCTAAATTAATTAGCAAGGGAAACCCTCTGTAAGTCCCCACACTGTGAATTAACAGTTTTTTTTAATTTTCTAAACTGATGAGCAAGTCTCCCAGCTGACAGAAGTGCAAAAAACGGACAAGGAAGAGAGCATAGGCTAAAAAGTTGTTTTACCCTAAACGTTTTTTTTTTAGCATTTGATCACCAACATAATATTGTCTTCACTACTGAGAAAAGTTCAGTTTAAATAGTTTTATTTAGGATATTTAGTCCTACTAGATGTAGGTATTATTACCTATCTGAAGCTAGAATGTTCTAAATTCTAAAACTTAAAGTAATACTGACACTAAAAAATAAATTTTAACATATGAATGTCCATTAAATGTTACCTATGGGTCATGTTGATCATTTTTTGCTGAGAGGTTTGTTTTTGTATATAATTGTTAGTTGAAGTTCCTAAGCCTGACTCTCGGACACTCTGACTTTGCCAACCTGACTCATCTCAGCCAGTTAGTTACAGTTAGTTACAGTTTGTAATGTTAACGGACTCCTGCTGGACAAATATGGCAGCCCCCTCATACAGGAACATGGGGGATCAGACAGGTAATGTAAAAGCATCATGCAAATACTTTATGGCAAAGTTAGAAGTAGCTTTCAAAGCCAATATTATAATAGATGTAAATGTAAGAGTTTAATTTCAGGTGTCAGTATCTCTTTAACAGGGGCTTGGATGATTTCTTGGACAGACATAATATCAAAGGCTATTGTGATACTAAACTCTTTAGTTCGTATAGATATGGGTATATATAATTTATGTGAGGGTATGGAGGGGTGAGTGTGTATGGATGTTGAGATTCATTTGGAGGGGTGAACTTGATGGACTTTGTCTTTGTAAAACCCAATTAACTATGTAACTATTTAACTCATTGTATGAAGCAAGATCAGTTAAAAATAAAATAATAAAAATTCCAGAGGCTAAAATGGCACAGATGATCACAGAGAAGGTATGTATTTTCTTGGTTAAAGGGATAAGGTCATGGGAATTTGTTTTTCAAAATGCATCAGTTAATAGTGCTGCTCCAGCAGAATCCTGCACTGCAATCCATTTCTCAAAAGAGCATTTTGACATATTCAGACATGGGGCTTGACATATTGGCAGTTTCCCAGCTGCCCCCAGTCACATGACTTGTGCTCTGATAAACTTCAGTCACTCTTTACTGCAAGTTGGAATGATTTTATATTGTAGAGTGAATTGTTTGCAATGTAAACAGTGTAATTTAGAAATAAAAAAACATATCATAAAAATCATGACAGAATCCCATTAATAAAAGGATTGCTGTCACAAACACACACGTAGACATTTTAGCATGGCTCTGCAGAGTAGTTTTTATAAACTGTACATTTTTTTTTTTAAATGCTCGTTTTGAAGGTAATAATTGTAAATATTAAGCTAGTAAAAGAAGGAATGCACAGAACCCTAAATATAAACATGTCACCAACATATGAAAGAGAATGGAGAGCATATGAGAACTATGGTATAGACAGAGAATAGTCCCAAAAAACAGAGTGATGTTACCCCTACTAAAAACATTAACTCATTCCTAATCAAAATGAATGATTGAATGAAACCACCACAACATTTATACTTATTCTCATGAGAGAGAGAGAGAGAGAGAGAGAGAGAGAGAGAGACAGAGACAGAGAGAGAGAGAGCATGTAGTTCCATAGGTATGCACCAGGGGGTAAATTTATCATTCCTGTCCCATTGCCCTGCATTTGCCACTAGATTAAATAACTGCTCAGTATTGTTGAAGCACTTATGTAGAATTGGTTGCAGACTGCATAACCACAGGTCTGGCTTATGTTAGATCAAAATCAAATCACATTTTTCTATACTTACACCATTGAAGTGTTGCTATGCTATTTTTCATTATTTAAAGGGGGTCCTCCTCTTGTTAAAAAAAAACAGGGTTTGCACTGAACATAAATTCTGCCTTTTTTTTTTACATATTCTTGGTGAAATCTGAACCTAAAGACATATTCTACTACCTGATCCTTACAATACAAATAAATCAGTACCCCAGTGACAAGCCACCTATAGACTGAGCTGCTCTACATTTCACAGCCATTACTGGAGACAGGGTAGATTGGA
>CM044434.1:61716908-61728859 GCA_024363595.1 Xenopus borealis | reverse complement strand
AAACTTTCCGTTGCCTTAGGCGCTGTTTTCTACATAGGAAAATTTCCTTTTTGCGACTAGCCTTTGAGATTGTCTGGATTCTGGATGGCGGTATTTTTGACTATTCGTCCATACAAAATCTCTCCTGCTTCAAATCATCCCATAGATTTTCGATGATATTCAAGGCAGGGGACTGTGACAACCATTCCAGAATATTGTACTTTTTCCTCTGCATAAATGCCTTAGTAGATTTCCAAGTGTGTTTAGGGTCATTGTCTTGTTGCAATATCCAACCCCTGCATAACTTCAACTTTGTGACTGATGCTTGAACATTATTATAAAGACTTTGTTAGGTTGAATTGACTTTAACAAGGGCCAGAGTCCCGGAACTAGCCACACCGCATGATGGAACCTCAACCAAATTAGGTAGCAGGTGTTTTTCTTGGAATGCGGTGTTCTTCTTCAGCCATGCAAGGCACTTTTTGTTATGATCAAATAACTAAATTTTTGTCTCATCAGTCCAAAACACTTTGTTCCAAAATGTCTGTGGTTTGTCTAAATTAGCTTTTGCATACAACAAGCAACTCGGTTTGTGGTGTGAGTAAGAAAGGGCTTCTTTCTCATCACTCTGACATACAGATGTTCTTTGAGCAAATTGCGCTGAATTGTAGAAGGGTGTATAGATGCACCATCTGCAGCATGATGTTCTTGCAGGTCTTTGGAAGTGATCTTTGGGTTTTCTGTAACCATTCTCACAATCCTCTGCAGTTCCTATATTTTTTCTCGGCCTGCCAGAGCAGAGTTTCCAAGCAACTGTGCCTGTGGTCTTGCTTTTCCCAATTACATTTCTTACAGTTAAAACTGACCGTTTAAACCTCTGAAATAGCTTTTTGTAGCCTTCCTCTAAACCCAGATACTGAACAATCTTTGTTTTCAGATCTTGAGAGTTGCTTTGAGGATCCCATGCTGTCAATCTTCAGAAGCAAAACTTGCAATTGGCCACCTTAAATACCTTTTCTCACGCTTGAACACACCTTACCTATGAAGTCCAGGGTTTAATGAGCTAATCCAACCAATTTGTTGTCGCCAGTAATCAGTATTGAACAGTTACATGCATTCAAATTAGCAAAGTTACAAGGGTATGCAAATTTGATTTAATTCCATACAACAGAATACTGCTTCACTAAAAAGCTTTGTTCTGTACACCCCAGTACTCGGATATTCCTGGGAAATGAAAAATACCACGGTTATCTTTTTTGTTGAAAATGGAGTAAATAATTATGCAGAGGGATTCACAAACATTTTCATATGATTGTACAAAGTACTGTTTTATTATTACAGAGAAAAAGTTATTTTTTTTTTTTAAATTAGGATTATTTTGTGTCTATGGAAGATGGCCTTCCTATAATTCAGAGCTTTCTGGATAATGGGTTTCCAGATGATGGTTCCATACCTGTACAATGTTATTGTTTACGGAAATGCGATCCATTATCAGTGGATGGTAAGGTGTTTATCTTTACTCCTTGGTGGAAGGATGCCCTATCATTGCCTTGAGATTGACATTTCACAGTGATTTATAGTAATTTTATTATGAAACACTAGAAGGATGTTGTGCTGTATGTAAACGATTACACTACAGATTCTTCAGGTCTCTCCTTGAGCCATTTGTGAGCTGGCTCTTCTCCAGATAATTATTGTTCAACTTGAAGGCATACAAGTGTGAGCTGGTAGGGGACTGTTTGCTGACAAGGGACTGTGAGCTAGCCAAAACCTGTATGCCACAGATTGAAGGAAACTATAATCATTTCAACAAGGTATTTACCAAGAGCCCTTATGGTGATATTCCATTGTAGAGTGATAAATTCAGGGACTTAAACTCCACCTACTTAAAGTTTGTGGTGCATAGAGTAAACAGATGTCAAGTTCCAGAATGCACCACAATTTAACAATTTAAAAGAGGGTTGCATTACAAGTTCTGTGGTGGGGGTCTGGCAAAAACTCATATAGCCCATCATAGTGGAATCAGGGATGTCTATGCAAAGAATAAAGATACTTTTATATTTTAAGTTCAGTGTTTATGAACCTTTTGTACACAAGTCCAACTAAATGAGCTCATGTCAAAAAGGTGGTTTATAATTTTCTCTTTGTGCTCCAATTAATAAAAAACATATTCGATCACTTATATTAGTGAACAGCAAACAGAGTCTTCCTGTTAATTATAATGAAATGCAGCAGCTCAATGGTACTGTAACCAAGGGGTTTTATTCCACAATATAAACTGCAAAATGTCATCATACAAGCTACAAGAAAAGCAAAGAACAAACAAGAAATAATAATTAAAGGGAATTGAGGGAAGCCGACGTACAGCTCAGTCTGCTATGTTTAACACTCTGGCTGCTCTAAGCACCTATTCAACCCAACATTTCTGTACAGTAACCCTCTGCACCGAGAAGGCATTTAAACCAAGATCAAATAGTTTGACTTTCATTGCAACATATGGAATTGAAAAAAAAAAAATAAGTGTTATTGCTCAATCGTCCTACAGGAAAGAAACTAAATATATATATATAAGTGTATTTCATGAGATGAACCTGGGTCTCCACATGTAGCTACAACATTTCCGCGCTTCATTCAGGCCCCCTTTTGGCTGCTGCACTAACTACATATCCCTGGAGTGAGGTATGAAAGGGACAAAACTCCTTTCTGAACAATAACCTATATCAAATTCATTTGTGCCGAGAACCAGCAGATCTTCAACATGTAACAGATGCAGTATTAAGAAAAAAATATATAAAACTGTCCAAAACTGTTTTTTTTTTTTTGGAGTTCTGTGGAAGGTGCAGCAGGTTAGGAGGGTCTGAGAAGAAAATTGCATGGGAGCCAGGTCTGAAAGGAATCCAGACAAGTGCTTTGAAGAACGAAAAAAGGGATCCAAAAGCTCCTGTGAGTGCTGTTTTCTAATAAAGTCCTGCACCAAGAGATTCATCTTTATTGTTCCAAGTCTACAATGGGTGCTCTTCTCTTATTTGCGTGCAAAGGTGATCTCCTTACACTGTGTACAAACATAATCTTCCTTTTCAGCTGTTTCCGCGGAAAGACCAACACAAACCTGGTGAAACCAACGACTGCAATTCCCATCACACTGTACCCAGTCAACCTGCAAGAGACAGTACAGTGAAAAACCAATTTTTTAAGCCATAAACTCATCAAGGGCAACAGTATGAAAACAGTTTGCCCTTGATTTCTCCGGAATGTTTACACATTAGAATACAATTTTCTAATTCAAGCTTACTACTGAATGGGTCCAAAAGATACAGTAATATGTGAATTACTGATGAGGTGTGACAAAGTTTAAAATGTTTTGAGACTTAAACAGGAGCAATTGCAAAAATACTGAATGTTTTTTTACCAAAGATCTACAAATTACATTGCACGCTGCAAAAGCCAATGGAACTCAAAGCTCTAAATGAACTGTCCTATGTATAGAAAATTGAAATTTTTTTTTTTTTTAAGTTTACTTACCGATGGCCTTTGGTTAAAATTACATATGTAATACTATACCCCAAAAATGAATACTTGAGAAACAGATCGTTTATATCAAATTAAGTGACATATTAAAGAATCTTACCAAACTGGTATATATATTTAAGTAAATATTGCCCTTTTACATCTCTTGCCTTGAACCACCATTTCGTGATGGTCTGTGTGCTGCCTCAGAGATCATCTGACCAAAAGTGTTGAAGCAAAATTCAGAACTCTGATAATTGGCTCATGTGACCTAGCTTTATAGTTTGTTTGGTATTTGTGTGCACTGTTGAATCATACGATCCCAGGAGGCTGTCCTTATTTTTTAAAATGCCTATTTTCTAGTTATGATTACTCAATGACACATGCTACTATAAAAAGTATATTATTAGGAAAATGGTTTATTTACATGAAGCCGGTTTTTACATATCAGTTGTTTTATGCAATATCTTTTTATAGAGACCTACATTGTTTGTGGGGTATAGTTTTCCTTTAAAAAATATTCCTTAAAGCAGATTAAATGTTTTAAATACACCGTTGATATTAAATGAAAGCAGAATTTTACACCATGGCAGCTCTCCTTGCATCTTGAATGCTGGATGTTACAGCCTTGTCAGAGTCTTCTGAATCATAACAGACTATTTCCAGTCCAATAACACTTAAAGGAATTGTTTATAAAAATAAAAACTGGGTAAATAGATAGGCTGTGCCAAAGAAAAAATGTTTCTAACATAGTTAGCCAAAAAATGTAATTTATAAAGGCTGGAGTGACTGGATGTCTAATATAATAGCCAGAATCCAACTTCCTGCTTTTCAGCTCTCTCGCTTTCCACTGACTGGTTACCCTGGTTACCAGGCAGTAACCAATCCGTGGCCACATGGGCCATAACTGTTGCTTTTGAATCTGAGCTGAATGCTGAGATCAATGGCAAACTCACTGAACAGTTATGTCCCATGTGGTCCCTCTTCAAGTCGCTGACTAACTCAAAGTTAGATTTCTGAAAAGCAGAAAGTTGGATCCTGGCTTTTATATTAGATATCCAATAACTGCAGCCTTCATACATTACATTTTTGGCTAACTAACTATATTAGAAACATTTTTTATTTTGCACAGCCTATGTATTTATTCAGTTTTTATTTTTACACTGAACTGTTCCTTTAAGGTTTCCATGGTGTTTTTTTTTTTTTAACAGAACCTTTGAACAGTTATGCGGTCATGTGATAAAGGTTTGCTACAGGTTGTTACGGTGACCATTTCTGGCTTTTATTTTTTCTATTATTAATAGAAGTAATTTACATTTATGTTTTAAAAGTTTTGTATGTATTCATTTAGATAACCGTTATAATTAGTTAATTTAAATATTTTTTAGTATGTTACAGATGGGTTTATTCTAAGCAACTTTAAATTTGACTTCATTATTTACTTGTATGCGAGTGAACCAGCAACCAAAACACAAACTTATGGGTCAACATTACAGTTATTTCCATTTTTTATCTTAAAGGGAAACTGTCATCGGAAAACTTTTTTTTAAAACGCATCAGGTAATAGTGCTGCTCCAGTAGACTTCTGCACTGAAATCCATTTATCAAAAGAACAAACATTTTTTTTATTCAGTTTTGAAATCTGACATGGGGCTAGACATATTGTCAATTTCCCAGCTGCCCCGTCATGCGTCTTGTGCCAGCACTTTAGGTGGGACCTGCTTTCTGGCAGGCTGTTGTTTTTCCTTCTCAGTGTAACTGAATAGTACGCAGTAGGACATGGGTTTTACTATTGAGTACTGTTCTTAGATCTACCAGGCAGCTGTTATCTTGTGTTAGGGAGCTGTTATTTGGTTACCTTCACATTGTTCTTTTGTTAGACTGCTGGGTAGAGGAAAGGGAGGGGGTGATATCACTCCAACTTGCAGTACAGCAGTAAAGAGTGATTGAAGTTTATCAGAGCACAAGTCACATGACTTGGGGCAGCTGGAAAATTGACAATATGTCTAGCCCCATGTCAGATTTCAGAATTAAATATAAAAAAATCTGTTTGCTCTTTTGAGAAAAGGATTTCAATGCAGAATTCTTCTGGAACAGCACTATTAACTAATTCATTTTGAAAAAAATAAATAATTCAAAATCACAATCTTGAAGTTTTACCCTCTCTTTTAAGACTTGCCTAGCTTATTTAAATTTCTGCAGTAGTTTTCACCCTTAAATATGACAATTCCTCACCTCATCACCTTCAGGCTCCATACAACTGTCTGCAGGGCAAACTGCATCATCATCATCAGACTCATCTGATGTAAAGGAGCATTGGGAATCACTGGCTTGGTTTTCCTCAGAGAGGATCTCTCGGCCACAAAAGTCTTTTGGTTTAGCTACTTTAACCCTCTTTTTGAGGAAAGTAGGGGTCTTTCTCATTCTGCCTTCACGGCGGCGCTTCAACTTCTGGTCTGTACTATCTGATCTTTCTTTCCTTATGCAGCTCACAGCCTTACAAGTGGGATTTAAAAAAGTAAAAGATTAGCAAATAAGCACAAAATTTAACTTCCATTATAACCCAAGAGAAATGTTGATGAAAGAGGTTACTTTTCTACAGTATAGTTATTACCTCTGTTGGTTCTGGGCTTCTATCCGCTCTCTGCTGTCTCACAGGTGCTTTTTCCCTGCTGTGGGTAACATGGGGTAGGCTGCACTCTGGTGCTTGTGTAGGGCTGGGCTCAGTCACAAGTGCGTCATAGAGCTCTTGGACTTCAGGAAGTGAAACTTGCAAAAGTTGTGCTTCCATTAACAGTTCATCTAACTCAGCATTGAGACCTACACGGAAAAAGAAAGATTCATGCTTTGAAAATCTATTTTGTTTTGTAGTTGGCACTATATTTTAGGGAAAAGGCAATTTGCCCATTAAACTTTGCATTCTCTCCCTATGCGATGGCCGGAAACAAGAGAAGAAACTCACTTTTCAGCGGGATACAGTTGCGTCCAGGAGAAAAAGGGGATCGGATATAGATGGTTCGGTTGTCCCACTCATGAGGTAGAGAAAATGATGTGGCCCCTACGCTCTGTGATACCTGCATATTTAGTTTAAAAGGAACAATATGTAAAAACCAGACCTATAAAAAAGGATATTTTCAAACACAGACTAGTGAGAAGCTTTTGCTATGTGAAAATTCCACTGTCTACGACTATATGTTGCATAGTACAATGACTGTTTAATTTAGATATTTGAATAAACAAGTCTTACATCATTGGTCTCGGTCAACTGCCCAGCTGTTGCTTGCCATCGGTTGTATAGCTGGCTCGAGCTTATTTTCTCTTGCACCATTTTGAGGTCCACTGAAGACAACATATGTTGTGCACGGCGTTGCCAACTGACTGTCCTTTCAATCAAGTAACGCAAGGCATCTCCTTCTGGCAGGCGCACACGCAGACGTTGCAGGGAAGCCAAGAGAGGCAGGATCTTTTCCAAAGGAGGTTTTTCAGAGCGGTGGCAGTGAGGACAGAGCCAGACATGGGCTCCATGTCGAGGAGCTGTAATACAGCTAGTGTGAAAGCAGCTTCTGCACAGCTCACACTGGATCATGGGAGCCACTGGTTCTCCTTGGCAGATACACACCTTCCAGTCATTCTGTTCCTCATTGGATAGAAGTCGGTTTTCATTAGAAATCCTGAAAGCATGCAAGTCCTCCATCTCACGTAGTCTGGCTTCTCCCAAGGCTGCCATCTAAAAAGAACAAGTGCAAAAACCAGTAAGTGGTTGACTTCAGCTAAAGCAAACAGCTCTCTTGCTTATTTTCAGCCCTGGAAGAGTAAATGTTTTGTTTAGGTGTGATCCTCACCGCTGTGGCAGTGTCTCTGCTTTCACTTAATGTTTTTTCCAGTTCCTGCAGACCATCTGGCTTTATATACTTTTTCTTTCCACCCAACAACACTTGCTCTTTCATTTTCTTTGTTTTCTTTTTAAAGCAAGAGGTTCCAACATCACAACGAGGACAAAGGACCTACAAAGAAGAAAAGGGAATATTAACACAGTATATTGGTTTCAGCAAGTTCTTTAATTAAAGTAGACAATAAAGTGCAGCTGGAGAGCCTTTTCTTTCAATGTTTTAATGTAGTTTACAAAGCAATGGGAATTCTGGGAAAGACACATGTTTAAAATCACTGGTTTGTTTGATTGTTGATTCATTTCACCTGAGGAAGGGCCCTGTGCGGTCCGAAACATGTAGTGCTTTGTAAACTACATTAAAACATTGAAAGAAAAGGCTCTCCAGCTGCACTTTATTGTCTATGATACGGAATTGGAGGTGGCGACTCTAGCAACTGTCATAGAGCCTAATTAAACACTGAGACTGGATGTGGATCAACAGGCACTCAATTAAGCATTTTTTAATTAAAGTAATACAGTGTTCTTAAGAGTAAAAAAGGGAAGCATATTAAGGTGCTCTTAATACATACTTGAGATATGTCAGGAAGGATTCTGTTATAACACAGACAATGTTCCCTTAAAACTGTGCGCTTGTTTGTAGGCCACCGCACACAATAAATTGTGGTGTGTACAAACAACTTTGTACCAATTCTGACCCAAACACACAGTTTTAAAAATTTGCACAAAAGTTTAAAATGTGCGGACATAGGCAAGAAGAATTAGAGGGAACATAGAACACAGATTTAATGTGATCAATGGATTCTGACATGATTTGATGTTTGTTTTTATTAGTAAATTAAACTGTGTACATTGCAAATAATTAAATTGTATTGTTTTTTTTTTTTTTAACCAACAGTATGTAGGCAGCCATCTCAGGTCATTGTGCCGGATTCTGTGCTTACATAAAGAGCCAGCACTTTCTGATAAGCTCTGATTTCTTCTACTTAATGTAACTGGAGGAGTCCTGACTTGGGTGAGCTAGGCGTTTTACTAGAGTGCAATTCTCACATGTACCACTAGGTGGAAGCATTTTAGCAATGGAGGTGTCAGGGAGCAGTTACTTGCCAGATGATCTATTGATCAGCAGCTGGGTGGGGGTGCCATCACTCCAGCTTGCAGTGCAGAGAATCTGGAGTTTATAAGAGCAAATAGTATAATTTGGGAAATGAACATGTCTAGGCTACGTCAATTTAAACGAAAAAAAAAATCTGTTCACTCTTTTGAAAAAAAGGATTTTTGAGCAGAATTCTGCAAGAAGACAACTATTAATAAATGCATTTCCCCCATAACAGAATTTAATTAGAATTAAATAATATGTTTGTGATTCAACGAATTATGCACAACGGTAGGTGCCGAACACTAATCTACACTAATGTTTCGGATTTCTTTGTAGGGGACCTTTGTGCCTTTTTTAATTTATTACTAAAAGTAAGCTGGAGGATAAAACAGTGATGTGGCAAATACATAGTAATTGCTACTTCTAAGTCATTAGAGCTTGTTACAAATGCAAGATCAGATGGACACAAGGCTGTGTTCTTAGTAATGCTATTTATTAAGGGCAATGCCAACTACTTGGCCACAAAGACACTGGCAGTAATGAGAAAATGCTGCACAAGGCAGGATCTCAATTTCTTCCATGCACCAGCCCTGGGTACTTTTCTTCTCAGCACCAACATACTCTTCTTAGGCCCCGGTATCCTCTATTTTGTCCTTGCATGCCCAGTGCAAAATACTTTGCATGTGCAAGTGTGGGACTCTGGCATGCCAGAAGAGTATGGCAGAACAATGCTAAGAAGAAAAGTACCCCAAGATCAGTGCAATTTTGGAAGAAGTGGATTGCCTCCCAAGGTCTGAAGTAAGAAACTAGAATCACTCAATGATTACTTATTAAGGTAACTGTAACTGAAAGAGCCATCGATTCCCGCTTACTACTCTCTACCCTAGTAGTTGTAACTTTCTGAACAATGAAGCAAGTGCCATCTGATTAATAAACCAGCAAAGAAGCAAGATTGATTTTCTGCTACATTATTTCAAGAGACTCATTAGAATGCAATTATATTTACACATCACTTTAAATCCATTGAACATTTTTATTGAATTTTGAAAGGGTAAAAATTTTAATTTTCGAGTTTACATCCCTTTTGAAAAAAATAAGCTTTCTAAAAATTTTATTGTATATATGTTACAACAATCTCAAAATATGTAAAGGTTAATCGTGTAGTATTTTAAATGCTGCACCAGGTGTCACACAGGACACTGAATTAAATCATTTTTTTGCTTACCTCAAGCAGTGTATATGGGGAGTTGGCGGTTAAAAAAGTGTTTGATGCACATTCATTCCAAGCATGGACTTCTACCACTAGTGCCTCAAGCCTTGGCAGAGGTGCAAGATGAACAGGAATTGCTCGTCCATGGGTGACAAGTTCCACTAGTGTGTGTAGTACAGGAACCCTGGGCCCAGTCTTGGAAATAGAAATAAATAAATCAAAATTTACATTCCTTTGTCAAAAAACAAATGATAAATTGTGAAATGACACCAACCTGTATCGTCTCCACCTCTTGCAACCATTCATGAGCCCTTTGTACAGCATCTCTTAAGGATTGAACACTGGGCAAATAAGCTGGAATTTTTTCCACTTCCCTTAAAGCTGATGTTAAGGAATCAAGTGGTTGACGGGGCCTATATGAAATACATTAAATCAGTTATTTTACAACACATATCCCCTCTCCCCTTTGCATCCCAGACAGGCCTTAGTACAGTGATAGACTATTCACAAACCTGGATTTAAGAAGGCTTTTACACCGGTCATCCCAATGTTCAGACATAGTAAGCAGTTCCTGAAGTTTGGCCATTGCCTTTTCTACCGAAGGGTGAGGAGAGAGACCCACACCTAAATCTATAAGTCTCCTCATGACATCCAATGTAAATGCCCTGGGATCCTTGCATGCCTGCTGCTGCTCTTCAAGCCATCTAGCCTGTTCAAGACGCTCACGTATATCCCCCAGTGGCAAGTCCAAGTCAAATTGAAAACTAGAGTCAAGCAGATCTTGCAATTTACATGCTTGTGGAATTTCTTCTGATAGAAGTCTTTGGCTCAGCAACTGGAATTCTTCCACACGACAAAGCAGATCCTTCAGAAAATAAAGTAGCAAAACTTAAGCTACAGAACAAAAATTTGTAGCGTGTGAAAAAATTAAAGTCAGGTACTTTGGTGCAGGGTGAAATCCTAAATAAAGACAATATAAGGAGGGGACCAGATTGAAGGAGATCTGGGTGAACTTTTAAAGGGGTGGTTTACCTTTGAGGTAACTTTTAGTATGTTATAGAAAGGCCAATTCTAAGCAACTTTTCAATTGGTTTTCATTTATTTTTTTATAGTTATTTGCCCTTTTCTTCCGTCTTCAAATGGGCGTCACTGACCCCTTTTAAAAAAACAAATGCTCTGCAAGGCTACAAATTTATTGTTATTGCTGCATTTTATTACTCATCTTTCTAGTCAGCCCCTCTCCTATTCATATCCCAGTCTCTCTAAATGCATGGTTGCTAGTGGAATTAGCACCCCAACAACCAGACTGCTTAAAACGCAAATTGAAGAGTTGCTGGATGAAAAGCTGAATATCTCAAAAACCTTAAATAATAAAAACCCCTTTAAGTAAGCTAGAAGTTCCTGAAAGCCCAACCTAATGGTCAATTAGTTTAAAATGTCAAATGCTAACATACAGCATTTTATACCCTTCATATGAAAGCAGTATAACCAGTACAATGTTTCTTATATACGTAATTCTGCAGGAGACGAGAGTTTAAACCAAAGAATACATTACACTATACTTGAGACACACAAGTTACCTTAAGCTGAGGGGTCTGGTTGATAATACAGGGCAGAGAGTCGAGTTGCTTTACAAAAGACCTGAGTTCAGCAACAGTTAGCTGGTTTGCGGACTTTCCACCGCCTGACCTGAACCTAACAAACATAAGTGAAAAATTAGGTTAAAACAGAATACAGATAAAAGGACAAACCAGGACAAAAGCATCAAAATCCACAACAGAATAATAAAATTGTAAATTAGAATTAGAAATAATTTGACTGTATTTTAGTACGTTATGGTCCAGAAAACAAATAATGTTCTTGCTTTTATAAACAAGCATTTATTGTTAATGCTTGAATCCAGCAATTAGGCCACCACAATTTATTCTAAAATATATTTTCCACAGCATTCTACAATCTTACTGTATGCTCTTCCAACCCCATTCATTGAAGAGCTTGGTGTCATTGCTAGACCCACCACTGGGTGTCAGTGTTTAGCACTTCCAGTACCCTGGTGCCCAAACAAAGTATTGTAACAATAGTGTTCAAAAAAAGATACATAATGTATATCGAAAAGGATACATAATATAAAAAAAACTTTCTTATACACATAAGCAAAGCTGCTTATGTGTATAAGAAAGTTTTTTTATATTATGTAGTGCTAAACACTCACACCCAGTGGTGGGTCTAACAATGACACCAAGCTCTTCAATGAATGAAGGAAAGGACAA
>CM044434.1:61685523-61713524 GCA_024363595.1 Xenopus borealis | reverse complement strand
TTAAGTTTACTGAAGGCCATTTCCTGCTTCTGCACAATAATGCACAAAGTGATGCTGCACGGAATATGTTTGCTGAGATAGAAGTATGTTAACTTGACTTGCAGAACTCTGACTTCAGCCGTACTGAATACCTGTGGGATGACTAGTAATGCAGACAGCAAGCAAGGCCTGATAGTCAACCTTACTGAAACCCAACAGAATATTTAATAAAAAAAACAAAAACCTTTCCAGAACAGTAGAAGCTTGTTATAACAGCAAAGGTGGTTTGGTAGGAGACAGACAGCATATATAGCATATATACTTAAAGGTCAATTCAAGTTAGAAAAATATTGTAAAATCATTTATTGTAAAATGTTTAAGATCCAAGCTCTTTTGAGCAGGTCAGTCTTTACACCTTTTATCAGTTACAGTTTGTTTTTGTATTTAATCTTGCATATTCATATGGTTTCACACTGTACACAACAGAAAAGAGTCACCCTATTTTGCAGTTTCAGTCCTTACCCCAATGTGTACTTGTAGAGCGAACAATTACAGAGGTCCTCCACATGATGAAGACATACAAGGGCCCCAGGGCTACACGAACAGTAAACTGCTGATATGAAACAGGTGGTCTTACACTTCATACACTGACGATCATCATCTGCTAGGAGTTCAAGGTCAATCTTTTCAGACTTCACAACTCCCTGAGGGAAAAAGGAAAAAATTGCCTAAAGATACAGGCCTAACTATCTCACACCTCCAGGTCTCAGTATCCTGCTATGTTTATGGCATACTTACCATCCTTCGGACAGCTTCACGGAGGGCTCTTTCCTCATCTATCATGACAGCCATATCTTTCTGTACAGAAGATGCTAGCACAATATCAAGTTTATCTGCCTTAATAGCCATCTTACAGATCATCTCATCATGGGAAAATACACAGTATCTGTTCAGCTCTCTGTAATGTTCAATGCACTGACGGCCAAGAGGAAGCTAGAAGGCAGTACATAAGAGTTGTTAGTTTTAAAATCATACAATCAATAAGCATGAATTTTATTAAGCCTTTGCACTTACCCAATCGACAGTGCAGAAGTTGACTGCTTCTGCAAAGTTAAAGCCTTGGTTAAAGCCACTATGATATGCACGTGGAAAAGTGATCACAAATTCTCCAGCACACTGATTGGTTCGATAAATCTGAGGATGAGAAAATTTCGAGAATTGATTTTTTTTACTTAAATCCTGTTTAAAAATGTGTGTGCAGTTAAAGTGCAAATTCATAGTTATAATTGCACACGGAATCAACTCATTATAAAGGTCACCTACCGGAACACCATGTGCCATTAATGTATTTGGATTCATTATGGTCACCAGCTGATGCAAGAGGTCAGGTTGTGCAATGAATAATTCTGGTGCCAATTTTTTCATCACCTCCTCTAACTGTTCTGCAGCATATCCAGGCGCTCCATACCAAGTTTTTGGCTCACCCCTACCAAGAATCACATTGATATAATTAAAATAGCATTACAAAGACAAAGTATACATGTTATACAAGATTCTGTGGGCTTTTATTGCTGTGGAAAATAGTATTGCTATGTCGGAGAGATGCTTGGTTCATGGGTTATTGTGATGCATTTGATAATTTATCATGAAACTTTAGCTAGTTGGGGTACTTATGTAGAGAAGACAATATTTCATTGTTAGAGGAAACCAACAATGTTTCCAAGCTGCTATTCTATTAAAAAGGGATTTTGCAGCTAGTGTACAAGTTGTGTCTTGCAATTTAGCTAAAAGTCAATATACAAAACAGACTTAAATAGGGCTTTTTTTTTTTCAGGATGAGGAACAGCCTTTGAACTGCATACCTTCAGCGCTTGCAGCAGGTAGGTGGAAGTGCAGTTAGGCAGAACAAAATGCAATGACACAATTAAAGCAACTTGAAATCATTTGTAATTATTTTCCTACTTTGGAAGTAAGGAGAACCCAGAGAATAAAGTTTGAAAAAGGGGGGGAAAAATGTTGCTGCCGCTCAATAAAGGCAAATACGTTTAGGCACTATGTTCTATTTTTCTACTCTAAAAGGCTCGCCTGTAGTTTTATCACTGTTCATTAGACAACAAAGGAAAGGAGGAGCCACCCACTGTGGAGCCAGGTGAGCTTTTGAGGGCCATAAGCTTAAATATCCCTTTTTATACTGAATACTTTTATATTACCCTCATGTTTTATGAGCAGGCTGCCATATTTGTGCAGCAGTAGTCGGTTA
Source organism: Xenopus borealis (assembly GCA_024363595.1). Taxonomy (NCBI): domain Eukaryota; kingdom Metazoa; phylum Chordata; class Amphibia; order Anura; family Pipidae; genus Xenopus; species Xenopus borealis. Next base: position 61,711,285 of record CM044434.1, on the reverse strand, counting down.
GCATTACAAACTAAGTGACAGGCTGGAAAGCAGAACTATCAGCAAAAAACGGTAAAGAACTTTTAATGTCTATTGATATTTTGAAAAGAAAATTTTTAGTGTATCATTTTAACTGCACAAATATCCTAGGATGCGATTTCAGGGGGCACACCTCAGTGAAAAATATCCAAATAGTTAGAGGCGCGTACTTTAAACACAGCGTTTATGAGAGTTGCTTAAATGCCACGTCTGTTTCTAAAAACTTTAGGCAGAAAAAATAGAGATCCCCCATTCATCTTTGCTTACCAATGCAGGTAATTAATAGAATAGCTCCAGTGATCCTCAATGTGCCAACAAAAGGAAGAAAAACACATGCCCACATAAAGCCAGGGTAATTTCATGCCACATATATCAGCTGTGACATGTGTCAAAACAGAGGGCTCCATCACAGGCATGTTATTCAGATTCCAACCACAATCCAAGTATACCTGAGGAAGATAAAATAATTATAAATACAGGCGCTACACGAAAGTATTCTATTTTTCTTCCTTGGAAAGGCCACCACTCACCTCATCTTCTGGTTTAACACGGAATTTACTATCACGCACAGGGAAGCCACTCCCAAATTCCTTAGATGCTATGTCAGCCCCATATTCTACAGTCACATCCTCCTCTATGGTGCTTACCAAGCGCCAGAACTCCTTTTCCACCAGCTCTGTAGGAACCATCTGTTGGGATCAATGTTTGTGAGCTCTGTTTGCCATCCAGATTCTGGTATAATTTTTTTAAAGGTTTGCTTCAAGAAATACTTACATGCACTGGCATGTTAAAGTAATCTGACTTGAAGTTATCAGCCATCTCTCCAAACATGCGTAGGGTGTAATCTCTGGATGCCTGTTCAAACCCAAATGCTTCGTGTGGTTTACTACACTCCTACAAAAAACAAAACAGACCCTATGGAATAATCTGATATTACAGCTAAATATAAATGACAGTTATTTTATTCATAATTTTGAAAATAAGCACTAAATATCTATTCTAAAGTAGGCGCTTGAGGTTAAACAGCACTTTAAAACACTTATTTTTGATGTTACGGTTTTTTTAATATAAATATAATGCAGTGTTGCCGTACACTTGTAAAACTGCTGTGTTTGCATCAGAAACACTGCTACGGTTTATATAAATAAGCTGCTGTGTAGCAATGGGGGCAGCCATTCAAAGCAGAAAAGGCTCCTGTTACACTGCAGATAAGCTCTGTAGAACATAATGGTGTTCTCAATTATCCAAAATTTAACCTGTGCCATATAGCCTTTTCCCAATTTCCACCACTGCTACACAGCAGCTTGTTTGTATGAATTATATTAGTGTTTAAGCAAGCACGTTTGTTTTACCAGTGCAGAGCAACAGAACATGCTATTTTCATTATTTTAAAACACTTTCATTCTTGGTGTTCATGTTCCTTGAAGGTGAAAAACAAAAGGCATTTTCAGGAAGAAACTACCATGTAAGCCAGATATGTAAGAAGCAGTACATTTTTTTTAGTGAGGACAAAGAAGTTACAAATATAGATTACAGAGCAACTGGCTATGTAAACATTTCTAAATTTTCAGTTTTGAAGATCAGATAATTACAGATTCCTAATTTCCTAGCACTGCAAGTGGTTGCAATTAAGAAATTTATAGTATGATACCTGTGCTAGGCATTTAGGGCATCTCCAGTCTCCCTTGGGAACATCTTGGAGTGGAGGGATAAGGCAGAAGGTGTGGTAACTATCATCACATCCATCACATAGCAGAAGTCGATCCTCATCGCTTCCACTGCCACAGATAAGACAGGCATACAAATCCACCTGCAATGCGACAGAATTTAAGAGGAAGCCAAAACATGCTTTTTTTAAAATACGTACCTTAATTGTAGTGGCACGCCCTATACTCACCTGGCTTCTACATTTTTTATTCCGTACTTTTGGCTTCTCTATAGCTGGTTCAACCATCTCTTTTTTAACTATAACAGAACTGTCCTCTGTTGAAAAGGAAGCACATTTCGGGATTTAGTAAACAAAAGCATACTATAGGGGTAGTAGACCATTACATTAAACTTAGTATATTTTAAATAGTGGTGGTTTAAAAGAATTTGAATAATAGGGGGGCTGGGTAGAAAGACTTTTAAAAGCAGTAAATCTATTTTTTAGTTGCCTAACAACAAGATGGCATTAGCAATTGCTGGTCACAAAGAGTAAAACGTAAATGCTAATTATGTAAAAACTATAAACTATAAAAAAGAGCAAGTGAAAGCTTATTTATAATAGAACTTATTTATCCATTTAGGCTTATTTATGAAAGAACTTTCTTCTACTTACCTTTATCACACTTATTTGGGGTGTATCCCATTCTACGACGTAGGGTCCGTGGTCTTAGTTCTGAAATTTCTACAGGTTCCGTTTTAATGGTGACAACCTTGAAGGAGGGGATAATGACAAGCTGTAAAATTGAATCTCACAAAACCTTCATGATTTTAGTTATACTGAAATAAGCAATTACCTCAGATTTCATTCGTTTGGCCCTTCTAGCAGGAGTGCAGTTTTCAGGGGGCTGGACAGATTGTCGCTGTGGTATATCATGTGGTTTGTACTCCTTGTCCTTGAGATCAGGTTCAGAAAATGGCTTCTTCAAGAAAAGAAAATTGACAAAGCATTACTTATAGTACAAACTGCAATCATATATCCCTTACTACAGTATTCATTGTATTTCTACGGATAAGCCCTATTACATGCATAGACGTGTGATCAGTATTCTAAGATGTATTCTCAGTATTCTAAGATCATGAAATAATTTTCAACACTAGAGTGTAAATCTGCAGAAAATCTTCATTTCCAGTTTGGAACTTTAGCATCTATCACTTTTACCCGAACAATAAGGTGGTGGACAGACTGGAACAGTTTGACTGCCAAGGTCAGTGACCCTAAGAAAGAGGCAGCAGAATGGAATAAAAAAATAAATAAATAAAAAGACCAATTAAATTTTTTTTTTTTAATCGAAGCAAATTAAAGATCTGGAAAGCTTATTGGAAGAGGTGACAGGTTATTAAACCTCACACACACTCTTGCAGGCATTGTCCCCCTCCCTGAGATGTGCTTTAATGACCGGCTTCAACTGTGTATGCACAGATCGGCCTTGAGACCCAGAGACTACACAAAGATCCGGAAGATGGCTGCTGCACTTCTCTGCATTTAAGGGTCAGAATTTTTTTTAACACTAAAGCACATCACAGAGAGGGAAGGGGGCAATGCCTGCAAAGATTGGGGTGGGGGGGGGTTAGTTCTCCTTTAAAGACATGTAAACCCTCACAAAAAAATAAATAAAAGTAATTGATGAGCAGCCTCTTCGAAATCTTCAAATATCATGCCCAGTGGTTAATAGTAAGGCTGCAGCATCCACTTAACTTAGGATTCCTTCTCTAACCCACATGGACAACTCCCTCAGAAATTTGCTTTGGCTGTTGGCCACTGAGAATGCTCAGCTCTTCTCAACTCAGAGTACTAGACAACACCCTACAGTCTAACAGCTCATGAAGAGATGGCATTGAAGGTGCGTGTTTTTTCTCTCCTAACCTACGCTTCTGAACTAAATTTAGGAGATATGTTGCCCACAAATGTCATCTTTGGCAGATAACGAATCTCTTCCAAAAGATTTCCCACTGGCAATACAGTAAATTTCTGGTGGGAAAACATGGTTGCTTTGGCTTTCTGAAGGGAGACTGGGCAACTTCAGAAAGCCGAAGCGATGCATATGTTTTGCTGTCATTTGGAGGATATTGCCTTAACATACCATTTCCCCTTACAGTGCTCAAATTCAAGTAGAGCTTCATAAAGTAAATGTCGCCTGTGGAAGCCTGCATTCCTTACTGCATGCATTTTACAGTGCACATGTGCAGATGTAAAGGTCACTGATAATGGTGTCAAAGGGAAATGGCTATATATCCATTAACAGCACTCCAGTTTCCATAAAACCGCCTTTATTATTTGCAATGGAGCTCTTGTGAACAAGCTCAAGCACGTGCACCCAGAAGGAGAGTGGGCTCTGAAAGTAAGTGGGGTTTGATTGGAAACGTAAAGGGAAATGGCTGCCAGAGTCCACTCATTAACTGAAAAATAATGGTGTGCAAGTCATTGCTTAAGGGTGGGGGGGCTAAAAATACCCACAGATATATACACATACTCTGCAGTTTACAGTTTGTTAAGATAAGTAAGAAGGCTATTGTGCTATATTTGGTGAAAGGCAAATATATTATTCCATTGGCACCATATTCCATTTGTGAAACATGGTGGGCATTATCATAGTTTAGGCCTATTTTGCTGCCTCAGGACCAGGATGGTTTGCTATCACCAATTCTGAATCATACCAGCAGGGTATCAGTCCAAAGACTAATGGCTAACTCAAAGCCCTGACATGACTCCTGTAATAATGTTGTGGAAGGACCCAAAGCAGAAAGTTCATACAAAGAAGCCTCCCAGCATCCCTTAGTTAAAGCAGTTGTGTAAGAAGGAATAAACTAAACCTTCTCCAAGTTGATGTGCAGGACTGTAATTTAGTTGCAGTTATTGTTATTGTCACCCACAAACGTATAACTTTGGATCCATTTCTTCATTAAATAAAAATAAACATGAAATAAAAATAAACATGCTTTTATATTTTTTTTAATACGGTTCTCCTTATCTAGTTTTGGACTTGCATGAAAAACAGGTCACAATTTAGGTCAGTTAAGCAGAAATGTTACATACAAAAAGGTTCACAAAATTAAAAAAAACCACTGTAAATTACACAGCAATTTTACACAATGGTTATGATGCTGCATTTTCTAGATAAATTTCTGATAATCAGAAAAAAGTAACTGACGTAAAGTAAAGGTTACAAAGAAAACCATAAAGTCATAGCAGGACAGAAAAAGCCAATAAAAACATGTCACCTTGCACATGATATATACAACCGAGTGGCTTTTATTGTGAATTTTTTTCCATTACAATTTCAAGATCCCCTTGCCACTGTGCTCGGTTTCTAGGAATAATTAAATGTCACTGACCCCCAAATACCCTAACCCACTTCATGCTGACTATGATTAATGGTGGAAGCACCTTAACGTGCAAAGACATGAACCTATTTGCCTACTGTTAATGTGAAGCAAATACAAAACTAATTTTACTTTAAACAGAGCAAGTACCACTCAGTTTCTGACCCACAATACTTGAGCATTTGTGTTCTTGGGAAACCTACAACTGCTTAAGAATGGAATAGGCACAGTGAAGTCAGGAGAGTAAAAGCCCAGGTCAGCAGTCCAGTACCAGCTACTATGACTGGTGATTAAAGCAGGGTGCAAGAACGTAAGTGTGATTTGCCAAGAAGTGAACGTATTGTAGGAGTCGGCAAATTACAGAATGACATACAACAACAATTGACAAAGCAGAAGGCATAAAAAAAGAACAGAATGAAAATCTAATTTGAAGCATGTAATATGTCTTACCTTATCATTAGCAATATTATCCAGCTTTGAGCAAGATACTGGAGCCTAAAATAAAAGGAGCTAGATATTTATAATGTCCTATAATAGAAGACAGTGACATGTACAAGTAAAAAAAGAAAGCAAAAAGGCCTTTACTTTAATAAAAATATACAAAACATAAATTTGGAAAGCCTGCCTATTAAAATGGATCAAACTACCTGATGTAAATGTATACATAAATAATCCAATAAATTTGTCAATAGATGAATAAATCAATGATTAGTGATCTTAATTAAAGGATAACTATACCCGCAAAATGAACACTTAAGCAACAGAGTTTATATCATATTAAAGAATCTTAACAAACTGGAATATATATTTAAGTAAATATTGCCCTTTTACATCTTTTCCCTTGAGTCCGTTTTAATATTCTCTGTGCTGCCTCAGAGATCACCTGACCAGAAATACTCAAGCTCTAACAGGAAGTGTGGAAGTAAAAGACATGTCATATAAGCCAATTATCGGACAGAGTTCTAACATCTATGCTTTGTTTGGATTGCTTGTGTACACAATGAATCATGAGCTCCAAGGGGGGCAGCCCTTATTTCTTAATATGGCAATTTTCTATTTAGGATTACATAATCCTACTAAAAAAAAAAAAAAAAAAAGTATTTGATTAAAATTGGTTATTTAGATAAAGAAGTGTTTTAAATGCTGTTTTATAGCGGTTTTATGCAATATATTTTTATAGAGACCTGTTGGGGGGGTTGTTTTCCTTAAAACCCTAACAATTTAGCAGTGCCACATAAAAACATTTTACAGGAAATTTAGCAAAACAATTCAATTGGTCTTGACATTACAATTTAAATCCTCTTGCAAGGATTATAGATCAAGCACTATTAAAGCATTATTAAAAGTCTGTTAAAGGGGAACTATTGCTAAAATGAAAATTTATTATAAGCTTCATCATACAGAAATATGGAACATTCTACAAACAATCAATGAAATATTCTGCATTATTTCTGAAATAATCAAGTTTATCTTCACCATCCTCTCTCAGCATCTATTTCTCTTCATTCTGTCTTCTTGTAGCAGTTTGGTGTCAAATAATCATTAACATTTAGATCCAATATATCTTATAGGGGAGCTTCGTTTCTTAGCTGATGTATTAGAGCTCACTCACATAAATTCAAGTACAAATACAATCAAAAATAACAAAATAACCGAATTTTGCTAAAATTCTGCATGTAGAGAGACATGATAACTGGTTAATAGAGGGAGCTTCAATACATCTTCTAGGCCAGTGATCCCCAACCAGTAGCTCGCGAGCAACATGTTGCTCTCCAACCCCTTGGATGTTGCTCCCAGTGTCCTCAAAGCAGGTGCTTATTTTTTAATTCTTGGCTTAGAGGCAAGTTTTGGTTGCATAAAAAAACAGATGTCCTGCCAAACATTCTCTCCTGTAGGCTGCCAGTCCATATAGGGGTTACCAAAAAGCAAATAAGAGCTCTTATTTGACATCCCCATGGACTTTTTCATGCTTGTGTTGCTCTCCAAATCTTTTTTTTTTTTTATTTAAATGTGGTTTACGAGCAAAAAAGGTTGGGGACCCCTGCTCTAGGCAAATTGACCCCCCTATAATATATATTGAAATAAACTGTCATGAATATCTGACACCCAACTCTTGCATGAAGACAGAATGAAGAGAAATAGATGCTGAGAGAGGGATAGTGAAGATAAACTTGATTATTTCAGAAATGGTACAGAATATGTAATTGATTGTATTTAGAAAGCTTTATTTCAGTATGCTGAAGCTTATATAAAATTTTCATATTTGGGATAGTTCCCCTTTAAATCGGTACAGGTAACAAGTGTCTGGAATGCCAGGGGCCCACAACAAAATAATAGACCAGGACCACTATCCATATGTTAACCCTTCTCACTCAGCATCATTATTCTCCTAGTCTCTTCTCGATCATATTCTATACCATCATGTAGCATTCTCTTTATTTAACTTCTCTATACTTCTTTCATTAAGCCTTCTCACCATCACTCCTCTTTGTTCTTGTAAGAAAAAAGCAATGACCAAGACATAGGCAATACAAGTCACAAAGGAGCAGGAAGGACCTCTGACACCTGGGCCTAGCAGGTGTTTTTATGGCATCCATACAGGTAGTTTGCATCTTATACCAATCAAAAAATGATATGGATAACATTTGCATGCTATCTGATCTGATAATAGCCAATTAAAGTAGCCCTGGGGGAACAACAGTAGTGACAACACAGGGGATGGCGTTTCACCTGTTAGGTCAAAGCCACACGGAGTTGAAACTCAGCCTGCTGAAAAACATAGGCCAAGAATCAGCCCCAATGTAGCATTACCCTGATCTTCATGAATAACTAAGATTACTTAGTCTGGAACTTGTCCATGTTCTTACACAAGTCTCTTCCACATTCCAAAAACAAAGGAAGGTTAAATGGCTCCAGATAAAATAGGGTTTCTAGACTGTAAACATTTCTGGGGCAGGGACTAATGTGGAAGACAATTTCTTTGAAGTAATGTGAAATATGCCCGCACTATAAAGTAGCAATAATACTCCTTCCTTAACTAAGCAGAAGTTGTGGCATCAAGCTGAAAGAGGAAAGATGGAAGCACAAAGGTTAGCACTGCTGAGGTTCTGGAATCCTAGTTTTTGTTTGTGTGACTTCCCTTAAGATACTTCAGTTTCCTTCTACACTCCTAAACTATATATAATAATAATGGACTAGAATATCAATACTGATGTCCTAATAGTTTAACTGCAACCAGTGCTAGCTATGCACCTTCTTCAGGTTAGCCTTCCTGACCCAGTGAGTTTTTCTGCACTGCAAAGTTAACTCGGTAAAGTAAGGAAACCTCCATTTTAGCACAGGTTTCGGTGCTTTTGTGGCCAAAGGAATCTGCTGTGAACCTCACCTCCTAGAAGCAGGACACTTGAAAAAAAGTGGTTGGTTTATTAACAGTGCTGGAGATATGACAGAAAATACAGGAAGTAAAGCTTGGAAGATGATTCATGTTTGGCTCATACACTTACCAGTAAGCTAGTCCCAGACTGGAATAAATTGTAAGGGTGAAGTACTCTCTCATAATGGCCTCGAATATGGGAGCCCACAGCTTTTCCTGCAGAAAACCCCATTTTTGTAGCTATCTTGGTCCATTTTCTTTCTCTACAAACTATATCAAATCCACCTTCTTCAGCCACCAACTGCGAAAACAGACAACATTTTAGAACATCAGCAATATCAAGGGGTTTTCCTGTAACGTGGAACAACACAAAACTGCACTATAACCAACTCTGCCTAGCCCTGATGCATTGGGGATTATCTTTGATGTTGCCTTTCACTTCAATATTTATATTTGATCCTGTCATGCTCACCTAAGGAAATTTTCTTAAAAAAAAAAACAACTTACTCTAGCATTACTATTCAGGATAAAATTATAACTACTGACCCTGACATTTAAAGGTCTCTCTGTGCCACCCTACATGTCAGAACTCAAAATGCTTCCAAAGGACTAATGCACATTGCTCATTTTTCAGACTCCCAATCTTACCCCTTCCCACACTTTTAGCCTTCTCCTCTTCTGCTTAAAGGAACAGTTCACTGTAAAAATAAAAACTGGGTAAATAGGCTGTGCAAAATAAAAAATGTTTCTAATATAGTTAGGCAAAAATGTAATGTATAAAGGCTGGAGTGACTGGATGTCTAACATAACAGAACACAACACAACATCCTGCTTTTCAGCTCTCTAGATCCGAGTTAGTCAGCGACTTGAAGGGGGGCCATATGGGACATAACTTTTCAGTGATTTTGCAATTGATCCTCAGCATTCAGCTCAGATTCAAAAGCAACAGTTATAACCAATGTGGCCCTCCCTCAAGTCACTGATTGGTTACTGCCTGGTAACCAGCCAGAGCTGAAAAGCAAGAAGTAGTGTTCTGTTATGTTAGACTTAGTCATTGCAGCCTTTATACATTACATTTTTGCCTAACTATATTAGAAACATTTTTTATTTTGCACAGCCTATTTACTCAGTTTTTACTTTTATACTGAACAATTCCTTTAACACTGCAACTTCTACTGAGCAAGGCCCTCGAACGCATGCATTGATCAATACATGTAAGCAATATGTACGTTTGTAATGTAATGTAATGTAAAACTGTAGAAGATAGAGCTATAGCTATATATGCTTTATATTTATCTGCTATAAATCTTGAAGCACTACAATTGTTTTAACTGTTGAAGGTACAGCAAAAGATAAGCAATATCGGTGGTCAAGAATATAACCAAAGCAACATTTTCCTCACCTTGTTCATCTGAAATAAATCTAGAATCTTTCGTTCCACATGAGGAATTTTCAGCGTACATCCCTGCAACTCCCAAAATTTAGCAATCTGGTCAAGGAAATTTAGCTTCACCCGAGTCTGAGCCTAAGGGAGAGAGACAATGTTAATGGGGTTACATTTTCTTTTTGCATTGCATTTAAAGGTTGCTCGTCTGGGATATCATGAACTAACTTTGTAACACACACACATATATATATATATATATCTTTACCTCAAGCTCATTCAGTCTTTGGATCCTTGGAGTGAAGTGCAGTTTATCCACATCACAAGCAAACGGAGGCTGCCAGTCCTGCAAAAGAGACAGAGAATTATAAGAGAATGTACAACTTTGTTTATAAGAAAAGCAACATGCCCTGCTGCCAGTACATAATGGGAATGATAGAATCATCATGATCACATATTAATCACTGGTCAATACTGATCAGTTCTCTGCATTTGAATTCAAGCTATTTTCACACCAACTCAAACACTGGCACTAGGCAATGTCTAGCACCAAAAAAAAAAAAAAAAAAAAAAAAAAAAAAAAAGATTTACCAATATGAGGAATGAGGAGGAACTAGCAAAACCACATTTAAATACACACACACACGCAGAACCCCGCCTTTCTATGGTACATATTGCCCTTCAGATGATACAATCATAAAATTGAAATAAAGAAGAGCGTGATCTTCTTAATACTATATTCAACCCTAATCTTACAGTCATATCTGCCAATTATTGATACAATAAGAATAGTGTTGTGCATTAGTCAAAGGTGTGAAAATACAGGTCAGCGGTCACAGAAAGTAAAAAAAATGACACTATCCTTAACATGTACAATGCAGTGCACATTTAACCACATTTTAAAAAGCCAAGCCATAAATTTAAGGAGCAAAAACAAAAGCAGACATCTATGCTGAATATTAATCTGCCAAAATATTATACAACAAAAGAACAGTTTAACAGAACATGGGAAAACATAGAAACCAGGAGCATAGAACTACTTTATGAAAAATATCCCTGCAGTCCCATGCTTTGACATGAACTATATATGGCAAATGATGTATTAGTATTAACTAAATTCTCAAAAAGAAAAACTAGTTCATGGTTTAATATTATATGGTAAACACAGTACTTCCCTTCAAGGTAGGTTATATGTATGCTCTTAAAACATGGCTGACTAATGATGTCAGTGCTTGAAATGGGCAGAAGCCATTTTAAGTGTCTCATTTAAGTTTACAACAAAATAGGTCAATGCCTAAGACACTGAATAATAGTAATGTATCATAGAACACAAGATGGTATAAAAAAATATATTTTATTTACAGAGTGCCAAAAATTTTACTGAAATGAATTTCACTAAAGCAGGTTATAAATTAGAAGCTTACAAGTGCCCTAAATAACACTTCATAATAAGAAAAAGAAACAAATTTACACAGAGAATTAAGCTTGTTTTTCCAAAAGCAGGGTGTTTAAAGAAATCTTTTTTTACCATCTAAATGAGCCAAAATTATGGGGGATTGGTTAGTAAAAGAAAAGTTGGTCTTCAGTTTAAAACAATTCAAATATTACATAAGGGTGATCAGCTTTATGCAAGCTGTATGTGAAGAGTAGCCTTAGTATCTGCCTTTCCCAGTCTCTGACTATAAAATGGAGGTTGTTACTGAGAGAAAAATGGAGAGGGAGGCCAAACAAACATGCACTATAAACTACACTGATGGTTCAGGCACAATAAGATGAACCATCTAAAAAGCTTCCTGAGATTTCAACAACCCATTCACACAGTTTGAGACCAACCACCGGACATGACTACAATGACAAGATGGAGCAGCACTAATCTTGTGCTGAGGTTGCAATTCTAAGACAAACAAACGTTCGAGCCTAGGTCATACAATACCTACTCTACTTCCACAACATTTCTCCAACAGCATTTGTGCATAACCGACAACTTTCATTTTAATCAACTGAAACTATACATGTAAATATTAAATGCAACCTACAATGGGAAAAGAACCAAATTATTATTGTCTTGTTAGCAAACAGGACAAGAATATCATGCCCACACCACCGTCCTACAAAGCATCACTACTCTTCCAAAAAGGGACATTTTTGTAGCCACATTAGAGGAAACAAAAGCACATAAAATTGAGCAAACACCACCCACTGGAACAACTACATGTTACCACAGTGACATCAGGAAATACTAGATTTTAAAAAAGAAAAAAAAAACAATACATACGCCCATTTGTTTAAATATGTATGCATTTATAGGACTAAATCATGACTATAGATTAGAGTGTGAAGGAGACTGGCATCAGCTTTTACAAAAATAACCTTTTGTTCAGTACATGTACAGCTATAAAAAGGTTAAAACCTTGAAATTTTACTACTAAGGTTTACTTTTTTTTTTTTTTAAAGATGCAGTTTCCCTCAAGAAAGATATTTATTACAACCACAAAAAAAAAAGCAAACTGCTTTACTTGGTTTAATTGCAAATGCCACAACTCATGAAAATTGTGTATGTAGTGCTTGCATGAAAATGGGATAACCAACCTTTTAAAAATGGCTGTAACCATGCTGAATAAGTATGAATGTTATCAATGACAAAAAGGCAGAATCGGATTACGTTCTAAAGGAGAGCTGTAGGGTTAAGGAAACTGGGCATTTTTTAAAATGGGAAGCGAAATTATTGAAGGCTGTTATGGAGGTGTTAAAATTGTGACAAACATAACTTTCCTGAAAGTCAGATCCAGGGGTTTCTGTGAAACAAATCCATAAATCCCCAACACGCTATGCTGGGTGATCTTAACACATGTAACAAGAACACTTTGTGGGCTGTGCCCATCTTCTGTTGAAAACAACAACTGAAAATCCATATAACCAAATGATTGTTTGTGGCATTCACAATTGTGTGCAAACTGCAAACCCCTTGCATTACCTTCACACACACATGCACACAGTACCGACCATTTTGCAATCACATTGTTGTAATGGTTATAACACGGTCCCCTGCACGGTTTTCAAACTGTGGTCACTTAATTCCAGAGAGGTTTATTTATATCAGCCCTAAGACTTTGCTCCAGTGTATGCTTCAACTAAGCCAAAGTTCCCTGGGCTGTTAAGGTCGTGGTGTCAAGCTAAACCGTACTCTTGTCATGTTATGACATTGTGCCCCCCTCTCTCCACACACAAAGGATTGGGGGCTCCGGCGCCATATTGAATACTTCCTGTCGGCCTCCGTATGCTTGTCCAAGCCCGGAGAATAAAATATTTTCATTGAAAGGTTTCCGGGAGTTAAATGCCCTCATAGTTAGCGGCACTAGATCCAATATGGATGTGCACTTACCGCGAGGGATTGGCTATGGCGAAAGCCATACTCGCCTTAACATAAATGAAGTATGACTGTAGTACAACCTGCGGGCCTCCAGCACCTACTGTATAACGTTAGATGATGCTGGGACTTTAACAACAGCAACTGGAGGGCCGAGGTAGAACAGTGAATAATCGAACGCACAGCTGGAGGGGGAAGAAGCGCAGTCCGTAGAGAAAGGACCCGGTACTCACCGGAGGCGGGCGGACCTTGCAGATCCCGCTCCGTTCGGCAATCGGTCGTATTTTACTAATATAGGCGAACGGGTCAGTGAATTCCTCCCAGGTGGGCTCAAAAACCGGGCACTCCGGCGGGGGCACGAACTCCATCTCTCCGGGAAGCGACCGGCAGAGAGGAGCCAACAGCCCGGTCAACTCAGTCCAACCAATGGAAATCAAGAGACCCGAGGACACCGGGTTGTGAAGCTCGCGAGGGTGGGAACAGGAGGAGCGAGATAAACCGACCGACACAGAACGACTGAGCGAGGCCGTAGGGAGCAGAACGTGGAGAGGTGTTTCTCCGCGGGGAAGGGGTGGCAGAAAAAGTAGTCCCGGTGTAGACAGCGATCACGTCGAGAAGTCTCATCTATAATTCATCATATTCACGTGTGCTGCCCCTGTACAAGTCCTAACCATTCATAGAATACGGGAACGCATGGCCGAACTGCACATAAGAGTAGTATACTAAATAAACACATAGTAGATGATTTTAATTGCACAATGCAGTGTGGACATATGTTAAAGCAGCTATATAGTGCAGTTATCTCTACTGCTACGGAGAGACGTGTGCTTGCACACATGTTGGGCTAGTTTAATCCCACGGTTAGGAAACGATTCTGCTGGTTTTAAAGATACAGGTAATACTGATTAATGATTCAATGTGCCATGCGTTACAATTGCAGACGTTGTATTAATTTACAAACGTTTTTAATTTGCCATTCATTTTGCCCTTGATGTCGGAATACGATTATAATTTCTTGCTGGGGTAAAATAAATAACAGCTCTCGTTGCGAAGAGCAGTTTTGGCCAGTCCGTAAATCATTCTCCAATCGGTGACAGAATGCGTTCTCTTTTGGTCTGAATAGCTTTCAACTGTGGGATCCACTCCTTGTGTTTACATGAGCGGATGAATCCCTTTCCAGCTGACTGCCACACCATCGTCGGGACTAATTTTTTTAAAGAGCCTGACGGAGTGCGAGGATTGGCTGGGGTGTAACGTTACGTCACACTACAGGAGAGGCGTGCCTACAAACCGCAGATGGGATTTCATTGTCTATATTGAGCGTGTCAGTAACCCACGTGACACAAAGAGCTTTAAGCGTGCGGACCTGAGAGGTGGGCGTGTGTTGGACGGATATCAGTGACCTCCTTCCATTATCTGTGCTCTTATTGCTTTGAAGCAGTAGTATGTGGGTACTTTGGTGACAGCAAAGCCCAGTTTATCAAATGACAATGAACACTGAAACAATATGCTGCCACAACTTTTTGCATTTCTATATGTGTTCTTAAAGGAGAATGCAACACTGTTGCACTAAAATCCCTCTCTCTCTCTCTAGGCCCTACTTCCCCCGCCCTGGCTATTTCCCCTAATGTGTAAATTACCCCAAAGTGCAGGTCCCCTTCTGGAAGGTTTATGGGTGCCATATTCTGCCGCACCGCCGTCTTCTTCATTGTCCTAACGGTGTTTGCGGCACATGCACAGTAGGTAGCATTTGGTGGTTGGTACTACTGTGCATGTGCCCGCTTTGGGCAATAGGGGCAATAGCCCGGGGGGGGGGGGGGGGGTTAGCACCAGCTGAGTTGAATTTAAAAGGGGAACGCCACACAAATATAATATAACCCTAAATTGGTTACTTTCTCTTTGCATATGAAAAGTACTGGGAATTACAGTGCAGTGCCTCCACCTAGGTAACACCGAGGAACACGCCTCAGGTGGGATCCACTAGGAATAATAAAAACACACACAGTTTGCAAATAAAACAAATATAAGCTCTCAGAAGCAGTCACACTGGAGATTACAGACCGCTCTGCAAAAGGATCTATCTCAACAGTGGCACCTTTCTCCTTCTAGCAGTTTGGCAGGTGACAGGCTGGGCTCAATCTGTACCTCCACATATTCCACAGATTTAACAGCTTCTCTGTACCTGACAGCCTTGCAGCTACTCTTGCTGGCTCTCCTCAGCTCTCTTGGAGACCCCGAAGATAGCTCCAAAGTCAGGCACACCCTCTCTCCCAAGGATGCACTGGGGTGCCCAGCCAATTGTATCACTTTCCAGCCTGTAACTGGGCTGGATGGTGTCACAGGCAGAAAAAACAGGGGAAGGATTCTTCTTGTGCCCTACAATAACTTAAGCTTTTTGAAAAGTAAACATAATTTCAAGCAACTTTGCAATATACATCAATTTAAAAAATATGCAGACTTTTCATGATTTTTAATGTTTTGGAACAGTTCCCCTAAACCCGACCACCTGCTCTTCTGCTGATCTGTCTGACTACTTTGCTGAGCTGACGGACACTGCTGTTGCTTTGCATCAGCAGCCAGCTGTCCTTAGCTTGCATCCTCCAAATTCCACAATTCCCTGAACTAGTGATTTCAATAAGGAACGAAACATCACAATGCAATGCATTGTGGGTTATGTAGTTCTGCATGCTGTGTGTAAACTGTAGAGAAGTTGTTACAATTTGTAACATCAGTTTTTAGTCCCTCCTTCCCTGCCAGGATTTTAAATGATGCAGAAAGAAAAGGACTGCTGGATTTCAGTATAGAAAATGGCATTTATTCATAGTTTTTGTAGAAACCGGTAACTCTGATGGGTATAGGGTTGCCACCTTTTCTTGACAGGGTTCCACATAACAAAGCAAAAGCTATTTCATTATTTAGCAGGTGGCAGGCACACCTGCTTTTAGTAACAGACTTGTGCTTCACCCCCTCCAGTGACATCAGAGATGGGTGGGTCACAGGTCAGACTAAGCCATATAAGTGATGGAGGGTTAGTTTGGACAAGGATAGAAGAGGGTTATCCTTATCCATATCTGATTTTGTGTGTCAGTACTTTGAACACAGGGCAGATTTTGCAACCAACCTGTTAGCAGTAGCATCAGGTAGAGGTTTCCCTAAAAATCCTAAATTGCATATTTGGGCTGACATCCACTTGTCATCGCTGGTGACAGGCAGTTGAATTTCAGATCAGTCAGTGGCAGTTTCTCTATTGGCAGTGCAAATGCTACATACACTATTGATCTATTATGAGATATAGAAGGAGACTTAACTATAACAATGTAAACAGATGCATTGTAATTGTCAGAGACGGATTAATGCACAGGCTACCCCTATTTTCTTTAATTTTTATTTCCACTGCTGAGTAGAGTCCTGTAATGGGTCAGGTTGTGGGTTTACCCGCAAATAAAGCAGGTACCCTGTGGAATAAGGGTTGGCTTTTCATGTAAGGGGCGTGGGTAAGGTTGCGGGTCTCTTCCTGCTGCAGCTCTCTCCCTGCAGCTTTCCCTCTACTCGTCTCCCCCTCCCAGAGGCAGGCCATCCAGGCTGGGCGCCCTGGGAGCAGTGCTGTTCTGATTGCAATTTGATTTTATTTGAGATTTTTAAACTTTTATTTTTACTATAGTTCAGTTTAAATTGGACATTAAAAATGTACTTTGTTTGTTCTGAGGGTTGCCAATTCACCAGGGCCAAACAGGGCACAGCTTAAAACAGGCACATTGGCCATATGCACAATGCTTCCTTGTAACTTATGGCAACTTTTGAAAAAATGCACTGACTGGATCCATTGTGTATTTTCCATTTGCATCATAGTCATTGAAGGTGATAAGCTAAAGTTGATGAAGTCACCTTTAAATTGAATTTACCTTTATCCAAAAGAAAGAAGACAACATTTGTTTTAGCATTAGTATGCTGAGCCACAGTTCTATGTTGATAACCACACTGCCTACCAGCTTATCAGTTGAACAAGCCAAACGTTACCACAGTTCAAGCAGGGTGCTAAATTATAGTGTGATGGAAAATAGAACATATACATTTAATTCAGTAAGTACTATTATCATTCATTTATTTGCACTCCTGTTGAAAAAATGGTGTTTATAAAATATGAGTAATACATGAATCCTTATCAGTGGAGAGAGTCTCCTTTTAGTATAATTTGCAGGGTGCAGCTGAACTTTGCCTGCTTACCTTTGGGAAAGAGTGTCTATTAATGGACAAGAGAAACAAGATTGCATCAATTACATTTACATTAAACTGTTTGTTGCAAGGTCAGTTCAATATGTTAATTAGGTTAATCAGTATTGAGCAGAAAAATGGGAAGGCAGGGACATCATTCACTCCTCTGGGAAGCTATACTAAGTTTAATGGAATGGGGAGGTGGTGACATTTTGAATACCATGAGTACTGAATGCAATGGCAGCCAATATAAATTACCAGGGTTTGAAGCTATATACAAGTATGTTCTTTTTAAAGGGCAAGGAAAGTGTAAAATAGAATAAGGCTAGAATTGCTGTATTTTGTATACTAAACATAAACATGAACTTACTGCACCACAAGTCTAATCAAACAAATGATTTATGCTTTCAAAGTTGGCCACAGGGGGCTGTCATCTTGTAACTGTGTTATACATCTTTGTCTGACACTGACACTGCACATGCTCAGTATGGTCTGCTTGAGTTTTGCATGGCTGGTAAGTAAGGCAGGGGCTCCCCCTGCTGTTCATAAGTGATTGTTTCCCTGCCAGAAGCACAAAATGAAGGGAGAATTTCACTGCATACAGTCAGGTTTCTTATAAAAACGGTACACATTTAAAAATTAAAGTATATTGGAGATAGATTTCTTTTTCATTAAAGAAAGTAAAAATGGTATTTTATTTCTTTGCCTTTCCTTGCCCTTTAAAAGCTCCATATACACAGGGCCGCCATCAGAAATGTAGGGGATCTGTTCATGTTATTTAAATGGGGCTCCACATGAAGAAACATAACACAATTGAAGGCCATATACCTTGTGTATGCTAATCATATTATCAATTAGCTGGTAAAAAGGTTTTGCTAGGGCAAAACTGTCCCCACAGTGGAGCCACCATTCATTGCACTGAAAAGCAGGGCTATAAATATAGAGGAAAGAGACTCTGCAGCTGACTGGACCCAGCACATATAGGGGCCCAGTAGGACTGATAAGTAGCTGTAATATATGTTTCAAGAAAATCTCTAGTTTAGGGGCCCAGTTATCTTTCTGTGGGGCCCTATAACTAGTAAGATAACTATTCAGTTGTAGTTCATATAAATAGTAAACATAATTCATTAATGTGCTAGTAGCCCTCTCATTGCCTGAAACACAAGTTTCTTATGTAACTTACATGTAAAGTACATTTTTCATATGTTGGGTATGTTTTGCATAACATATGTAAATTACATAAGTCTAGGGTAGGGTTGCCACCTTTTCTTGATAAAAA
The DNA here is from genome assembly GCA_024363595.1 of Xenopus borealis. Lineage (NCBI taxonomy): Eukaryota > Metazoa > Chordata > Amphibia > Anura > Pipidae > Xenopus > Xenopus borealis. The sequence goes on along the minus strand of CM044434.1, from coordinate 61,692,624 downwards.
TACCGGCCCTATATATTTACCTTTTTTTCTCATTAATAACATTGGGATCAACCATTAAAAATACCGGCCAGGCCGGTAAAATACCGTCCAGGTGGCAACCCTAGTCTAGGGATGCCAAATGTTCTTGTTGTGAGGTCCAGTAACTAGTCCTTACTCTGCTGAAGCATTCATGTAGGAAACACATATGTTTCAGAACATAGATCCCATTATACGTAGCAGATGTAATTAGCACTTCACAGGACTGGACTGAGAATCAAAATAGGCCCTGGCATTTCAGGTACACAGAGGCCCAATCTGCCCACATAGAGGCCCAAACAGTCCCCACCAGCCCACTAAATACTGACTTTCTATGGCACCTTATAGCAGCCCATCTGGCATTTGCCCTAACCCACAGATTGCCAGTCCGGGCCTGGCACTTCATATAAGTAGAAAAATAAAGTGCTAATAAGTTAGTTAATTTGGGAGCATTGGAATTTACTTATTTTAAGGGAAAACTATAACACCCCAAACAATGTAGGTATCTATAAAAATATATAGCATATAATACCATAAAACAGCTTTATGTAAAACCCTGCTTTATGTAAATAAACAATTTTCATAATAATATTATTTAGTATTTAATAGTATGTGCAATTGGATAATGCTAAATAGAACATTTTTAAGAAATAAGGGCTGCCTCGTGCAATCCTACGATTCAAAGTGCACACAAAAAAACACAAATGAGACATATATGTTAAGTTCTGTCTTTTGCTTATATACTTCTTTGTGTTACAGTTAGAGTTGTAGTATTTCTGGTCAGGTGATCTCTGAGGCAGCACACAGACCATCACAAAATAGTGGTTCGAGGTAAGAGATGTAAAAGGGCAATATTTACTTAAAGGGCACCTATGGGCAGAAAAAAAACCCCCAAACCGAAGGTGCGGGCTAATAGAGCCCGCATTCCAGTTTGGGGTTGTAGTAGTTTAAAAAAAAAAAAAAAAATTGCCCCCTGCATGCGTTGGCTTACTCGCACCGAGAGTGTGGCAGCTTTTGCACATACTGCTCATGCGCATGGACTGTCATGGCGGCTCGCACCGGGAGCTCCCTCCCGGTGCGAGTAAGCCAGCGCATGCAGGGGGCAATTTTTTTTTTTTTTTTTTTAAACTACTACAACCCCAAACCTGAATGCGGGTTCAATCAGCCCGCACCTTCAGTTTGGGGATTTTTTTTCTGCCCATAGGTGCCCTTTAAATATATACCAGTTTCTTTCTTGCAGTCTAGGATTTGTTACTGTTGAGTAATCAGTACTCAGTAATCGAAACCTTGGGGAAATTAAAAATAAAATCTTTATTTAAACCAAATAACTAATTCAAGTATTTAAAGCTGCCGCCCTACTTTTGTCACTGCCCAACATAGGTCAATTCTAGTTAGTTCCTGAGTGTGATTCTTGTCTGAGTTACTGTTCCTTGTCCTTGACCACTGCTGTATTGCTGCCTTGCCTTGGGTTGCCACCTGGCAGGTATTTTTGATGGTTAATTCCAATGTTATTAATAGTAAAAAAAGATAAATATATAGGAAGGCCGGTATTTTTTTCAGGAAAAGGTGGCAACCCTAGCCTTGCCCATTTTCCAATCTTGATTTTATACCTGAATGATTTGTTATTGACATCAGCCTGTTTCTTTTACTACACTTCTGGTTCCAGATTCTGTATCACGCTGACTGTTGGTTATTGACCCCAGCCAGTTGTGATGCTCTCTGACAGTTCCCCTTTAATCCTGTTGTACATTCCTGTTCCCAACGCTTGTCCAGAACCCTCGGCTTGGTTCCCTCACTTTAAGACCTGGCGGTATCTGAGTAGTGCAGGGCTCCTCCCAATGTAAAAGGCAGCTATTACAGGCAGAATGTGAGCCATTACGAGAACCTTGGCATCTGTTCTGGGTTTTGGGATACTGAATGTGGCAGTTAAGGTGTAACATAACTTCAAATGCAACTTATTCAATTTGCATAACTTTTGTGATGCAAAATCCCTTCAAATGTGGATTTTACCAGACCCAACAGGACATTACCCCCTTCTTCCCCCCAATGTCGATCCTGCATATACATGTGCATTCTTGTTAAAGGAAACCAAATAAAAATGTAATGTCCCCCATACATTAAAGGGGTGGTTCACCTTCAAGTTAACTTTTAGTATATTGTAGAAGGGCCAATTCTAAAAAAGTTTTCAATTGATCTTCATTATTTATTTTTCATAGTTTTTTAATGATTTGCAATTTTCTTCTGTTTCTTTGCAGCTTTCAAATGGGGGTCACTGACACCATCTAAAAACAAGTGCTCTGTAAGGCTACAAATGTATTGTTATTGCCACTTTTTATTACTTATCATTCTATTCAGTCCATCTCCTATTCATATTCCAGTCTCTTATTCAAATCAATGCAGGGTTGCTAGGGTAATTTGTACCCTAGAAACCAAATTGCTGACACTGCAAACTATAGAGTTGCTGAATAATAAGCTAAATAACTATAAAACCACAAACAATAAAAAATGAAAACCAATTGCAAATTGTCTCAGCATATCACTTTTTACAGCATACTAAAAGATAACTCAAACGTGTACAACCCCTTTAAAATATGGCATATACGGAGTCATGTGTCTGAGTTGATTTTTTTCTTTCTTGCAGTCTAGGATTTGGTACTGTTCGGTAATCGAAACCTTGGGGAAATTAAAAATAAAATCTTTATTTAAATCAAATAACCAATTCTACAAGGTGTTTAATGACCCAATTAGAATACAGGTAGAATATTAGATACCAGTGCACAGATAATCCTCTTGTGTACTGGCCTTTTGTTTAGAAAGGGAGAGGCGGGAATGGCTTGAATGCCGATAATCTAATTATCTAACAAACAAGGGCAAACAGGGAGTAGCGTTAGTTTCCCTGTTTGTCCTGCTTAACTCAAGAAATAACAAGAAGAAATACATTTATTATGATTACAAACAAAAGCTTTTAAGGCATAGTGACACCTTGTCTTGTCCTAAATGTGGAAAGTGTTGCTATCTCTTTATGGTACAGCTTCACAGGGCATTGGTGCTTTGTGTTTTCTTAAGGGCATTTAAAGGGAAACTGTCATGGGAAAACATGTTTTTTTTAAAAAACGCATCAGTTAATAGTGCTGCTCTGAACTGAAATCCATTTCTTAAAAGAGCAAACAGATTTTTTTAAATTCAGTTTTGAAATCTGACATGGGGCTAGCCATTTTGTCAATTTCCCAGCTGCCCCGGTTCATGTGACATGCGCCAGCACTTTAGGAGGGAACTGCTTTCTGGCAGGCTGTTGTTTTTCCTTCTCAATGTAACTGAATAGTACACAGTAGGACATGGGTTTTACTATTGAGTGCTGTTCTTAGATCTATCAGACAGCTGTTTTTTTGTGTTAGGGAGCTGTTATCTGGTTACCTTCCCATTGTTCTTTTGTTAGGCTGCTGGATAGAGGAAAGGGAGGGGGTGATATCACTCCAACTTGCAGTACAGCAGTAAAGCGTGATTGAAGTTTATCAGAGCACAAGTCACATGACTTGGGGCAGCTGGGAAATTGACAAAATGTCTAGCCCCATGTCAGATTTCAAAATGAAATATAAAAAAATCTGTTCGCTGTTTTGAGAAAGGGATTTCAGTGCAGAATTCTTCTGGAACAGCACTATTAACTGATGCATTTAAAAAAAAATTTTTTCCCATAACAGGATCCCTTTAATGTCATTTTTACACCTACACTTGGAGCCCCTGCATTGATGAGTCTTCTGCTATACACACTATTATTATTTTGCAGACCATGCAAATTCACTTAATTGTTAATGCATTGATGCCGGTATGGTAGTTGGAAACACAGGAATTAAGAGGGATACTGTCATGAGAAAACATGTTTTTTTCAAAACACATCAGTTAATAGTGCTGCTTCAGCAGAATTCTGCAATGAAATCCATTTTTCAAAAGAGCAAACAAATTTTGTTATATTCAGTTTTGAAATCTGACATGGGGCTAGACATATTGTCAGTTTCCCAGCTGCCCCAATCATGTGATTTGTGCTCTGATAAACTTCAGTCACAATTTACTGTTGTACTGCAAGTTGGAGTAGGGTTGCCACCTGTCCGGTTTTGACCCGGACAGCCCGGTATTTTGAAGGGCTGCCCGGGTCAATGCTTCCTGTCCGGTTTTCCAAATAAGGAAAACCAGGCGGGATTAGCTTGATTGACGCCGCGATCGGCCAATCGGCGATCGCATCGTCATAGCTCCGCCCATCGACGTCACGGGCGCTCCTACCGACGTCACGGGCCCGCCCCCCTGTCCGGCTTCAGCCACAGGGAAAGGTGGCAACCCTAAGTTGGAGTGATATTATCCCTTCCCTTTCCTGCCCCCAGCAGCCTAGCAAAAGTCCAATGGGAAGGTAACTAGAAAGCAGCTCCCTAAGGGTTAGTCCACACCAGGCAATTCTGGGAGATTAGTCGCCTCTTGTTTTGGGCGACTAATCTCTTACCCTTGTCTAGCGCTGGCTAAAATGAAAAGTTGCCTGCAGTAGTTCACGTGTGGCTGTGCGCTTTCCGAAATCGCCCGAAGTTGCCTCGGCATGCAACTTCGGTTGATTTTAGAAAGTGCACCGCCCCGTGTGAATTACCGCAGGCAACTTTTCATTTTAGCCAGAGCAAGAAAAGGGTAAGCAATTAAGGATGATTAGTTGCCAAAAACAAGAGGCAATTATTCGCCAGGCACACACGATAACAGCTCCCTGGTAGATCTAAGAACAACACTCAATAGTAAAAGCCAAGTCTCACTGAGACTAATTCAGTTACATTAAGTAGGAGAAACAACAGCCTGCCAGAAAGTAGATCCATCCTAAAGTGCTGGCACAAGTCACATGAATGGGGCAGCTGGGAAACTGACAGTATTTCTAGCAGTGCTGGACTGAGAATCAAAATAGGTCCTGGCATTTCAGGTACACAGAGGCCCAATCATCCCACATAGAGGCCCAAACAGCTTCCACCAGCCCACTAAATTGTGACTTTCTATGGCAACTTATAGCAGCCCATCTGGCATTTGCCCTAACCTACAGATTGCCAGTCCGGGCCTGATGTCTAGTCCCATGTCAGATTTCAAAACTGAATATAAAAAAATGTTTGCCCTTTTGAGAAATGGATTTGTGAGAATTCTGCTGGAGTAGCACTATGAAAAAAACATGACAGTATCCCTTTAACCGTCACTCACACCTGCATCTGGCAATTCATTGTGTTTGTGTATTTACAGTCCCCACAGAGGAGAATTGCACTCATTAATTCATAAAAGCACACAAAAAAGTCACCATGTGGGAATAGGAACACAGGAAAAAAAACACCTGTTTGTAAGGCTCTGGGACATGGTCAGGCATTCTTTTATTTCTGATTTAAATTTATTTAACACAAGATAATAAGTGGCAGTAATGTGGTCTACTAATATGTGTCTCAGCTTTAATAGGCAACATTAATACTGTACATTTTGTTTCTTAAATAAAAAAAAGCAGGTAGCAATAGAAGACTTTTTGTACTTGTTAATTAATCACATTGAGCATAAGCAATATTAAAATATAATATGCTATTCTATTAGCATTTTCTGAAACGTAGCATAGTCGTATGCCTTGAATTGTCCTGCAGCAGCATATACATAATGGAAACCATTATCCAAAGCACCGCCTATCCAGCACGCACACGGTTAATTGGCACGCACTCAACGCAAGGTTGTTCTATTGATGTAGTAAGCCTGCTCTGTCCATGTGGCGCTGCCGGAGCTGCACGTAGTTCACGTGCGTTTGACGTCATATGCCTTGCTTAGACTCAACGCCCCTATCTATCTACCTTTTGTGGGGTCGGGGAGAAGGCACGCGCAAGGGCCTACGCTATTTCCACAAGGGGCAGCATTTTTATAACCAAACACCTGAAGGGCTGAAAATGTGATAGCGTTTTTTGTGTTCCCTATGATATAAAGTACTTTTATTTTAAACGGTTAGAATAGATTATTTTTTTAGCACCGTGAGTTTACACAGTGTCAAGTCCAATTGGTATATATTGCAGCATTCACTTTATGTTAATACATAGTTTACTTGCTTAATCATTAACTTTAATAGTCAAACATTTACCACTGGCATAACTAAGGCAACTAGATATTGCCTTCTCACATCAAATTCCATTGAGCAATATCCCTGGCTTTTAGTTTAAGCCATAATATTTCAGGAAAAGACTGTACTCTATAGAGACCACGCTATCATTGAGCTGATGGAAATAGTCACACTACAGGTGTATCTCTAGTATTGCACCTCCTTGTTATGCCAACAACATTTTGTAAACACTGCATTCCATGTAAGGTTGCCACATGGCCGGCATCTAGGGTTGCCACCTTTTCTGGAAAAAAAATACTGGCCTTCATATATATTTTTGTTTCTCCCCTATTAATAATATTGGGCTCAACCATCATTTTTACCAGCCTGGTTGGTAAAATACCGGCCAGGTGGCAACCTTACCGGTATCATACATTTTGGAAGTAAAAAAGTGGACATAAAAGTTTTTCACTACAAAATTTTTTCGCCAAGCCTGTTTTTGTGACCACACCCCCTAATTACCATGTTCATTTTACAAAACTCGCTAAGGTTATGAAAGTTGAAAATATTTCTCCTTATCTAAACTGTTACAATTACTTATTTTCTTATCTCAAAATTGTTACAAAGTATCTTATTTGTACTTGTTAGCTGTTTTGGGCTGTCTGGCAAAAGTTAGAAATTTTGTGTCTTTCTGGCTGTTCAGTGCAGAGAAAAACGGGACTTTCCAGTACAAATGAGGGACTGTCCGACCGAAAATGGGACAGTTGAGAGGTATGCGGTATTTTACCGACATGGCCGGTAAAAATTATTATGGTTGATCCCAATGTTATTAATAGTGAAAACACATAAATATATAGGAAGTAGGGTTGTCACCTTTTCTGGGGGGAAAAAACAGCCTTCCTATATGTTTATGGTTTTTTCCTATAAATAACTTTTTTTTACCGACCAGGCCAGTTACAGTGGTGTGAAAAACTATTTGCCCCCTTCCTGATTTCTTATTCTTTTGCATG
>CM044434.1:61665632-61676462 GCA_024363595.1 Xenopus borealis | reverse complement strand
ACTTGTACAAAACTTGCTGCTACTGATATCAGGAGAGATACCTTCATCTGTTATACAACAAACACACTTGATTCCACATCCACTAAAGGGTTAACTATCATACAAACAGACTAGCAATTCCATTCTGCATGCAGAGGGCTAAGGCTCAGAGTTACACACTTCTGGACTAGGGTCGTTTAAAGCAGTGCTGTCCAAGTTTTGTGTTAAAAAGGGCCAGAATTTTGGCAGAATATGGCACACAAGGCAGAGTACGGCACACACAGGGAGCAAAGGACAGGCACAGTATGGCACACAAGGGAGCATAGGGCAGGCAGAGTATAGCACACAGGGAGCATAGGGCAGGCAGAATTCAGCAAGAGAAATGAAAACCTATCAAGACTCCCAAGATGAACAGTTCATACTGTGCTACATACGGAGACACAATGCTTTTACCCTCCATCAGTTTGTCTGAGATGTGATTAGGTGAACAGCAAGAGCACTTTCAGTCTGGATCTGGTGTGAACTGTACAGGGCTTCAGAGGTGTGAACAATAGAGGTGTTACAGGTGTGAATAATACAGGGGGGATTACGTGTGAATACATTACTTATATTACAGTTACACTAAGGAAGCAGTAACAGCAGGCAGACTTTCATGTGGGGCCACACAAGGGGGGTTGTAGGCTGCAAGTTGGACAGCACTGGTTTACGGCATAAAAGACAAACTTATTAAAATTTATATTATTATTATAAAAGGTATAACAGTGTAAATCAACAGAAATGTTTTGCAAAAAGAGACATACATTAAAAATACAAACACTTTATAAAACTAAAAGGAAAAAATAAAATAAAACCTATACTTTGCTCTAAAAATAGAATGTCCTAGTTCTGGAGGCAAAGGGAAACAAACTGGATAAACCCCCATGGAAATTGGTCCTTTTAAGTAAATCAAAGGTTTAGTCAGAAGAGATGACTATTTATCAGTAGTTTCATGGTATCAGGTAACCCGACACCCCCCACTCAAGCATGCGGCCCTGCCTAGGAGGGCTCCATGGGCTTTCACCCCTCCACATGACCAACCAGACACGGCTTGAGTTTTTTTATGACCTGCTGTCAGTAGGGACTGGAACAATATAATAACCATAGCTCCTAACAGAAACATAGTGGAGAAATGCTATTCATTGGGTATAGCTCCTCCCACTGACTTCTTAGATACTAAACATCAATACTGTGTGACCTGCCTGGCCTAGATATTCCCATCTGATAAACCAAGAGCCAGAACTAATCATGTTTGGACTCTTTTAAAAGCTAACGTGGCATTGAATCCATAACCAATTTCTTATGGCATTGGTTTAACAGGTATGGATTTGTGGGATGATAAATATGTTTAAGTATAGGTTATAATGTGACCTCCACTTCACCTATGAGAGGCTTTGCTGTGAACTTTAAGTTCTCCCTCCATGGGCTTTCACCCCTCCACATGAAACGGCTCTTATGAGCCATGGCTTGGAGCAGGGTATTGACTCCTTTACACATGGCTGATTCCAGACTTTAGAGAGTCCGGTTACTTAACTGATTTTGGTGCAGAAATGTTTTTTCATGATACCTTGGCCTGTTTTATTAACTCTTGCATTACTGTATTATGACACCTCATTATAGGAAAAAGGGTATATTAACAGAATACCAGAATATTTTTCTTCAGACATAGGATTCCTCTGATCGATAGTCTGGCTCCAACTCCCAGAGGCCCCAGCCTCTTTAGTCTTCAACCCTTCCTTTAAGGTGTCCATTCACGGGCTGATAAGAGCTGCCGACAGACCCAGTCAGCAGTTTATCGGCCTGTGTATGGGGCCCTTCGACAGGCTGCTCTGAATGATATCTGGTCAAAAGTTGGCCAGATGTCGATCGGGCAGGATTAAAAATACCGTTGGATCACGGCCGGATCTGTTTGTTGATGCAGCCCCACGATCCGACTGCCCGCTTACCTTCATTATGATCTGATCGTAAGGCCCACGATCGGATCAGCCCGATGTCGCCTGCTTCAATGTGGACATATCGGGGAGAGAGCCGCTCATTTGGTGGCATCGCCCAACTAGTGGATCTCTCAGTGTATGGCCACCTTTACTTTGTTCTATGTTTAAGTGATCGATTCCCTTTGCCGTCAGAGTAATATGTACTATGCACTGCTCATCATGGCCCTTCCAGCTTACATTCTTTTCTTCAGACTGTGACCATGCCTCCAGTTGACCCTTCACCACAAAGTGGCCATACACAATCTGATAAAAGCTGCCAATTTGGTAGTTTATTGGCACATGTATGGGAACCATGAAAAGACCTGCCTGATATCTAGCCAAAAATATTCCAGATATTGGTAAGCAGGTTTTGAAAGAAAAAAAAAATCCCATCAGGGCAAGGACTTCATGACCTCATTGATGCAAGCAGCCTGCATTTACAGAAACCTGAGGACCAAACAATAAGATCAGCCCAATATGACCACCTCAAGATGAGCACATTGGGAAAAGATCTAGTTTTGGGACCATGCCAGTGTATAGGCTGCAGTTTGTACGGTCTACAGAAGGGTAAGAATTAAACATGGCTGTTTGTAATTTTGTATCTGTATATTTGGAAAAGCCAATGTTTAAGATACTTATCTTATATGATGCACGTTAAAGCTCTTGGAAGGCTCAGGCAGTGCCGGGGTTAATTTGTTGTTCCGCTCTGGAAAGAGACTTATAAAGGATAAAAAAGATGGACAACTTCGCCTGGGACTTTTTATTCGGAAATAACTGGACTGCACAATGTTCTTGATTAGCGTTGGCTAGGCTTTAAATACATTCCCCAAAGCAGTGGCCAGCGAACAACTTGGTTTAACAGTCCTACTTACTGGTTTGATTGGACACTAATTGAAATGGTGAGAGTGATTGAAAATGTCACTGGTGGGATTAGTTTTTAGGGTTTAAATTTTCTGTGGGGTTACTATGTTATTTACTTAATAAAGAGCTCGACTCGAAACATGTCGCGATTATTAAAACAACTTTAACTTTTGCAGCAACGACCTGCGTGTGGCCTATTATTCACCACATTTTTATGTTTACAATATGCTTTAATGGACGGAAGCAGTGGTTGAAGGTCAATGTTATGGAGTCTGCGTTCATCTTTTGTTTATAACAATAGAACTTATACCTTTAGCATGAGAAGAAAAAATGTTTGATGCTTATTCTAAGTAATAGCCCTGTGGACTTTCAATTTGTGAGGTCATTCGTTCTGTGGGAAAAAAAACAGGTGTAAAGTACAGGCCTTTAAAAAGGAAAGCAGCAAATGTTCATGTTGCTTATAGTGCATTTCTCTCTGAAAACTGGATTGAAAAAGGTCATTGCAGACACTGTTCAGAACAACAAATCTGATTAAAAAAAAAAGTAGTTTTGAGAGGGGGAAAACAAAGTGCAGAAAATGATAGGCTGCTCAGCCAATATGATCTCAAATGCTTGAAGACGTGGAAGAAAATGGAAAACTTCCATTCAAATGCTTCAAGTGCTGAAGAGGTTACAATTTACCACAGAGCACACTGACTTGTTCTAAAGAGAAGCGGCATAACATTTTATGGACTGGTGAAAGGAATATTGTCCTCTAGGGGCTGCAGATACTGAATTCAAGCCACAATACACTGAAGACAGTGAAGCATGGTGGTGCAAGCATCATGATATGGTGTTGGGTCCATGCATCTCATACCAGGGATCAAGGATAAGTTTCAATATATACTTGAAGAGATCACGTTGCCTTATGCAGAAGAGGAAATGCCCTTGAAATGGGGTTTCAAGAAGACAACCCCAAACACACCAGTAAATGTCTGACACTGACTTTTTTTTTTGAACAGCCTTATAACCCGTTCTTCACTTTCTGCAAAGGAATAACAAATTTGATGTTTGTTTGTGTTTTGATTTGGAATAGAAAGTGCAGTGTTCCAATGCCTTTGTGGGTATGGAAAAGATTTGCAGCTTTATTCACTTTAACACACTGCTGCTATTCTGAACACAACTAATGATATACCGTAGATTTCAGTGGATCATCTTATACCTTGAGCCACCATTGCGATATTGGTGTGCTCAATTACTGGTCACTCAAGAGAAGATTCGTTTCTAAGTGTAACGGGAATTAGTAAGTAACATTCACAGCTGTCTGTGAGACATTGAAATATAAAGTTTTTATGATAAAACAAAGGCATGAAACTAGCTCCAGAGTTGTGCGGAATAAGGTAGCCACTATGTAGACTGACCGCATACATGAGGCTCTGTATAGCCTGTTTTTTATGCAGCCAAAACTTGCATGAGCCAAGAGTACGCACCTGCTTTGAGGTCACTAGGAGCAACATCCAAGGGTTGTTGAGTTGTGTGAGCACAGTGTAGAATATAAGCCAGAGGGGAAGACAATCCCACATTAAAATACGATTTTAAAGGGGGCAGACTCAAGAGACAATAGTTAAGCCAACCCATAGAAAATGTATGCAAAATCTAAATGCTTCTGGTTACAACCTGGAAGGATAAAATGCAGTCAATTAGCTAATGTGCCTGCATCTCAGCATTGCAACAACCTGCAGTCTTAAAATGCAGTGTTGCAACAGCACAAGTTATACATGATTTTCTTACTAGGTGGGGCAGGGATTTTGAAAAACAGCTGACAGGCAAGGTTTTACAGAAACTCCATTTCAAGCCAAAGGAAGACACCCAAATGCTAACATGTTAAGACTGCTGAAAAATATAATTTAGTAAAACCAGAGCCATAAGCCAAAAAACATTTTTTAAATAAAGCTAGAGACAAAGTATCACTTGGAATAAAAACGTTTATTTCAAGCAGCTATGCCAGGAATGACATTCTGTACAAAGCACTTGTATGAAACGGCATTTAATATTCCTCTCCTTCATCCTCTCCCTCAGTAGAGTCCGTGCCCACTTCCTCATAATCCTTTTCTAAAGCAGCAAGATCTTCACGCGCCTCAGAAAATTCACCCTCCTCCATTCCTTCACCAACATACCAATGCACAAAAGCTCGTTTTGCATACATAAGGTCAAACTTATGGTCCAGACGTGCCCAGGCTTCTGCAATAGCCGTTGTGTTGCTGAGCATACAGACTGCACGCTGCACTTTAGCAAGATCACCACCTGGAACCACAGTAGGTGGCTGGTAATTTATTCCCACCTATTAAAGAAAGGATGCAAATTAATACAAAATATAACTCAATGTGCCAACTGCACTTTAAGTCTAATGCAGGATAGCTAAACTACATAAGAATGCAAATTCAATTTCAAAATAAATAAAATCTTACGGAATTTATCCTTGAATATTCAGGCCTGCTACTAAAACAATCATAGGCTAAGACACTAACGCATTTACTCAGGATGTATTCTAGGCTTACCTTAAAACCTGTTGGGCACCAGTCAACAAACTGTATAGTACGTTTGGTCTTGATTGCTGCAATTGCAGTATTCACATCTTTTGGAACAACATCTCCACGGTATAACATGCAGCAGGCCATGTACTTGCCATGTCGAGGGTCACATTTTACCATCTGGTTAGATGGCTCAAAACAGGCATTTGTGATTTCAGACACAGAAAGCTGCTCATGGTACGCCTTCTCAGCAGAAATGATGGGAGAGTAAGTTACAAGAGGGAAGTGTATACGAGGATATGGCACCAAATTGGTCTGAAATTCTGTTAAGTCCACATTGAGGGCCCCATCAAAGCGCAAGGAGGCTGTAATAGAAGAGACTATCTGGCCAATAAGACGGTTCAAATTGGTGTAGGTAGGGCGCTCAATGTCCAGATTCCGCCTACATATGTCATAAATGGCCTCATTATCCACCATAAATGCACAGTCAGAGTGCTCCAGTGTAGTGTGTGTGGTAAGGATGGAATTATAGGGTTCAACTACAGCTGTTGACACTTGAGGGGCTGGATAGATGGCAAATTCCAGCTTGGACTTCTTGCCATAATCCACAGATAGCCTCTCCATAAGTAAGGATGTAAATCCAGAGCCTGTTCCTCCTCCAAAACTGTGGAAAATCAGAAAGCCCTGAAGACCTGTGCATTGGTCAGCCTGAAAAAGAACATTTTTTTTTTATTTTTAGAAAAGGCCATATAAAAGGAAAGACCAAAATTGTCTCATATCACAGTCAACATTAGACCGAGTTATTGTAATGGTAAGCTACCCTTAAGGGTTAGAGTAGAAGTGGGAATTTGTTGCCCACGGTTAAAACTAGCAACTGCTGCCAATGTCTCCCAAAAATGCCCTCCCAGTGGCAATAAATGGACACCGGTGGTAAAACATACACACATCTTTGCATTCCAAAGTGGCCTCGTAAGGAAACTTAGAAAAATTAGGGAGGTGTCATACTGACAATTACTTTTTCTGGAGATATTTTGAAAGCAGCAGTACAGATTTAACAGTGGATGACAAATCCCCACTTCTGCCGTCATCATAAGGATGATATCATGCCTTCTGAACTACTCCAGGCACACAATTCTCCATTTTGTGGACAAGCACCAGACAACAGATATTTCACCTCTCTAGATGGAAAATGTCAGATTCAGGAATTTTAACTTTTAAAACACTGGTTGAGAATACACGTGTGCAACAAAACAAGGCCACCTGGATCTGCAATCTCTGGTCAGGCAAACCCTACAAGGACACTAGCATCTTGGGCAACTAACATTGAGAGTAATTGCCCCAGGCAGTGAAGCATCCAAAATAATGCAGTGTCATACATCACCAAGAGTTTCAGCAGAAACTTTTCGGGCCATCTTATTCCCCTGACAGTGCCATTACAAACATTTTTCATCGGTTTTCCAATCAAGCAAACAGAAGTTCACAAGGTTGGTTACAGGTGGTTCTCCTCCAGCTAAATTATGTTGGCAGAAGTCCTTAGGCACACAGCAGGATTCTGGGTTTTTTATTTTCAGTACTAAAACAAAACCATCATACACATGACCTACAAAACAACTTGTAATACATCAACTTACCAGCTTCCGAACTCTTTCCAGCACCAGGTCAATGATCTCTTTTCCTACAGTGTAGTGCCCACGTGCATAATTATTGGCAGCATCCTCCTTACCAGTTATAAGCTGCTCAGGGTGAAAGAGCTGCCTATATGTCCCATTACGAACCTCATCTAGAAGAGAACATGTCTTTTAGGCTATGCATAAGCAGTGGAAATTAATTTACGGGTCTTGATTATATTGCATGTTTATACAGTATTTTGAATAGTGTTGCGGCCACACAAAGAATAACAAGAGACTTAATTTTTGTACTTATTCTAACCCACTTTTTAAAAAAGGGACTACATTGAGTGCACAGATTCAGCACACAGTGCAAAGCACAGGGTGTGATTGGGGGCCACAAGTTTCCTCCCATTGTCAGGGGCAGACCACTAAAGTAGGTGCTTTTCTGCAGTGGAGGAAAGTTTTTATGTAACAGGTGCCCTTTAACAAGGGCTGCAAAGTGGAATAGGAAAGTTGCAGAAGCACTTGCAAGCACGGTTCTAGAACAGCTTCTACAAAAATTACAAGACAAAGAAGAGGTGAACTCATACCTATGACGGCAGGTTCCAGGTCTACAAATACTGCTCTCGGAACATGTTTGCCTGCTCCAGTTTCACTAAAGAAGGTATTAAAGGAATCATCTCCACCTCCAATTGTTTTATCACTAGGCATCTGACCATCTGGTTGAATCCCATGTTCTAGGCAGTAAAGCTCCCAGCATGCATTACCAATCTGAACTCCAGCCTGGCCAACATGGACAGATATACACTCACGCTGTGAAGACAAAAAAAAAAAAATTAATTACTGGTCACCATAATGCCATAGGAAATCAGCCTCATTAAATACACGTAAACTTCACAGAACAAATATAGCCCCCTCTACAGATGTTCTAGAGTTAGGTGGCAACAAATCGCCCTAAAATACCACCTTAATAAATATGTATTGTATAAGACTATAACCTCCGACACTGCTGTATTAAAAATATAGTGTCCTTTAATCCATACCCACCATTATGTGTCCTAAAATACACTCCCTCATGGCCACCACCATTTTATAAGTGCAGCTCTGACCCGCCAGTTTCCAGTTTCAGTAAGACGTATGAACCTTTGTAAGCGCTCTTCAATTACCCTGTCTGTATGTCAACATTTGTCATTTTCCCACACCATTTACAAGTGGGCCTGTCATTTGACCTGCCGTCTGATGAAACAATAGAACTATTCAGTGCACGAACATCTGAGTGGAACATGTTGAACAAGCTCCCTTGAAAACCGAAGAGAGCAGGGCCGCTTTCTAAATCAAGCTATCACAGTTGCCATGTCAAACCGGGCATACATGGGAAGATCTGTTCATATGAAAGCTTTGCCAAACAAATGGATGATTGCCCCATTTCTCTACCCACATGCTGAGCCAAGTTGGGCTGAGCAAATGGTTTTGCCCTTAAACAAGCCAGCAGACTAGGCAACAGCACACAAAGCACCGTCACTCCAGTGGCAAAAAGCCTACAATTGCAACCTTGTAAATACTCTGACCCTGGCTGCAAGTTTAATAACTTGATCGTTTAAAAATGCTCATTGCCAAAAATAGCATTTTTCCAATGTCAAAGCATTTACAAGGCTAGCTTATGAAGTATTTGTGGGTTTTTTTGGACCAGCGAAAGACTAAACATGGCTATGATCTGGCTTCTGCTGCACAGTTTCAGTGTACGCATATAAACAGAGGCTGCTTTTAAAATCAGTTTCATAAAGCACACATCTATGCTCTGCCAGTGTACTTCATTCTGCAGAGAAATGCCAAACACTGGTTTAACTTTTTTCACTTAAAATTTGGCAACTCTAGTACAGAATAGCAAAAAAAAAACAAAAAAACACAACTGGATTAGTGGAGCCGCTGTATTGTTACTCAATGAGTACTCTTTCTTATAGTCTGACAGATCAATTGCAGAGGCCACTCTGAAGCCATTGTCATCTGCTGGGAGTGTTCTAGAGGCATCTTTAAAGGGGTTTTGTTTATGGCTGACGTGGCTTTTTCCAGTGTTTATTGCTATGCCTTGCCCCAGACCTGCTTTCTTTTTTAATTGAATAGGAAAACTAGTTGAAGCATGAATTCACAAACAAAACACAGACTGTGCCACATGACGTCCTGTAGGCATACCTCCCAACTGTCCCTTTTTTGGAGGGACAGTCCCTCTTTTGAGAGCTCAACCTGCAGTCCCTCATTTCTACTGGAAAGTCCCTCTTTTCTCTGCACTGAACAGCCAGAAAAAGAAACAACGTTTCTAACTTAATTGGCTTTTGTCAGAGAGCACAGAACAGCTAACAGGTGCAAATAAGATACTTTGTAACAATTTTGAGATAAGAAAATAATTGTAACAATTTTGTAAAATGAACAGGGTAATTAAGGGGTGTGGCCACAAAATGTGGCAAAAATGTAGCCACGCTACAAGAAAAACATTTTTGTCCCTCTTTTTACTTCCAAAATGTTGGGGAGGTATGCTGTCGGTACAATGGCACTTGTACAGGCTTCTAAGGTTTCAACGAACAACTTGTAGCAGCAAGAGTCACACTAGTAGTCTGTTCTATAAATAAGTAAGAATACGGGTGCTTAGCAGGTTTAGCACGTGTCCTTTTGTGTAGGTCGCCCCCTGTCGCTTGCTTCTAACATCTCCGCAGTCAAGCGCGCTGGAAACCGGCTCAGCCTGTTTAATGGGCGGAACCGACTAATCCCCCCGCCCTTTAACAGAAGTGACGTTCGTCGCCACCCGAGACTCCTTCCGCCCCACCCAGAAAAGTCACAGTCCTGTGACGCACATTAGTCGAAAAAGAAGCAGAACTTACAAGTGGAAATAGTTCCGGCCCTGGTCACATCAAGAACATTCCCCTAATTTATAACTCAACTGCAACACACGGCACCCAATTAGAAACGCAGCCCTCAATCTGAATATTTTCGAACGCTTTAGTCTCAGCGGTAAAAAAAAGTCACTGACCTGAACCATCTAAGTACTAGTGACTTTAAATTAGTGTTAGTCCTCCCCAGCAGATAATTAGAACTCACCATTTTGTGATTAAATGTGTGCGCCCTGATAGAAGTGACTTAAAAGATCCGTCCTCTTACAGCCGCCCGCTCTGGCTCAGTTGACTATAGACGCGCTACGGGTCTCCGCCAACACAGCAACTGGCAGCTCCCGCCCAGAGAGGCTCTAATATATCCGTGCTCGAGGCGGTAGCAGCGTTCATTGGCTGTGGTGAACCGGCATCACTATACGATTGGAGGTTTTGAGTTTTGAATGGACAATCTTGGGAGTGCCAGCTGAAGGCGTAGCGACAGCCCGAATTCTTGCCACCAGATGACAGCAATGTAGCAATTCTGTGTAAAATCTGTAACATTTGTTGCTTCCTCACGGAAGCGAACTAGGAGTACAGGCACATTCTGGAACACTTGTGTGACAACTTTACAACTGCGTAAGCCAAAGAACGCACAAGTTCACATGCCAAAAGGTCTCTCTCAAGGTTATCATTCCAGAGGGCTGTATTCTGCCAGCTAACCTGGGAAAACAAGAAATAATTGGGTTAAAGGACTAGGAAAGTTAAACTAAAGAAGTAGCTAGAAATGTTGTACATTATGTTTTGTGCTTCTGTACCAGCCCAAAGCAACCACAGCCCTTTAGCAGTAAAGATTTGTGCCTCCAAAGATGCCCCAGTAGCTCCCCATCTTTTCTGCAGATTCACTGATTATTAGGGATGGCGCACAGTTCGCGCCATCCCTACTGATTATTATTAACATGTATTTCTATAGCACCAACTTATTTTGTAGTGCTGTAAAGTG
>CM044434.1:61632018-61655865 GCA_024363595.1 Xenopus borealis | reverse complement strand
TGAGTGATGGCTAGAAGCCCGAAAAACGGTAAGTCCTAAGCGAATTGAGGGCAGGCCAAGGGCTTTTTAAGGATATTACAAATTTACTGGCATACCAGCCCCGGCCTTGGTATGTGTTTTACCAGTTAGGACAGTAATATTGGCAACTGGGTGGCAACCTTAGCTTCAGATAATAAAATAAAGAAAGAAAGCTTCACTGGTGCTCCTTGTATTGTAAAGAGATTTTTGACTTATTGGAATGCACCAAATTCACTATTTTGGATTCCATCCCATCCAAATCTGAATTTGCATATGCAAATTAGAGGAGGGAAAGGAAAAAACGGAAAAAGAATGTTTTACATCCTTGTTTTCAGACGAAAAGGCACGTGATTTCCCTTCCCACACCTATATGCAAATTAGGATTCAGATTTGGTTAGCCCACACACAAGGAGTCGACCAAATCCTGTTTTTATTTTTAAATTGAACAATTCCTTTAAGGCTTAGTCCAGACGGGGAGATTCGGGGGCGATCTGTCGCCTGGCGACTTTTTGCCGCGACAGATCGCCCCGAATCTCCCCGAATAGCTAGGCATCGGCGAGGCTTAAAAGCGCCGGCGCGTGTTCACATGGAGCGGCGCGATTTTAAAAATCGCACCACTCCGTGTGAATTAGCGCCGGCGCTTTTAAGCCTCGCTGGTGCCTAGCTATTCGGGGAGATTCGGGGAGATCTGTCGCGGCGAATCTCCCCGTCTGGACTAAGCCTTAGAGTGTGGGAGAAAACCTATGCAGTTGTGATGAGTGACTTTTTTTCACCAGGTTTTGCAACAAAAAAAAGACGCCCTTAGACTCCACTGGGTGAAAAATATTTGTCTCTCATCAGAAACTTTTGTTGGCCATAGACCTAAATGCATTTGGCAAATTTTTCATTGTTGCGCGAATTTGTGGCGAAGGGAGGAGGTTTCATTCGACCATCACTACATCATGCACATCAATGATTAAAGGCGCTCTTGACTGGGGGCATCCTAGACGTCATACAGACACTAGGAGAACATGATGTAAAAGCGCATATATACAGAGACCATGCATAAACATGCACCCCATAGTACACTGGGTCTGGCTCTGCACCTCACGCCAGTTGAAAAATCTGTCACTAGGTGCAGCACCAGTGCTTCCTGATTTATGCTTCTTGTACCCTGGTTTGCAGGAAGTAAATGACCCCTACAAACACTTTGCAGATATTGCCCTTACCAGTATTGATCATGAAGCTCCAGTACTTCTGCCTCATGCTCAAAACCAAAAATCAGCTTTCAACAGTTTTTTTTCCCAAAGTAACCTAGTACCATTGTGTAGCGCCTTGCAAGTTTCTATATTCAGAAAACTGACATACCAGCAACCATACTGCAGATCCCCCAACAACAGGGGGGTTCAGACCACAGGTTCTGTTTTACGGCTGCCCCTGGCCCTCTTGTGTCAGTTTAATTTTTAGGTGGGGTGATTGTTTGCTGCATTGAACACCACATGCAAGGCCTCCAAAGTTTGCTTCTTAGGGGGGCCTGGTTGATACTTTTTATGCCAGTTTCAAACCATCATTTTCATTACTTTAGTCCATAAGGCAGCACACAAAGGATTAAATTCTTAGCACCTCCTGGTAGGACAGGTAGCACATGAATATGAAAAAACATTGATTTATTAAAGACCACCTTTATGTTATTATATTATTACATACTGTTGCATATGTTTATTTGGGGAGGGTGAAATGTGTGCTGCCTTACAGACTAATGGAAAAAAAAATTAGATTTGGTAAGTAGACCAGTTTTCTATTCCTATCTTCCAGCAGCACATACAAGGGAAATTACTAGCTCTTAATTTCGATTTGGAAGTATAATTTCTGCATCTACACACCATCCAGCTGGTATTATATGCATAAAAAAAGCATAGTGTAGCATAGTTTTGTTTAAAGACTCCTTATGCTCCTACTTGATTACTACTATTAGAAAAATATAGAGTGGTTCACAAGGAATAGTACACACGTACTAAGCAAACAATTTAAATCCCATGGAAAAACACTTGACGTTATGCAATATTTACTTCCATTATAAATCATTTCACTGGAGGAAGAGCAGCACTTTCTGAGCACATTGAGCTGACAACTGTACCTACAAAGTGTTGGGTTGTAAAACCTTGTTTAGGAATATTAGTATATGAGGTATTTCACAGGAATTGAGGAGCAGGTTTTGATTTACACACCAGTTAGACTAGGTTTTCCAAGGTTTGCTGGAAAACATACTCAGTTAGCCCCCAGTGATATGATGGAGGCTATAGGAAGGTTTCAAACCATTTTCTTACTCCAATCCTGTATTGTATTTACCTCTCAGTCACAAGGGGGGGAACTTGTGCCTCTCTGAAATAAACAGGAGCCTTGGGTCTGGAGGCAGGAATATGTGTCAGGCATATTCCAGCCATATGCAGCCTTTTCTCTTTATCTTTTTAGTTAAAGTTATGGTGGATATACACTGAAAGATCCACTCATTTAGTGAGGCAACCAAATGAGTCAACCTTTTCCCCAATATGGCCATCTTGATGTCCACAATGACACAGATACAGGCCATCCATTGGGACAAGAACTGCATCAGCAAGCCAATTCATTCCTCATCCTGATGAGATTTTCAAAACTGCCCAATCAATATCTGAAAGGATAAACTGAACATTTGAACTAGTAAAGGCACTGGGCATGGAAACTCAAAATCAATAATTATGAAATTGCATACACATATGCAACATGAGCAGTTAAAGATGTAACAGATTCTTAAGTGCATAAAGTTTTGCAGTCTACATATTTTCTTTTAATTTCAGAGCTATAAGTTTTTATTAACTGGCAATATAATATTTTTTTGACCTGCTGGTCAGTTCTTGTAACTGTACAGTCACAGACCGTGAAAAAGATACACCTCCAAGGGTTAATAGAGAAGTGTACGGATGTTGCTCTGTTCAGAAAACTGGTACGAAGCCTCAGATGTCCTCCATCCCATCATCTTCCTGAGCAGAGCAACATCACAACAAACGTGTTTTCCTTCTCACACAGTTCATCTATGACCCTTGTTGAAAATGAAGGTGCAGATTTGGCATAAGAAAAGCAGTAAACACTTTTAAAGTGTACGCGGTTCTGCACAGTTGACTTTAATTTTCTTCTGTTTTAACCATTCTTTGGTATATCAACTTGTGTGTGCTTAAAGGGAAACTGTTTTTTTTTAAATGCATCAGTTAATAGTGCTGATCCAATAGACTTCTGCACTGAAATCCATTTCTCAAAAGAGCAAACAGATTTTTTTATATTCAGTTTTGAAATCTGACATGGGGCTAGACATTTTGTCAATTTCCCAGCTGCCCCAGTCATGTGACTTGTGTCAGCACTTCAGGAGGGAACTGCTTTCAGGCAGGCTGTTGTTTTTCCTTCTCAATGTAACTGAATAGTACGCAGTGGGACATGGGTTTTACTATTGAGTGCTGTTCTTAGATGTACCAGGCAGCTGTTATCTTGTGTTAGGGAGCTGTTATCTGGTTACCTTCTCATTGTTCTGTTGTTAGGCTGCTGGGTGGGGGAAAGGGAGGGGGTGATTTCACTCCAACTTGCAGTACAGCAGTAAAGACTGATTGAAGTTTATCAGAGCACAAGTCACATGACTTGAGACAGCTGGGAAATTGACAATATGTCTAGCCCCATGTCAGATTTCAAAATGAAATATAAAAAAATCTGTTTGCTCTTTTGAGAAATGGATTTCAATGCAGAAATTTTTTTTTTCCCATGACATGATCCCTTTAAGGATTTGCTGCATGACTCTTTTTGAATTTCAGTTCATGAATTGATACCCTGACATTTTCCTGCAGATTTTATATTTATATCAACAATGACAAGCGTTCCTGGTATAGAGGCAGCAGTGATATTGCCACCACAATGTTTCCTACAAGGAATAAGCCATGGATGCAGTATTTCGTTTTGCCAAACAGAACACCCTTTTTTCAAGCCAAAAAGTTCTATTTTGGCAGCATTCATACCTAAAACATTCTTTGTGGTCTATAGCAAATGCAAGAGAGCAGCAAATGTTTTTTTGGATAGTAGTGGCTTTTTCCCTTGTAACAATGCCATGCACACAATTGTTATTCAGTATTCTTCTGAGGGTGGAACAATGATATTCACAATTATAAGAGACATTGAATTCTTTTTGTCCAGTTATGGGGAGGTTAATAATGGTGTTGAATTTCCTGACAGAGGACTGGTGGTATCCAAACTTTTTAGGTCTGAAAGCTCTTCTAACTGGGTTCGCATAAATAACTGTTTTTTGTAGGTCCACAAAAAAAATTTCCTTTTTATTAAACACCAACTGGGCCTAGGTGAATTAAGTGTGGATTGCATTTATTACATTTCAGTATACCAATTGAACAGTGGTCAAGCCAAGAATAAGGACATAAAAATATAATACTTAATGGCTGTAGTGAATCGAATTTCCCCACTCAAGTTCAAAGCTCTTTTAGAGCGATAAATGGTCTTCACAGCATTGACGGTAACTGCAATTGGATCACATTTAAACAGACAATAATATAATCACGAACATAATTAGATCATATATACATATATCACATATAGTTTTACATATATACAGTATGTGTAAGTAAAAACTTTGTTAAAGTACAGCAGACTGCCATACAGTATGAGTATAGACTGACTGGGTCTATAAAACAATCATTACAGAGCAGCTGTAATCACCAGTGGATGTGTTATGAAGTGCTTGCTAAAAAGAAAACTGTTTTTTGGTAGCCCTTTAATTGATGGGGTCTTTTGAGCTTGCAAGTTACCAATAAATATGCCTTGCAGAATATATCAAAAGGAAATGTAGAATCCTAAGGCTCCAGCACTTCTGTGTTATGGTTGCCGATTATGCCAGGTTGCAGCTAAAGAGTTAAAGGAACAGGCTTATCTCACCCAATCAAAATACAGTAAAATGTTAGGCACTTTTGTGACATGGTTCAGAAACTTCTATTAATAGAAAGTATAGGTATTTTTAAATATCATGCTTTTCAGACTAAGATGGTATCAAGTGCATATAGGTGATGACATGGTGTTTGTACAATTAAAAACATTTAACCATACACTGACAGAGTGTGTCATTTTCATGACTATAGTGGAAAAAAGGGCTACAGATATGTGCATCTATTGTAAATCCTGTACTGGGACAGACAAATCCACCTCAATATAGGCATTAAAGATTGTGTGAGAACTAGACAATGTCTCATAATTCATTCAGTTATTCTTTGGAATGGAATGTGTTTGAGGACGGAGAAATAATATACAAATAATACATGAAAATGTGCGGTCAAATTTAAGGCACAGATGAAATCATTGTAATAAGCAATAAGGCTCAATAAGGTTTGTGGCATTGTCTTCAAACTTGGCACTCTAATCTAACACTAATAATTTGCCTGAATGTTGTTGGAGAAGTAATTATTTGCACCACAAGACCACAGATATTTACATAAAACAAAAAGACTGATACGCATAACTAACTCTTAGAGGATATTCTGTTTCACTCATAACTTAATCGTTGGTGACAAATGTCTTTCACAGATTTAAGCAGCTTCCCTATTATGGCATACTTTTTGTTTTTCCTACTCTACCCACTTCTGCAAACCAAAAAAAATGTTAATTTTGGGACTAATCTTCTTTCACATCTTGTGTGGCATGCAAAAACAAGTATCATATGTCTGAAATAAACACCTGTGATTACTTCTCCCGGAGAACACAAACACCAGCATCACATCTCTGAGTAGCCATAGATGTTACGACAGCCCAGCTGTCAATAAGAGGATCGTAACATTCGACACTATTTAGAAGAGAGTTCCCATCATAGCTGAAAAACAATAAGAAATATTATTGATTTGTTTTCTGTCTTATTAAAATCACCAACTGGTATAAATCTTGTCACACTCCAATCTAGAATATTCCTGTTCTGAATCAGGTTGTTGAAATGTGTTTTAATATGCAGTTTTTTGATACACAGGTGCATGCCGAGTGACACTTTTGTAAGTAATTGATCAAATAGGTACTAGATACCTGTCGTAGATCCTGCTCAATGTACCAACCCATCCAAAAATCACACAACAAAGAATGTGATAGTCAGTATGCTGAAAGGAAACAATACAGCTGAACCGGAAGAGTGGCCTAACATACAGAATGCAGAAAACAGAATTCATTGGCTGATTTGTGTATGAGACAGGGGTGGCCCTTAGCATTTAGGATTAGCCAAAGGAAGATACTACTATAAAAGTAAAAAAAAATATTTATTTAGATGAAGCAGTGTTTTTCTTATCAGGACCTGAAGGAAGAACCCTATACCAAGTTAAATATTGGGAGTGCATTACCAGAATTGTATTATTACGATTGTCTTTGTTAGTCAGCCACAATAAAATAATATTTTTGTTTCATAAGATCTGTAAGTCTTGTTTGGATAAATAGCATTGTACACTCTGGTCTTTTGAGACCAAAGACTAGTAATAACCAGAGAGTGCAATTGTTTTTTGCACCTTGGCAGAGTACTTTAAAGGAGAAGTTAACCCTGTTGGCCCCAAATGCCTCCCCCCCATAGGCCCCCCTCGGGGGCCAATGCCTCTGACTTGTTACTTACCCCTCTCTCTAGGTGCTCTCCAGCAGAGTTCATGGCTGCCATCTTCTCAAGAGCGGTCTTCTTCCTGGATCCATCGTTGTCTTCTGGCGCATGCGCAGTAGGAGGCATCTTCCGGTTCCTGATCTACTGCGCCAGAGAGGGGGGAGGTAGGCTGGGAGAGGGGGGGGAGGGAGGGGCCAACAGGGTTTACTTCTCCTTTAAAGGACATGTAACCCCCCCACACACACAAAAATGTATCAGTCAACATCCTCTTTGGATAACTGTCACTCTGGATGTTAAAAGGTTAACAGTAAGGCTGCAGCAACCCTTAATCACTTATAATTCCTTCTTCTACTTTAACCCATTCTGCCCCCTCCCTCAGGAATTTGCTTTGGCTGTTGGTTCATGATTATACTCAATTCTTCTCAGCTCAGATTATTAAACACACCCTCCAGTCTAAGAGCCAATGAAGAGATAGCATTGCTGGTTCCCATAGAAATTCTAGCTGTCTGATCATATTTTTTCTCCTAAGAACCTCTCCTGAGCTCAGCTTAACCATTGCAGTGCTCAACCCCAACAGAACCTTTTATTAAAAGTATTTTGCACCTGTGTAAACCTACATTCTGCATTGCATGAACTATGCATACATGTCCTGTTTGCACATCAATGTTACTGATGATGTGTCAGAGGGAAAATGGCCACCAGGTGAAAGCTGCTATTTGTTTTAGGAAAATAGGATGGTGCTGGCAAAATGAGGCCGTACAAATGATGTGGCTTGTATACATGGTAATAAAATGTAAGAATTACATGTCCTTTAATGTGAATGAACCTTTAATGTGATTACAGCTAATTGTGGACTCTAAATTCTAAATTCTCTACTACTGTCAAAAAGAGGGTTGCATTAACAGAAGGAAGTACTGCCTTCAAGGTTAACTTGGCATTGAAAGTCTCTTAATATTTGCTATTGAGGAGGAATGTAAATATTTATTATACATACCCAGCTATAGCATATAGCCTGCCTCTTAAAACAGTGGCTCCCACATAGCATCGGGGTGTGGTCATGCTAGTCATTGTGGTCCAGGAATCTGTCCGAATGTTGTAAGCTTCAACAGAAGAAAGGTGTGCAGTGCCATCAAAGCCCCCCACCACATAAATGTGATCATTCAAAAGTGACACGCCAGCACCTATTGTATGATGCAGATGGGTTCACAGATAACAAATACAATAAATATCATTAAATGGCAAAAATAGCTTAGTTGTTTACTATGGATGTGCCTTATAGAAATATGAAGCATAGTTATTTTTCACCTTCACCGGTGTAGTCATTGTCTCGCTGTCAGGCTTGCCACAAGCTCCTTACAACAGGTCTCCTACTGTGTTTATAGTTACATTACAAGAAACCATAAAGGGGTATGGCACAATATCATTGGGCAACAGCCACTGAATGGAGCTGTACATTGTCCCCTACACAGCAGGGGACTAGGAATCTCCCAGGAATTTTCATGAGATATACAGAAAGATATTGTATGTCTCTGCCAGCACAGATATTCCATGCTACTAAGCACACTTTTGAAAAATATGAGGCTATAGTGGCCCTTTAAAGAATTTATTCAGTACAATAAAAAAATGTTATAATTGTACCGGAAAAAATGACATTTTTGTATATATTTACTTTAAAGCTTTAATCTCTCAATGGAAGCTATGTCACCTAAATAAAAAGATACACCTTTTATAAGGAAGAAAAACTATTGCAGCAGAAACGTGGCACAAGCATTCGCGGAAAACCCTCTTCCTACGGCCATTTCACCTGAAGAAGGGGGTGTACCCCAAAAGATTTTACCATGCTTCTGTAGCAATAAAAATTAAAAAAACAAATGTTTTGGTGTCCTTTTACCATATACAAGGTGTAGCTGAATGCTTTGGACTGGAAGTGGCCTAGGATATGACACACTATTTTAGACAAAATCCTCCCCATATGTGAAGCAACAGGTGGAGGCAGTATTGTAACTATCACCTAAGTGCATTCACAGATACAGAAATGGTTAAAGCCTGCCCATGCCAAAAGCTGCCTGAGGCGACAGCTAATGGCAGGTGGTACATTGGCTGTTGTATACCAATATAAAAGTAAAGTTTGGACACAAAAAATTTTTTTTTGCAAGGGAAACTTGTGTGATGTCTATACCTTCAACTGAAAGGTGTTACAATGGAGAACAATTGCAGATTACCTGATCGTTTAGTTGCCATAGGTGTCACGTGGCTCCAGTGGCCAGTGTGAGGGTCATATCTTTCTACAGAGCTTAGAATGTTCAACCCATCATAACCACCTGGAATTCACAAAGTTTTCTTTAGCCCTTTAACAAATACCAAATACTATGCAGTCTCCTTTAAACTGTCTAGGTCATCTAGCATATTTTATTGCATGAAAAGTTTATTTTCCAGCCCTCATTGCCACTGTATTCCATGTCTCACCTAAGCAATATATAACTCCATTGGCAACAACAAGTCCTGCCCCTTCATGTGCTGTCTGCATATCACCAAGCATGCTCCACTGATCAATATTGGGGTCATAACGCTCCATGCTTGTGTGACGTCGACTTCCATCAAAACCACCAGAGACATAAATCATGTCTAGAGGAAAAGATACATTATAATGGAGATTTGAAGCGCATTCAGTGTACATTTTACAAGATATTAATTTTAGCAACATAACACAGTTTGGAAATGCTATTACATGCAACAGGCCATTAGCACTAAAGGTCCCCATAGACGCAAAGATCTTTCTCTGCCGAACGACCGATCTTAGCGAAGTGCGATCAATCTGTCAAATTAACGTGCGGTTAGTGGGATTCGAACGATCGTACATCTTACGATTTTTCGTCCGACAACGGTCTGAAGATTGATCCGCCAGGTTAGAAAATCTTTATCGGTCCCCTTGCAATCTACCTATGTTTGCAGGGCAAAGCAGGCTGCGACCTTTCAGTTTTGCTGGCAATATCACCTGAAATGATCTTTTTAGTTGATGGACACATCGGACATTATCATTTTGAGACAATCGTGGTCTCACAATAACCATTGGACCTTTTAAAAATCTTTACGTCTCTGGCCAGCTTTAGCCAAATAAATATCATCAGAGCAGCTTATCAGTTGTATAGCAACTAACCTCCAAGAGTGGTGGCACCTGCTAATCCACGTCTGACATTCATGGGTGCCACAGAATACCAAACACCATCCTCTTCTGAGGTGTAATCCAAACACTCCACAGAACTTAGCCTGGATCGTCCATCATATCCTCCAATCACATATACACGATCTCCAAGGGACACATTAGCCACGTAGCGTCGTTTGCGTGTTATGCTCTACAGTCATAAAAGTGAAAACAAATAGAATCATTGTGGTGCTGTAATCAGCATTAGTTTTACAGACTAGAAAGACACACAACAGTAAAGGTTTCTTTAAATTTTCTATCTGTATTTTCCATTCATCATGGTAACATTAAATTGAAAATGCTATAAAGTTTCTATGGCCAGTTACCATAGCCACCAGATAGCAATGTAAAGGTCAAATAAGGCATCAAACCACAAAATCTGCTTCCTCCTCAGGTAGAAGGATTGCTGTTGTGTTACTTGTAACAGCCAGCAACCACATTCCAAGCTACAGCCCACTTAAGCTCTGCTGAGTTCTGTGAAGCAACCATAGAGAGTCTTGGCAAAATATTCTAATGCCACAGGAGATTACATAGTTTCTTTATTTACTTAACTTTTCTAGCACTCAGTTTCTCAGTGGTAGAAAAACAGTACATAGTTTAAAAAGTAACCGAAATTAATGCATTTAAACCTTTTCAGAAATATCCCCATCAAAATAACGATTGCAGGGGAAGGTGTATGCAAAAATGACCATTATTAAATACGATTCAATTGCAGCCACAACCAGAAGAAAAATATTATATATATGCCACAGAAAATACTATTATTTGCTTTACCATCAACTTTAATATACAATCTTGAATCAGGGACCAAGTGAAACTAGCATTTTATTTTTTAGTGTATTAGGCAGTACATTAAGCCAGGAATCCCCACACCAAAAATGCAAGTCAACCTAACTGTGAAAATCAATTATCTTTATCATACTCAAAAAAAATGTTAAGGTGGGGTTCTTTATGGTCACCATTTCACAGCAAATGCCGCTGTCACACTCACAGGAAGAAAACTCCACTCCTGGGTCTTGGGGTCATACTTTTCCACTATGTCTATAGGAGACTGTTGGCTGCCAAAACCCCCAATAACAAGAAGTACTTCGTTGGCACCTTTAAATAAAAACAAACAATAAAACATTAAGATAAAATACACAACGCTAAAAAATAGAAACTCGTGCAGAATTTGCTACTCACCTAGACGCACCTGGGTTCTGGGTCCCTGCATCTGACTTCTTAACTCAGGACGTAGGTGAAATTTTTTTGCTTCATCCACTAAGTCTCTGCACTGTAAATTGCATCGGATCAGGGCCTGAATAAAACCAGATATGAAAAACCCTCTTTTTCAAGTTACAGTTTTAAAAAACTTGGACATAATTTTATACAGCAAACCATCTTTGCACAAAATGACCCCAAACTCACACACATACCTCTGCATCAATGACATCTGTAATGTAGCGTGGGGTTAGAAGTGGCATGCGCACATATTGAAGAAGCTGAGGAAGAGATTTCTCTCGCTCATGTTTGTTGTGTTTTACCCAGTTTATAACCGCTTCGAATACAGGTTCCTCTGAGTTGATCTGCAATAACAGAGAGATAGGGAGGTTTCATTACTAGCAAGCCACTGGCAGAACTACCGGGGGTGCGATTGGGCCAGGGCCCGCACCCCCTCAAGGCCCCCCAGCAGCTTGCGCACCACCGATTTCCAGCCACACCGTCTGTTTCCAGGCAGATAATCATGTACGGAGGGGGGCAGGGGGCCTGGTTGTGCATCCCGCAGGAGGGCCCGTCCCCCTCTAGTTAAATTACTGTGAGAAGCTGATGATAAAACAAGTTGAATGTTTGAAATATATTTTACAGTACAATATGTCCCTGTGTCTCAACGCAGATAATCTCATCTGTGTACTGTACACAAAGAGTTTTAGCTCAAATCACTATACATTAACCCCCACAAATAATAAGAGGTGCAAAGTTTGCCCAGGTGCAGTAACCGATTACAACCTACCAAGATGTTTGCTATTAAACAGGTGACCAGAAAAGGTGATCTACTGGTTGGTTACTATAGATAATACTAACTGTAGCAAAGTTTGAATCAAATATTACCAGTGTATTTTGTTGCAAGTCACCTTCAACTATCTAAACTCTTAAGCAGCATATTAGTTATAATTTGTATAGATTAGCTGAAGCTGAAACAACTGTTTTAAACTATGTTTTTCAACCCAAGAAAAGGACAAGGTGAACAAAGCATTATATTTTATATAACAATACTGTACCTGTATCTCATCACAGTGAATAAGTTTCGCCACCTCTTCCCGATGCAAAAGCATAAACTCTTCATGTTGTACAACCTCTGGGAAGTGTTTCTGGCTATAAACATCAGCAGCCTGCATTAGATCCAGACAATTATGGGTCTCTGCAAAGTCCCGTATACCCAAACAGTTAGACGGATCAAGCTGAGATTCCAGAAAGTCACAGCATGCCTGCTTGACACCTAAATGGCACATGCAAAGCAAACCTTGTCAGAGTAAATTCTACAGATTGCCAAGGAAAAAGCAGACATTTTCAAATGGCTTTGCCTACCTTACCTTTTAGCTGCAGCAAGCAGGCAGCAGGCAGTAGTTCCTGCACATTTTCCACAGTTACATGGACAGTCTCAGTGTATACAAAGTCAAGAAGGATCTCCATGGTGGATGATGTTAGTCCCTGTATATCCACATATGGCTTGCCCTTCTCAGAGAGCTGTATATATAAATGTATAAGGAAAATAAGGAAAAGCTTGGCCTGATTACAGACAATAAACATCACTACATGCTTCTAAGATGTAGACTACATTTACTCATCAGTTCATAGCTAAACTAAAGTGCTATTATCAGTAATTGATAGCAAACTCACTACTACTGCTAACAATCATCTAAAGAAGTGCTGTCCAACTTCCGTGGTATGGAGGGTGGAACTTTTTCTGGCCTACGTGGTGGAGGGTCGATAATGGAAGCCAGTGTTGACTACTCCCTGTTTTTAAACCAGACCCACTTTAAATCACGTCCATGTGACCATGTCCCCATTAATTGTGGTAGAAAATCAAAAAAACAAATGTTTGATGATCACTGCAGGGAAATCACTCATTTGTAAAAAAAAGTTGTCATATTAAGACATACCCTTAAATTTATATGCCTTGTTCTCCCCAGTGGATAACATAGCACCCCCAGCACTAAACAATATTTTTCAAATGCTAGCAATCCCCTAAAACAAATACCAGACTTATGTTCCACAGGCAGAGCAGGGCGCGCACAGGCAGAGTTTGGCACACCCAAGGAGAATAGGGCAGGCATAGTTATGGCACACCCAGGGAGCACAGGGCAGGCAGAGAATGGCACACCCAGGGAGCATAGGGCAGGCAAAGTATGGCACACACACAGAGCATAGGGCAGGCAGAATATGGCAAACACACAGGAAGAATAGGACAGGCAGAATATGGCACATACAGGGAGCAAATGGAAGGCAGAACAGAGCAGGGACCATTAAAATGTACCATATATAGTGACACAGTGCTGGAGGAGTGTGAACAGGAGAACTATGTGAGCAGTTTCAGTCTGGGTCTCAGGTGTGAAAAGTTTAGGGGGTGTGAATATTAGAGGTGTTATAAGTGTGAACAATATAGGGGATTGCAGTCTGAATTTGAGGTTTAAATAATGCAAGGGCAATTTAATCTCTGTACTGATACCTTTTAAGCTTCCATATGGTAAGCAGACACAGCAGGCAGACTTTCATGTGGGGGCCACACAAGTGGGGGTGGGAGCACGGGCCACAAGTTGGACAGCCTGATCTAATGAATCAGTTGTATATCTTTGAATTGAATCTCCTGGTAAATATATAGCATATAACAAGACATTGCTCGAAACAATGAAACATGAGTGTTCCTTATTTAAGATGAGCATCTTGATCTGCTACTTACCTCATTGGTGAACATGGCACAAAAATAATCACTACAAGCAGCTAACACAATGTGGTGAGCAGGGAAGTCCTTTAGATTAACACGCAATGTCACATCACATAATGTTTGGCTTTTCCGTAGAGAATTCATGGTGTTTAGTATTGACTTGGCATGGGAGTTTGTCATGATGTCTTTAGGGGCCATTATGTCAGTGAGCACTGCAGAGACATAAGGTCACTCATTAAAGGAGACATATTGTGTAAAAAAATAAGAATGTACCAGTGTATTACACTCATTTAGATTATTGTGCTTAAAAAAAAAGTTTCAGATTTATTGAATATTCCAGAAAAAAACCCTAAAAATCCTTCCCACTTCCTGCTCCCTGAATTATCAAGCTTTGCAGGGGAGCCTGTGGCTCTCATCTCACTACACTGTAGGACAGGAACCAATCAACTGCTAGCTGGACCTGATAGGGAACTGAAGCCTGTCTGTGCTTGTGTGACTGCAGGGCTGTGATTGGCTGTCCACCTCATATTGTGCTGCACCATGTAAAAGCAACATCATATATTACTTATAATTGCCTACAAAATTAGGGTTTTCTTAATTTATCCTATATGTCTCCTTTAATACCACATTGAAATCTTAAAGGAAAACAGCCCATGCTGAGGCTCAAACAGCCTCCCTCCAGCCCAATAAAAAGTGACTGTCTATGGAATCTTACAGCAGAACTCACAGATAGCCAGGACCGGTCCTGCCTAACTGCATTTGCAACTCAATAAATCTCGAAGCACATTTTTAGTCTACTTTCAGTTAAGGTGCAGCTGCTGGCTGTAAACTTGGCATAGCTTGACTAAATTGGTAGCCTACTGGCCTTTGTGTATGCATGAAATGGGTACCACCCTGTATGCTTGCAGATTCTTCCGCTAAGGACTGGGCTGTGTTACAAGGCATATGGTCTGATTTTTCTTATAGAATTTAGAACATAAATGTTCCTGTAAAAATATACTCATGAAAATACAGGTTGAAGAGCAATTGAGCTTTGGGGTGTGCAACACATTTGGTGTCCAATATATTGCAAACGGATGACTGGCTAAAACAACAGTGCTATCATATGCCTGTAGAAGTGTTACAATCCTGGAAAAATGTGGGGCTGCTGAGGCATAAAAAAAAAAAAAGGAATGAATACCAAAGAAAAAAAAACCTCTATGTTCAATACTCAAAAACTAGATAATTATGTACCCAAAAGAGACCAACTAAAATAATTTTTACGTAAATGTTACACTTGGAATAGGTGCTGAATGATTTTAGGATTTAATTTTCCTTTTGTCATTAGTATTACACTGTGGAACTGAACTATTTCGTCATGATTCTAGTAAATTGTGAGCCTGGCAGAGCACCCACAATGCGATGTGTAGTTTCGAACCCCTCTCTGCAAATAACTCAAGAGTGCAGCACCTAAATAATATACACATAGAATAAGCAAAATTGTGTGAGTGCAACCATGCAAGTCCTAGACTTTATAGCAAACAAAAACCCTCTAGAATTATTTTTATTTACTACCCGACTTAAAAACGGCGTCTGTCCGATTCTTTTAAAACCCTTACCTGGCCCGCACTTATGACATCACCAGCATATTACGAACAGATAAGTTACTATCTGCGTGGGAATCGGTATCGCGAGATTTCCGTCAGCTGTTCTTGGTATGCAGCGCCGGCGGAAGTAATAAATATTAAATAAAGGCGGAGAGTTTTTGTGTGTACTTTTAATACCCTGAGGCTGAGAATGATGAGAAATCCTGTGTTGTGTGTGCTAAAACACCAGCGTTGCAGTCTATCCCTAATTATTTGCAAGGGACAGTGACGTTAACACTGTGACTCATTTTGCTTTTTTTAAATTTGCTCCTCTAAAGATAATACACCCGCTCAGTTTATCATTTAGGTGCATGTCAGCAGCGTTAGTGCAGTTGACATCATCCAACATATTGTGAGGGGGGATCAAATATGGTTGCTTTGGAGCAACTGCAACAGTCATGCACACCCTGGTACTTTTAATTAGAGGCTTATTACCACCTTTTATAGAAAAGAAAAAAAATACCGGCCTTCATACTTACTTACTTCATACTTACTAGTGATTTATTGCTCTATGCAAAAGTATAAAGGTTGCAATGATGGCTGAATTTTAAAGCGCTAATCTAAAGCTCTGTGTGGAGATAAGAGAGTTGTAGTTCAAATCAAGTAAAATACAGGAGGTTTCCTTTACATTTACTGTAGAGAGTTTCACGAATTTTAGGTTTTTTTTTTTTTTTCCTATTTTCCACCCGAAAACTCAGATTTTGTATGCTTTTTCCCGAAAACTCCGGAATCCACAGGGCACATTAAAAAATCATTGGGACTTTTCATATGTGACCTTGACAGGTCTGATATGCCGAATTTTCTCATTCCATTCCAGTATAATAAATTCCGAAAAAAATCTTTATATTTTATACTAAATCACAATTTTTTGCATTCTGAGTTTAGTAAGTAACCCCCATGGGGGTACTTTGTTTGGGTATAATTAATAGGAAGGCATCAGAATTACTCTTTTTTATTTGCTGCCTACTGAATTCTCCACAAAAATGTGACCAAATAAAAAAATTTTCTCATGTAAATCTTTCAAACAGATTGTTCCTTTGTCTAGATTGGAAGTTGATGCCATCCTATAAAGAAAAAAAATATATGTAATTTTAAAAGTATTCACACCTCAACCCAGTGGCATAACAAGCAACAGGCTCCAGTGCGCCCCTATTGTGTACGCCAAACACCCCCCCTGCTGCCTTTGATCATATTCATATCTTATTTCTCTGCCGTCTTGGGGGACACAGGAGACGGATGGGGGTAAAGCTCCTCCCTCCAGGAGGCAGGACACTTGAGGTAATCAAAGTAGGCATGCTGAGGCAGCTTTACCCTGAGGCATTAGCCTTACCGCTTCAGTTTAGTGTCCTGTCCCCAGGAGGTTGGATCTGAGTTGAGACCCAACTCAAGGATTCTACGGTCAGCAGTTAGTGCTGACACCTGGGTTGATACCGTGGGCAGTTATCTGTGACCATATCAGTTAACCCCCAAAGCGAGAAGGACCCACTGGGTTAAACAGCCTTCCGGGGGCAAAAATACCACCCAGAAGGATACCTGGCTCTTCCATTAGAGCACAGAAGTTCTGGCCGGTGAATGGGTCTGGAAGCACAGTGAGTACAGCACTGTTTTTGTTTTGCCACATTGTGCTCACTTGCTCTCCCAGAAGCGCTCCCTAACCCGCCCCCATCCTCTGCAAGGGCACAGGCATCCTGCCGGTTCAGAAAGCTCTGTTAACTGAGGTAGGCCGCGGGGAAAAAGGCGTGCAAGTTCCGTGCGTTGCCATAACAACCGGGCGGCGGGCGGGAACTTCCTGTAGGAGGTGACGCAGCGGAGCCAGAGCCTCACCGCGCGCTTCTGGCGCCCATCTGTTCCGGATCTACGGTGTAGTGGAGTGATTACAGGGCTCAGCACACACTCCTGCAAACTTCAACAGAACAGGTGGAGGAGCTTCCCCTTCCAGCGACGCGGTCCCTCATCACAGGAGCTTCAGTCTTCTGTACAGGGCCAGCTAACATGGTGGAAGGTAGGACAAAAGGGTCCCTTCCCAGGGAGAGGGGCAGAGTCCCAGCAGCACTAGTGCAAGTTACATATCTAGCCTGCGCCCACTGCCAATTAAAATTTTCATTAGGACAGACCGACCCCCTCTGCTCCTCTTGTTCCCAGGAGGAAGAAGGGTCCGCGCCACGACCAGCTAGCACCTTAAGTGCAGCTACCAACAATTCAGAGGTCGGCAATCCCAAGGCTACAGACCAGGGCGCCAGCACTTCCAGGAAAACAGAGGCTCCCTTGTGGGCCTTGCAATTATCCCAGTCCCTAGCCTCTCTACAAAGTATCCCTGCCTTAGCTGATACACTAGGGAGGGCCTTAGCAAGGTTTGGAGATAGTGCTAACCACAAACACAAATGAAGGTCCTCCAAGAGAGGAGAGACACCATCCTGACAGAACTCATCACCTGATAGATCCAATCCATTGGCTTCAGAGGGAGAGCTTCTATCCTCTGATAAGCATTCCACGGATAATGAGGATGAGGAAAAGGAATCAACCATGACATAGAGGCCATTATCGGAGCGGTTACTGAAACGCTTAAGATTGAATCCCCTGAAAATACCCAACTAACAAAGGGTCCTTTCAAGCAACAAGCACGTTGTTTTCCAGCACATGAACAATTGCTTGCACTAGTTCAGGACGAATGGAACACCCCTGAGAAAAAGTTCCAGCCATCCAAGAAATTCTCTAAGTCCTACCCATTTCCGAAGAAAGTGGCGGATTAATGGAGCATACCACCAGTAGTGGACGCTCCAGTTTCCAGATTATCCAAGTCAACTACTCTACCAGTTACTGACTCAGCAGCCTTTAAAGTGGACCGTCACCCCAATAAATTATTAAAAATCATATTTTATCACATAAGTCAAGCAAAATGAACATTAATTACACTAAATAAATTATTTGGATCTTGTTTCCTTCAGTCTGGGAATTCATAATTATAGCAAGCAGGCAGGAGCCATTTTGTGGACACTGTTATTAAGGCAAGCCTTGCATCATCTCAGAATCTTGTTTGTGCACCAGAATGGGGGACCCAATGTCTATCCCCATGTCCTGGCTACACAATTAAATGGTTAAGAGAACTGGGGGAATGTGTGGGGAGCAGTGACATCTAGGAAGTGCCTAATGGAAAGTGAAAGTAATTATATGCCCCACCTCTATGCCTAAGGCATAGAGGAGTGGCAGACAATATTTGATTGACAGCTGAGATTTTTAAACAACTATGAATGCTTTAATAAAAATTTGAAATCGGATTTCATGTTTAATTTGAAAAGGACTTTTATTATACAGATTTTTGTGTCTGGTTGACGGGTCCACTTTAAAGATCCTACAGATAAACGATTAGAAAGTGGATTAAGGGCAATTTTTTTCAGCATCAGGATGTGCACTCAAACCCGCACTAGCAGCAACCTGTGTGAGCATAGCTATGGAAACATGGTCAGAAACACTTATTACCGGTCTCCAAGACGGCACAGCTAGATCAGAGCTCCTACATGTTGCCCAACAGTGGTCAGAAGCCAATGCCTATCTCTGTGAAGCTATCCTTGACACTGCTCAACTCCTAGCCAGAACCTCATCCTTATCAGTAGCAGCCTGGAAATGCCTGTGGCTGAAAAATTGGTCAGCAGACCTGAGTTCAAAGAAGTCCCTTACTTTTCTCCCATTTAGGGCTAGGCCAGACGGGGAGATTCGGGGGCATTTTGTCGCCTGGCGACTTCTCGCCGCGACTTGTAGCCCCCGAACCTCCCCGAATAGCCACTTCACTAAGCGCACCGGCGTTGCTTGAAAACGCCGGCGCGTATCCACACGGAGCGGCGCGCTTTTTGAAATTGCTCCGAATTGCCTGGCGAGCAACAACAGATCTTCCAAAAGGGGAAGCTCTCCTCACCGCTCCAGCTTTCGCCCCAGAAACAGCGAAAAGAACAGATCAGCCTGGAGACCAACCAAGTCTCAGAACAAACCCCAGGCAGACAAAAAAACATCAGCCTGACGGGGCACCCCCTCCGGGTCTGTGGGAGCCTATCGGGGGAGGCTCTTACAGTTCCGGGAGGTATGGCTTCGCCACTCCTCAGATTCATGGGTGAATGAAATAGTTACAGAAGGTTACCATTTAGACTTCCTATCCCATCCACCCAGAAAATTCTTAATGTCAAGAGTCCCGACCCAAGACATCAAGGCTCGAGTAATCGCCCTTGTACCTTTACAAGAGAGATTCTTCGGTTTCTACTCCAATCTTTTCATAGTCCCAAAGAAAGAAGGTACATTCAGACCAATCTTAGATCTGAAGGGACTGAACAAATTCATCAAATCAGTCCGTTTCAAGATGGAAACACTCCGCTCAGTCATTTGTGGGATGGAGAAGAACCAGTTCCTCATGTCCATGGACTTCAAGGATGCCTACCTGCATGTCCCAATATGGCCGCCGCACCAGAAATACTTAAGATTTGCCTTCGCCAACCAGCATTTCCAGTTTGTTGCTCTACCATTTGGCCTTTCCTCTGCCCCCCGGGTCTTCACAAAATTGGTGTCTGTAACAGCGGCTTCA
Organism: Xenopus borealis; assembly: GCA_024363595.1. Taxonomy (NCBI): domain Eukaryota; kingdom Metazoa; phylum Chordata; class Amphibia; order Anura; family Pipidae; genus Xenopus; species Xenopus borealis. Next base: position 61,635,912 of record CM044434.1, on the reverse strand, counting down.
CTTCGACTGAGAGGAATATCAGTAACGCCCTATCTCGACGACCTCCTGATCAAATCCAGGACGTTAGAACAAGCCAACAAGGATTGGAGTTTAGCAGCAACAATTATCCAGCAGTTCGGCTGGACCATCAATTGGTGCAAGTCCAGTCCTCATCCCAAACACAGAATGATCTTCTTGGGGCTGGAATTCGATACCCACACTCAACGAGTGTATCTCCCCAGAGAAAAACAGGAGAAAATAACAAGCCAAGTTCAGACTCTTCTGAAGCACAACGCTCCTACAGTTGCGTCAAGCAATGCAGGTTCTGGGGACAATGGTGGTCACAATAGAGGCGGTCCCATTTGCACAAAGCCACCTGAGACCACTTCAGTCTATAATACTCAAGAAGTGGAAGAGGGGTCCCCTAACTCAGACAATCATTCTACCTCCAAGCGTGAAGGAGTCCTTACAATGGCCAATCTTGGGCAACGCGGAATTGGACAGTGCTGACAACAGACGCCAGTCTGACAGGGTGGGGAGCGACTTAAGCTGGCCATAGACGTAACAATTACGATCTTTCTCGGAAAAGATCTTTCCAAGAAAGATCGTTCGTTTCAACACACACGTGTAGAGCTGAATCGTCAGATATACAGGTAGAAACAATAGAATTCTACTTGTATCTGACGATTCAGCACTAACAATGGCCGATGTTCAGGGTGCTTTCAAAGGCATCCGATCAAAATTTTCCGTCCAGTCCGATCAACCAGCCGACCGATATCTTAATCCTCTGACGATATCGGTCGGCTCATTTCCCACCATACACGCACCGAATATCGTACGAAAATTCATTCGTACGATATTATCTGTGCGTCTATGGCCACCTTAACCGCTAAAGGAGAGTGGTCTCCAGAGGAGTCCAAACTTCACATAAACATCCTAGAGCTAAGAGCAATATACCTTGCCCTCAAGCACTGGTCTCACAACCTTCCCAATTAGGACATTCGCATCCATTTCGACAACGTCGCAGCAGTGGCATACATAAACAGACAAGGTGGAACCAGGAGCACAGGGGCTCTAATAGAAGCTCAAAAAATTCTGCAATGGGTAGAGAACAACAATGTCAACATATCTGCCATCCACATCCCAGGGATTTCCAACACATAAGCAGACTTCTAAAGCCGCAATCACCTTGGTCCGGGAGAGTGGGAACTTCACCAAGAAGCATTTCTCGCAATAGTTTGTCGCTGGGGAAGGCTGCAGATCGATCTCATGGCAACCAGACACAATCGCAAAGTGCCAAGGTTCTTTGCACGCCACAGGGACCCATTAGCGGAGGGTCTTGATGCAATGACCCAAACATGGTTGTTTCACCTTGCTAACGCAACTCAAACACCAGGGCAATAGTCATAGCCCCCTTTTGGCCACGCCGAACCTGGTTCCACGACCTCCACGACATGTCCTCCGAAGAGCCAATACATCTCCCACACAGACCAGACCTGCTTCAGCAGGGTCCAATTCTGCATCCCAACCCAGGGCTGTTCGCTTTGACGGCATGGCTGTTGAAGCCGCCATCTGGCGACAACAGGGTCTAACAGAAGATGTCATCACAACGATGCTACAGGCTCGAAAACCCGTCTCATCTAAAGCATACCACAGGGTATGGCGGACTTACTGGGAATGGTGTCAGGATCAGGATGTCCCATTTGACATGTTATCCATACCACAAATACTGAGATTTCTTCAAAAGGGCATGGACATCGGGTTAAAGTTAGGTTCCCTCAAGGTTCAAGTATCCGCACTATCCGTCCTGTTCCAATCTCGCCTAGCGCTTGAGAGTTCCATCCAGACATTCGTGCAGGGAGTGAATCACCTCAGACCTCCAGCTTGACCACCAGTCCCAGGGTGGGACCTCAACCTGGTACTTGAGGCTATGATGGAACCCCCCTTCGAACCAATGGAACAAGTAGATCTCCCCTGGGTCACCAGGAAGGTGTTTTTCTATTCGCTGTGTCTTCTGCACGCAGAGTGTCAGAAATAGGAGCCCTCTCCTGCACCGCACCCTTCCTAACCCTACATAAAGACAAGGCAGTACCGTCCTTCCTTCCCAAGGTGGTGTCCTCCTTCCACATCAACGAGGACATTGTGGTCCCATCCTTATGTCCAGAACCAAGGAATGACAAAGAGAAGAGGATACACAGGTTGGATGTAGTACGTGCACTCAGAATTTAGTACGTGCACTCACACTTCACCGCTCTGAGCCCATCCGGAAATCTGACACTCTATTCGTCATACCTTCTGGACCTCGGATGGAAAGGCCAGCATCCAAGACTGACACTCTATTCGTCATACCTTCTGGACCTCGGATGGAAAGGCCAGCATCCAAAAGACCTCCATTGCCCGCTGGATAAGAGAGACTGTCAACAAGGCATATACGGCAAAGGGGAAACCTTTACCAGTAGGTGTTAGGGCTCACTCCACCAGAGCTCTGCGTGCTTCCTGGGCTTGGCGCAACTCAGCTTCCATGGAACAGATCTGCAGAGCAGCAACCTGGTCATCCATACATACCTTCACCAAATTTTACAGAATTGACAAATTTTCTTCTGCGGAAGCTGCCTTTGGCAGAAAGGTTCTACAATCGGTGGTGCAATGAACTGCTAATAGGTGACTTGCCCGCCCTGTTGTTGGGACTGCTTTGTTAAAGGGGTGGTTCACCTTCAAGTTAACTTTTATTATATTGTAGAAGGGCCAAATCTAAGAAACTTTTCAGTTGGTCTTCATTATTTATTTTTCATATTTTTTTAATGATTTGCAATTTTCTTCTGTTTCTTTGCAGCTTTCAAATGGGGGTCTCTGACACCATCTAAAAACAAATGCTCTGTAAGGCTACAAATGTATTGTTATTTCCACTTTTTATTACTTATTCTATTCAGTCCATCTCCTATTCATATTCCAATCTCTTACTCAAATCAACACAGGGTTGCTAGGGTAATTTGCACCCTAGAAACCAAATTGCTGACACTGCAAACTAGAGAGCTGCTAAATAAAAAGCTAAATAACTTTAAAACCACAAACAGTAACAAATGAAAACCAATTGCAAATTGTCTCAGAATATCACTCTCTACATTATACTAAAAGTTAACTCAAAGGTGAACAACCCCTTTAAGTCCCCAACTGTCTCCTGTGTCCCCCAAGAAGGCAGAGAAAAAGGGATTTATGTACTCACCGTTAAATCCATTTCTCTGGCGTCGACAGGGGGACACAGGACTTCCCTCCCTGTTAAGTTAACCTATGTTCATTGGCCCGTTGGTCAAGGAAAGGATTGTTTTGTTCTAATACTTTTGTTATCTTACCTGGGGCCCCTTGGTCTTAGGTACACACTGAAGAGGAATGACAAAGAGAAGAGGATACATAATAATCGCATAAAAATAAATAGAAGGTGGGTGAGTTTTTTTGTGGCAAGCTCTAATCTCACATTTTGATAAATCTGCCCATAAGAGACAGTTATAAACTTGGCAGTGATTGCTGAAAGAAACAGTAACACCAAAAGTCTTTTAAAGGAATGACACTATAATGGAGTGTTCCTGCCATGGCAGCACGGAGCGGCCAGTTACAAGGGGCGGCAAAAAGCCACCTCTTGTAACTTTAAGAGCCGAATTTCCGGGTTTTAATCTGAAGATTCAGCTCTGCTTGTGCAGAGAGCACAATTGCGCTCAATGCACTAGAGATACCGCACCATTCGACCCGCTCCGACACTGACACTGGGGGGGCGCGGCAGCCCCAGAAACGCCACTGCCTGCAATGGTACAAGTGATGTGTTTGCTTCAGAAACTCTACTATAGTCAGTGCTTGAATTGGGGCGGGATGGAATCCCGCCACTTCTTTTTTTTTACTAAACTGCATCCCTTCAGGCGGGAT
>CM044434.1:61591473-61603669 GCA_024363595.1 Xenopus borealis | reverse complement strand
CTTTTTTTATGATGTGTCCTGCCTCCTGATGGGAGGGGATTTAACCCCCATGGTTCCTGTCCCCCCCATAGGACTAGAGAGAAAAGGATTTAATGGTAAGTAATAAATCCCTTTATCTTAAACATTATAAATTCCATACCTGTATGTCATTGATCAAAATAATTTTTTTAACTTGAAATTTGAGTCAGTAATCCTCCATGTTTAATTTTTCTTATGTTATATTTATTGATGATTGCTGCAAGAAGCGTTTAGTAATTGTCATTATAACCCACTATAAATAATTGTAAGTATATTGTACAGCAAGCAGTTCTTTGTTGTTCAGAATGCTCACCAAGTATTAGTCGTTGTTCACTTTCCAACACTTTTTTTTTTTTTTTTCCAAGTTTAGTTTAGTTTAGTTTTTGGATAAAATACTTTTTTAAAATTTTTTATAAGCAATTCTGTATCGGTGACCGATTTTCTAATATGTAAGTGTAACGTTTAATTTTTCTAGGGAAGCACCGAATCCACTACTTTGGATTCTGTCGAACCCCTGAATCCTTTGCGAAAGATTCTGCCAAATACCAATCCAAATCCTAATTTGCATATGCAAATTAGGGGTTGGAAGGGGAAAACTTGTTTTATGACAAAAAGTCATGCAATTTCCCTCCCCACCCCTAATTGTTTTGGCTGGGCAGAAGGATTTGGCAGAAATGAATCATGGATTCTGTGCATCCTTAAATTTTTCACCTTTTTAAGTTTTTCTAAAGCAGCTCTGGGAAGGGGTGGGTAACAGATTCAATAAACTGTTCTAAATTGATACATAAGATGATAACATTTCTTATTTGGCCTTTATGTGCTAAATAATTTTTCTGAGCTAATTCATTAAAGGAAACTGTTGTAATGTATTTAAAAGTTGCTAATTTTGCTTGAAAATGTATCAAATAGTGTAGCAAATTGCAACAGATTCTGCACTTTCGTTACTGGGCTTTCAGACAAACACCAGAGACAAGAAAATTAAATTTTACACTTAAGTTTTCGAAGAAAGTGTAAAAAAAATGGAAAGCAAAATTGGTTATTTATGGTGAACTCTCTGAAAACAGCTGAAAAAAACCTTTTTGGAAGGTGAATAACCTTTTTAAATAAAAGACCAGATTCAATAGAAGAAAATACAAAGATCTGATCTAGCGTAACCCAATATAATCATATCAGTCACTAATCCTTACTGGCTATAAGTATCTCAGATTTTAATCCCAATTCTTTCAGAGTTCACCAGAGAGGTGACCGACACACAAATGCCTTTGGTTGCCCCTGTTATTCTTCCAGAAATGTACAAGATCTTTACCATGTCCGAGGTATGTCAAATATGTACTTCAGCTAAAGAATGTTTATTATGAAGTGCTCAAATAACTTAATCTCTGTATAAGGCTGATAACTATTGGTAATTCAGGTTTATGGCATTCGAACTCGCTCTCGTGCAGTTGAGATCTTTACCACGTGTGCCCATATGATTTGTACCATGGAAGAGCTTGAAAAAGTGAGTAAAAAAATTAGTGTCTCTTAATAGTGTGTCAGCTGTGCTACCATAAGTTTTCTTTTTGTCTCCCTCTATTAAAAACTACCAGAGATCCAAAATCACAGCTATGCATCTTTCATTTCCCTAAACTTTGTAAATCTTTGGTTTAAGTTGGCCATTGATGTAAAAATTACGATTTTTCCTGAGACAGTTGGTCACAGGAAAAATTGTTTGTAATTCAGATGTGTTAAATCATCTCAAATACTGGTAGAAACAATAGAATTTTACATGTATTTGATGATCCAGCACTAACCGTGGGTAGGGTTGCTACCTGGCCGGTATTTTTGATGATAGCTCCCAATGTTATCAATAGGAAAAAAATATAAATATATAGGAAGGCCGGAATTTTTTTCAAGAAAAGGTGGCAAACCTAACCGTGGGTGATGTTTGAAGGCCACTGATCAAAATTTTCCGACCTGCTCATCTCCCGCCATGCACACACTGAATATTGTATGAAACAAAGTTACATTTAATATTCGTCCGTCTGTGGCCACCTTTAGACCTATTCAACAGATATCTGTGTGGGTTGAAATTCCTAAGCTGGCCATGGATGTACAGATTTGAAATTTTATGCACTGAACAATCTGTTGTTTAAAGGAGAACTCGACCCTCCCACTAATAAAAACCCCTACCAGTCCCCCCTCTCTGCCCCCCCCATACCTATAAGTGCTCCTTATCCTTTAATCACCTGTAGCTGCAGTGTACACTCAACGGAGATTGTGGACGCCATCTTCCGGCTCTTATGTATTCTTTGGGAAGTGAGCGCCGTATTGGTGCATGTGCAGTTGGAGCAGTCTTCCTGTTCGTAGCAACCGTGTATGCACCGAAAGGGACTGCCCTTGCCGAAGGGAAGGGGGAGGACCCGAAGAAATCCGAAGAGCCGGAAGATTGCGCCCATGAGCTCAGCTATGCTTACTCTGCTCTTGTACTACTGCTTATCTACTAATAACCATTCAGATTAAATAAGCTGGCAAGTGGATCTTAAATCCACTCTGACCAAGTACAGGTACTATCATGTTGATTTGATGTCACATAAATTTTGATTTTCTCAATGCAAGTTTTACACATACAAAAAGCCATTCTTGTAAGAGTTTACAGGTCTATTCTGTAGACTTATTTTACTATATACTTGAGACTTGTGAAGAGCAAGTGAACATCATGGTATGTTTCTATGACTTGACAGGGTGTTGCCCATGCTCTGATCTTCCCAGTTGTGCAACAGTTTACGGAAGCATTTGTGCAATCGCTACAGATGCCTGATGGTCCAACTTCTGACAGTGGCTTAAAGATGGAGGTGTTAAAGGTACAAAGTCCAATTTTATTCTTAACCACAAAAGAGCCTATAAAAAAGCAGGGTTCTAACAAACATTTCTACAGGCGGTGACTGCTCTTGTGAAGAATTTCCCTAAACACATGGTGTCTTCAATGCAGCAGATCTTGCCTATTGTGTGGAATACTCTAACAGAGAGTGCAGCATTATATCCTTTCCTAAACAATATACTAAAGTTTAAATAAATATCTGCATATTTGCTTGTACATGATTTTTTAAATTGACAACCATAATTGTTCCTGCTATTTTTATGCATGAAGTAGTCTTTTAAGGCAGATGGCAAACTGTGGAATATTGAGAAGCAGATTGCAATTTACTTGCTTCTGTGTGGTTGTCTCCCTGTAAAAGGGTTATGCTGATGAAAGTGGAGGTCAAACTACCCCATATGCCATCAGTCTAATGGCCTGACCGGCTAGCTGTGCTTCCAGTAAGCTTAGGCCATATTAAGAAAGGCTTTACATACAGCTTAAAGGGATACTGTCATAGGAAAATGTTTTTTTTTTTTTCAAAACACATCATTACATAGTGTTACTCCAGGAGACTTTAATTTCCCAGCTGCCCCATGTCATGTGACTTGTGCCAGCCCTTTAGGAGGGAACCTTTTTGGCAGGCTGTTATTTTTCCTTCTCAATGTAAATTAAAGAGTCACAGTGGAACATGGGTTTTAACTATTGAGTACTGTTCTTAGATCTACCAAGCAGCCATTATCTTGTGTTAGGGAGCTGTTATCTGGTTACCTTCCCATTGTTCTGTTGTTAGGCTGCTGGGGGGGGAGGTGGTGATATCACACCAACTTGCAGTACAACAGTAAAGAGTGATTGAAGTTTATCAGAGCAGAAGTCATATGACTTGGGGCAGCTGGGAAATTGACAATATGTCTTGCCAGTTGCACTATTAACTGGTGTATTTTGAAAAACAGTATTTTTTTCCCATGACAGTATCCCTTTAAGTATAAAGATTAAATTGAAGATAACTGTTTTGACCAGACAACCTGAGCCAGTGATGCATTTTTCACTGGGGTGTGGTTGAAAAAAAATATTATATATTCATAATTTTCCAGAAGACAGAAGTGCAGAAAAGTGTTTTTTCACAGCAGTTTGTTTCCCTTAGCCAAAATGTCATTTTCCTTAGTTATTTTGTACCTATGTTAGGACAGAAGTAAATGACACTGAGGATATTGAAGATCCTGTTGATTCAGATGGTAAGACTTTCCATTTCTTACATACTTGAACATTGGTTTCCTTTTATAAATTAACTTCCAGTGTACTGTAAACAGTAGCGCTCACTTTCTCACCCCTCATAAATACAGCCCCACCAAATGCATGCAACTTGCTTGTAGTGTCTTTTCCAGCCTCAGTGAGCACAGCCCCTGTTCATATTTACACTGGGATATACCTTATTTACATAGATGGTAACAAATATAAAAAAAAAATGTAGAAAACATGAGCCTTTGTTCTTGCATAGGAAAATAAATGGGTAAGATGTCAATCCTCAAGAGCTCTTTACAGAACTAGGTGAAATAAGATATTTGTTGCCAATAGGTTATTTGTAGGTGCTCTATAAGAGAAAATAATACAAAAGTCAGAAGCTGTTGCAGCGTTCAAACGACCAACTGATGGATGCAAGTGCGGCAAGCTTCGTCTGCATCACAGTTGCGTCTGATAACACTGCAACACCATCCGACTTTATATTACTAACCGCATCCAACTTGATGCAGTCATTTAGTTGGCCTACATCAGATCCGGCAGAATCACAGCAAAAACGTCTGTAGTTCACCTCACAATGACACCTTTAAATGACAAAGCGCCAGCGCTGTGCACGCACGGCGATTTCCGGAATCACCCAAAGCTACTTTGTGAGGAAACTTCAGTCGATTCCGGAAATCGCTGCGCCGCGTGTGCACAGCGCTGGCGCTTTGTCATTTAAACTAGCGACAGCCAGGGAGAAGGACGTTCGGGGGGATTGTCGCCTGCTATTAAACGCCAGGCGACAGAATCTCCCCGAATCTCCCTGTCTGTCCCCAGCCTAAGAAAGATGGCAGAGATTTGCAGCATTTCTTTTAATTTGGGCTGGTGTGGTTATATTGATGGGTCCTTCTGCCACATGATCTGGACATGTTCAATTATCTATTGATAGTGGCCTGTGGTTACTAAATACATGGTAGAAATATGAGCTCTTTCTCCTTTGCTATCTCCCAAAATATGGCTTCTGAGCCTGGTGCATGGCCTCCTACCTACAAATAAATCCGGGATATTGGTGAGCCCTTTCCTTTTTATGCCAGTAAAAAATTAATCATGCAATGGATATTCCCACCCTTTCCAAAGAAAGCTGCTTTGATAGAATATGTTAAGCACATGCACCCTTTACTCAAGGTCACCCAAATAAATCAGATGGCATATGGAGCCTCTGGCTAGATATGCCTTACACTAATTAAATAAAAATATTTGCACAATCAAGTGTATAAATCTTATGCTTGTACTGGATACTACTGTAAACCCTCTTTTCACCCTTCTTTATCCCTATCCTGTTATAACTGATTGCAAAATAAAAAGTTAACTATTAAAAATAAGACTGAAAATCCTTGGGTGGTACCTAACATATTATTTCTCCTTGTTTTAGCAGCCAAATGTAGTTATACACTCTGCATTATAAGTGTTAAGTTTTATAGGGATGAGTGGGGCATTCAAATTAATATTGCAGTCCTAATCTATACAGAAAAACCCTCTGACTTCTGGCATTTGCAGGTGGTTAGTCAATATGTATTCCTTGCATATATGCCTTATAACTACATACTTCAGGAAGTTTTATGTATGCGTGGTTTTCTTGTCTCTACAGGTGAGGTTTTAGGTTTTGAGAACCTAGTTTTTAGTATCTTTGAATTTGTGCATACATTACTGGACAGCAAGTTCAAAGGCACACTGAAGAAAGCGCTTCCAGAGTTAATTTATTACATTATCTTGTACATGCAGATAACCGAGGAACAGGTGATTATTCTATGACTGCTTTTTGTGGCATGTGTATTATTCTCTCCACCCCACCACCCCACCACCCCCTTCATTTTCCATTAATCTTTTCTGGGGCACACCAATAAAACAGTTATTGTTGTATTATTATTCTTTTATGTAGCAATGTCGTATACCTCCACATTATACATTAATTCTCTTGTCCAGTAGAATTTGCAGTCTAAGGAATGTTGTGTTGCTGGGCCAAAATCAATCACTCAATGACTGGCCATGTGAGATGACGAGATCAGTTGGTTCTGTCCTTTTGAGAACACACACACACTTAGGTGACATCAGCCTTAAACTTGCATTGTTTATGGGTGGACAGGACATGAGGGCAGATATTTTACAAACACAATGTTTGTGAGATCATTTTCAGACTTTGATGTTCTAGTGTACTTTGTATAATTGGTCTGTATGAAGGCATTTGAACGTTTTTCACTTTTGTGTTGATGTCTTCCTTTGAATAAATATTTTTCCTCATTTTTTTTTAAAACAGATAAAAGTTTGGACCGCCAATCCTCAACAGTTTGTTGAGGATGAAGATGATGACACTTTTTCTTACACTGTCCGTATTGCATCTCAGGATCTACTGCTAGTAAGTAAATTGTGAACTTTTTTCCCATTTTTCCCATCTGAATCTTTCTTTATACTGTTGCCTATATTGGTCACATGAAAACAAAACGAGATACTAGTATGAAATGATTTTGGTCTGGATACATTGGCAAAAAAAAAAAACTGGCAGTTAGAACATATTGTATTTTGTAAGTTAGTGTGTTAGTGTGATTTTTTTGTATAACTGAATTTTTACTCAATCTGTTTGTGTGTCTCTCTGGTCAGCCTGGTTTTTAAGTCTAAAAGCCATGCTAATTAATTTGCTTCTCTGTATTCATTTCTGATGATTTACATCAACACAACATACAAATTTATTTTTATAAATGTGCTTGAGGAACACTAAGTAGCAAATGTATTACATTTCAAATTCTAGTCTTTGCAGTACATCAAGAACATTGCAACAAACCTTTGCAACTTTTTATACTTTTGAGTTTGTTAAACTTGAACTTAAATTTTCGAGATCAATCAACAAATCTCAAAATCAAAAAACAATTCAGTAGCTAAAACCTGGAAAGCGTCTCTAGAACTCGGTGGGAGGTGTATTTTGTAATCATTCATAAAAATGGAGAGTATTGTGATTTTTGTGGCAATCATGTTTCCTCTGTGCAAATTAATGCAATAGTCTTTCTGATTTCTGGTTGATGCTAGTGGACAAAAAATAAAGAAATTGTAAAAATAACTTCATTTTGTTAAATAGCTATCTTACTCTATACAACCAAATAAAACCCAGAAACGCACCCTAGGCTTTCATTGTACTTTTAATGTTACTGCCTCTTTAGTGTAATTTTTTTTTAATTTTTATATACTTAAGGCAGTTTCCAGTGAATTTCAGAATGAGAGTGCTGTGGCACTAGCAGCAGCATCCACACGTCATCTTCAAGAGGCGGAGCAATTCAAAGCTCAAGGAGGAGAGCATTGGTAAGTGTTAAGGTACTTCCAGGTAACTCAAGCAATTAAGTATGGCTATGCAATCTTTTCTTTATGCCACTTGTTTTAGAGTTAAGAGGGGATGGCAAATAAACACATTTATAATATGCAGGCATGGGCACTCAGTCAGTTTGCGCTTTCATGTTGCCCACGCCAAGGCCAGATACTCCTTAGACGGAAACAGTGGATATTTTAAAAGACATCTTCTAGCTCAATATTTTGAAATTCATAAAACATAATTTTCCAGTGGGTGCTTTGAAGAGCTCTTTTGACTAGCCTATGTCCCAGGCAGAAGCGAGCTGTTTATGAAGTACCAGGGACCGTACACAGAAGTGTAAAAGTACTCTGAACCCTTTTGGTATCTACATTCTTTTCATGATATTAGCATTTTTACATTGCTAATACTTTATAGAGTTGTGGAGAAAGGGCATTGTCCAACAGAAAGCTATATGACTGATGCAAGCAGTGTTTCTCTGTGCAATTCTGCTCTCAGCCTTTGTCAGTTGGTTTAGATTTGCAGGGTGAATTTTGGCAAGGAGGAAGAAAACTGTGGAGTAACAAGTATTTGTTTTGAGGTGGGTAAGAAAAGACATGCTTTTAAGGTTTTCAGGTTAGCTGGGACAGCAGAAACATTTGTCAAGGGGACCAAGCAATCATGCAAAAAAGCTATCAGACAAGCTAAAGGGTAAAGAGATGGCAAAGGGTACTGCTCCAAGAACAAAGGAACAAAGAAAAAGGATAAGCAGACATTCTAAACTGTTATTTTTTGTCTCTCTGCTTGAATGAGGAACCAACTAATATAGGTTTCCTTGGAAATAGTCCCAGTTCTAGTTATACAACAAATGATGGTTCGCACAGCAGGAAATTCTAAAGAGACTAGAACATATAAAGATAAACAAAGGTCTGGGACTGAATGGTATTCATCCAGGGGTACTAAACTAACTTAGCTCCTTAGTTGCCAAACCTCTACTTAATTTTTCAGGAATCATTGAGGTCTGGCATGGTGCTGAGAGACTGGAGAATTGCTAATGTAGTGCAACAATTCAAAAAGGGATGCAGTTCGTAGCCTTAAAACTATAGGCCGGTTAGTCTGACCTCAATGATAGGAAAGATTTTCAAAGGGGTAATAAGGGTTACTTGACAAATAATAGTACTGTGACTTTGGATTTGTGTGAAATAAATCTTGCCCGACTAATTTAATTTCTTTTTAATGAGGAGGTTAGGAAGCACCTTGACTCTGGGATGGCAGTGGATGTAATCTACTTAGACTTCCCTAAAGCATTTGATACAGTACTACACAAAGGGGGAAATTCACTAAAGCGTGAAGTGTCTAACACTAGTACTAATTCGCCAGCGTGACTTCTATTCACAACTTCGCAAATTCACTAACATGGACTCTGGCGAATTTTCGCTAGCGAAGTAGATAGACTTGCGCAACTTCGCACCCTTATGCCAGACGAAGTTGCGCACTGAAGAAGGATCATAATTATGCAAATTCACTAAGATAACCATTTTACTGAGCGTTACCACTTGCACAAGACGTTACTTCAATACAATAGAAGTTCCAAAAAAACGTTTTTATCTTTCTAGGTTGATAGTCTGAAAATGAGTGTAATTTTTTTGGGGGGTTACCCTCCTTCCCCCCCCCCCACGTTTCCTAATATATGGCAACTCAACTATATACAGGGGGCACATATAGGACAACTTTATTATTTTTTATTAAAGGTTTCCAGGGGTATTGTAGTGTTGTGTAGTGGCTGTAACATATACTTCTATTAGACTTTGAAATTTGCGCCGTATGCAAATTAGGCATCGCTAGCGTAAATGCACTTTGCCTGGTGAAGTAAAGGTAGCGCTACTTTTGCTATCGTTCACCGCCCTGAGCGAAAATTCGCATCTTAGTGAATTTGCGAAGTGCTGGCGAAAATTCGCCTGGCGAAGTGCGGCGAACGTTAGCCAAGCCGATGTTAGCGAATTTTCGCTGCTTAGTGAATTTCCCCCAAAGTTTTTGTTTGTTTACACGAATGAGGAACCAGTTAATGAAGGTTTCCTTGTAAATAGTCCCAACTCTAGTAATTAAACAAATGATGCATGGTTTGCGCAAGAGGAAATTCAAAGGATACTAGCACATGTAAAGATAAACCAAGGTCTTGGACCAGATGGTAGTCACCTCGGGCTACTAAATAAGCGTAGCTCTGTGATTGCTACTAACTTTCCTAAAGCATTTGATACAATAACACACAGAAGGTTACTTGTTAAATTAAGGGCTGTTGGTCTGTAACGTAGTTTCTCTTGCCTAATTGGGGGACACAGGCACCGTGGGGGATGGAGATCCTGCAGCTGGAGAATGGACACTAACTTGTTAACTGTGACTCCTCCTCCTGCTCTGGGCTTCATCCCCTGCCTCCTCCTCTTACTTCCAGTTTCTTTAGTGTCCTCAGAAGGAAGAAGACACAACTACAAGGTGGCTGGAGCAAGTGATTAAGGACTTCGGTCGGATCATGCCACATTGATAGGGCCACTGATTTATTCAAGAGCCCTACTCAGCTGTAATATCTTTGGATACCCGAAGCCTTCCCGCTCTCCGGAGGACTGCAGGCTAGCTCCATCAGTCCCTACGCTGGCTCCCGCTCTTCGGAGGCTGCACCAGCGTTGCCATACCAGAAGCTACAATTTATGGCACACAGGGATGATATTTTATATATATATCTATATATATATTCGGGATATCTTTCAGCTGAGGCACGGGTAAGTACTTTTCAACCCCTCCTCAGGTGCTGTTTAACTTTCAACACGGTTCCTTAGCTTCAAAAAAGGTTTTTTCTCTTTAGAGGGAGGCGATTGACTTTATCGCTACCCTCTTAGCAAGCTGCCGACTTTTAAAATTCGCGCGCTCCATTGAGCGCGATACCGGCCGCATCTCCCTCACTTCCGGGTCTTCGTCTCGCGCATTTACTCTGGCGCGAAACCTTGCGGCGTGCACTCCTCTTCCCCGGCTCTGCACGCTTAGGCATCTGAGAGCGGAGACACCTTCCTTTTGGCACAAAGGACCCAGACAGAATCCCGGGCCCCCGCTGCTATCCAGCCAACACCAGATTTCTGCGGATACATCTCGCTTGAGAGGCACAAGGTACTGCCCTATAGGGAACTTCTCTATACTATTGTGGGATCTGGCCTATCAGCACCTTACATGCTTCTCTCTATCTTCTCACCCTATCCAGACACAGCGTTAATCCTGTGTACTGCTACCCTCACATATCACTAGAGGGTTATTCCCCTGCCTCCTTTTTACTTAAAAAAAAAAAAAAAAATTTTTTAAACGAGCTCATGGCAGAAAAAGCAGACGAGCCCAGGACCTCTAAGTCCTCAGCTCAAAATCGTAAGGCTACGCAAGTGTCCTATTTGGCTTGCACTGAGTGTAAAACCAAATTTAACTCGCCTTCGGCCAGTTCTGTGTGTGTAAACTGTAGGCCCAAAGATCCTACACCACCACCTACCAATACAACAGATTCTGATCTGATTAAAGGCCTTATCGCTTTCACTGGCAGGTATACAGAACCTTGCCCGTATTCCAGAGACTTTAGACAGATTCCTGGAACGTATTTCCACACAAAATATAGCGGAAAACCAACCGGCAGGCAGGAAGCGGGCCTCCATTTCAACCCAAGACTGTCTAGAAGAACCGTCTCACCTCTCTGATGAGGACGGTCTAATCCTGTCTGAAGAAGAGTCAGACACGGAGCAAGATGCAGAACATGATCTGCCCAGAACCCAAAGGGAAGTAGAAGGTCTTATACATGCAGTTCTTACGACTCTTAATATTGAGGACTCTGTCCCTGCAGTCGAGCCTGCCAAAAACATCTTCAAAAGACAGAGGAAGAACGCATGCATTTTCCCAGCATACGAACAGTTAGAAGATATTATCAAGACTCAATGGAAGACTCCGGATCACAGGGTTCAAATATCCAAAAGATTTTTACAGACCTATCCTTTTCCACAGGAGTGTACAGAATTATGGTCGGCACCACCATCTGTGGACCCACCGGTATCCAGACTTTCCAGAAACACCATGATCCCAGTGGCGGACGCAGCAGCGTTTAAGGACCCCATAGACAAGAGATTAGAGGGTTTCTGTAAATCCACTTTCACTGCGGCAGGGACGGCGTTCAGACCAATTTTCGCCATCGCGTGGGTAGCCAAAGCCATGGAAGTATGGATAGAACAGGTGGCGCAATCCATTGGTTCAGAGGAACCCGCAACTGACAGTCTACTTTCGCAAATTGCCGATGCTACATCATATATCTGTGATGCGGCCTTAGATGCAGCCAAGATGGTATCTCAGGCATCCGCACAATCCATCGCAGCCCGACGATTTTTGTGGCTTAAGACATGGTCGGCTGATATAACCTCCAAGAGATCTCTTGTCAGCCTGCCATTCCAAGGAAAACTTCTTTTCGGAACGGAGCTTGAGAAGATAATCTCTCAAGCCACGGGAGGCAAGAGTACTCTACTGCCTCAGACCAGAAACAAGAGAATCCCGTTCAAAAGAAGACCCTTTTTTCGGCCATTTCGTCAAACACAGAGAACCAGAACACAAACAGAGAAGAACAACAGTGGCTATAGATCTCAGTTTCAACACAAACAAAGAACCGGCTGGTCATCCACCAAGGGAAATCCAAAGCCCTCTCAGGGAAAACCCAGCACAGCATGAAGGAGCGCCCACCTCCGAAGAGATACCAGTAGGCGGACGCCTGCAATCTTTTCGAG
>CM044434.1:61568611-61589411 GCA_024363595.1 Xenopus borealis | reverse complement strand
AAAAGCTGGCGATAAAGAGCAACATCAGAACATTCCTCCAGGGAGCGATGCGAGTTGCACCACCATACAGATACCCAGTTCCTCCCTGGGATCTCAATTTGGTGCTCACAACCCTGCAGGAGGATCCTTACGAACCAATGGAAGACATTCCCCTTTCTACGCTATCAGAAAAGGTGGTTTTCCTCTTGGCCATCACCTCAGCTCGCAGAGTCTCGGAACTAGCGGCACTATCACACAAGCCTCCGTTCACAATTTTCCACAAGGATAAGGTGGTATTACGGCCAACACCAGATTTCCTACCTAAGGTAGTTTCAGAGTATCACCTCAACCAGGAAATTATTGTTCCATCTCTATGTCCAGAGCCTAAGAACTCTAAAGAAAGTAGATTGAATAAATTGGATGTAGTGAGAGCACTCCGAATTTACCTGGAAGCCACCAAAGAAATCAGAAGAACTGAGACACTTTTTGTTATGCCTAACGGACCACGCACAGGTACTTCAGCTTCCGAGTTAACATTGGCCAAATGGATCCGGTCTACAATCACCAGAGCTTATACACTCAAAGGGAAGAAGCCACCATTAAGAGTGAAAGCACATTCAACACGCGCAATCAGCACATCTTGGGCGGTGAGACATCAAGCTTCAGTAGAACAGGTGTGCAGAGCTGCAACGTGGGCCTCCCCACATACCTTTACACGATTCTACAAGTTACACACACGGGCCTCCGCCGAAGCTAGCTTCGGGAGGAAGGTGCTCCAGGCGGTTATTCCGGAGCATTAATCAGGGGTAACAGTGTCCCTCCCTCTAGGGGTGCTTTAGGACATCCCCACGGTGCCTGTGTCCCCCAATTAGGCAAGAGAGAGAGATTTTTGTACTCACCGTTAAATCTTTTTCTCTTGTCCTATATTGGGGGACACAGGCCTTCCCTCCCTGACTGACACTGTAAAAGTTTATCAATTCATATGTTAATGAAGATGCGTTAAATAAGTTTAAGTATTTAAGTTTTTTGTTGAGGGGTTTGATCCTCCTCGTCTTTTTTGGGTTGCTTTGCAGCCCAGAGCAGGAGGAGGAGTCACAGTTAACAAGTTAGTGTCCATTCTCCAGCTGCAGGATCTCCATCCCCCATGGTGCCTGTGTCCCCCAATATAGGACAAGAGAAAAAGATTTAACGGTGAGTACAAAAATCTCTCTATTTGTAATTGTATGCTGCCACTTTGCAGAATGATTTGACTAAACTGTTAAACTGGGCAAAATTACTGTATGTAGGAAATATCGATCCAGATCTATCTATATATAGGCAATACTATTCCTATGTGACTTGCTTTCCTGTATACATAGGTGGAAGATACATGAGGCCTGTATGCTGGCCCTTGGGTCAGTAAAGTCTGTCATCACAGAAGGCGTTCAGAGTGGACGGGTTCAGTTTGATATGCATGGATTTCTAACTGGCGTTATTCTTTCAGATCTCAATCTTACAGGTGTGTGCAAGTGGGTTTGTGGAGCTGTATAAATTAAAACAGTGTTTAATAGCAGGCGGATGTATTGCATCTTTGCATTACCAGAGCTGTCTTAAAGTAAAATAAGAAAAAAAATCTTTCTATTATATTGAGGGATGTTTTTGTGATTTACTAAATTTAATTATGCAGTGTTATTATTCTGAGGTTTATTGTTAAATTTAATTGTAACATAGCCAATAATCTCCATCAGTATCTCCATTCCTTCTTGGACGTTCTCTCTGGGCTGCCAGTCGCTTTACCGCAGCAATGTCTCCTGAGCTGATTCAACAGTTTCTTCAGGCAACAGTTAGTGGACTGCATGATAACCAGCCCCCATCTGTACGCATTTCTGCTGTCCGAGCCATTTGGGGGTAAGGGCTCTTTCTCTTAACACATGTTTTTGTATCTGTTTTTGTCATCTTCATTGGTTTTTACTTTCCTCCAGGTACTGTGACCAGCTTAAAATATCAGAAAGTACCCATGTGTTGCAGCCATTTCTACCAAGTGTTCTTGATGGTTTGATACACCTTGCAGCTCAATTTACATCTGAAGTGCTGAATCTGGTAATGGAGACGTTATGCATTGTGTGCAGTGTAGATCCAGCTTTCACTGCCAGTGCAGAGGCTAAGATCTGCCCCTTCACCATCGCCATATTCCTGAAGTACAGCAATGGTGCGGCTCAGTGGGAAAGGGCAAATGTTTTTTGATGGGAGGAGGGAAATTTGACTGGTAGGAAATATTTAAAGGTCATTGTTTTTCTTTAGTCTGACACCTGTTGGGGATATATCAGGCAATGGCTGTCTATGATCTTTCTCTCTGGCCCTTCTCAGATCCTGTGGTGGCATCTCTAGCTCAGGATGTTTTCAAGGAGTTGGCTCAAATACCCCAGTGCCAAAATGCCATGCAGATGAGGCTTATACCAACTTTGGTTAGCATTATGCACGCACCTGCTGAAAAGATACCATCTGGACTCTGTGGAGTAAGTAGTACAGGCAAGAATATGACTTATTCAAATAGATTTGAACTTCTAAACACATTGTAATATTTGTGTATGTATTTTTTGTGCTTTCAAAATCTAGACTGCTATTGATATTTTAACTACAGTGGTCAGGAACACTAAACCACCACTTTCTGAGCTGCTAATCTGTCAAGCCTTTCCTGCTGTGGCCCAGTGCACTCTTCGTGCAGATGATAATACAGTCATGCAGGTAAGCTGTTCATGTTCTTGTAAAGGCAGTTTTTTAAAAACAATCATTGCATCTAATCATACCATGGTATTATTTTCTTAATGCTATGAGCATTAAAAAAATTATCCAGCACTGCAGCAATTAAAATATATCAAAAAGAAAAAATTCCTTGTCCTGCTCATTTTATAAAGGGATTAATGCTCTTAATTTCTCATCTTTGCTATTTGATGAACCGGCTATGCAAAGAACGGTATGCAGTACAGAACTTTGGAAAAAATATACTTTGTTGTCTGTTGGTCAAAGTTGTGTTTAATTCTTTAAAGTGCTACTGACCCGTTCCTATAAAAATAGGAATGTGTCAGCCCAGCCCAGTGAACCTTAGTCCTGGCGACCTTCTGACACCATTAAATCATTTTGCTGAGTTGTTTGTTACGCTGGGCTAGGGGCAGAGTGATCACTCCAAAGGCTAATTACAAATGGAAACAGACTCCAGCCTATGGAGGGATTGCACCATCCCCAGCCCCAGCGTAACTGAAACAACTCCGCGAGATGATTTAATGATGTCAGAGGGTCACTGTTGCTAAGCTTTGCTGGGCTGGTGGAGGCTTTCAGCTGCTTATATTTTGCTTGCCTCTCCACTGATACCAACACGTTCCTATTTTTTATAGGAACATGTCAGTATAACTTTAAATGGACATGTTACATGTCTGCCAGAAGGATGGGAATCCCAGGACATAGGTCCACCCTCGGTTATACATGGTGGAGTACTGTAAGTCTTATAGTGTTGTTGAAACAAGGTCTAGTATTTCTAGGAACAAGGTTAAAACTAGGCAGTATATTTGGAATTCTGCAACCTTTTGTGCTAAGTGAGATAAAATAGGACCAAGTGGCTATTGCAAGCATATAAATGTGGGGGGGGGGCCTCAATTAAAAATTACACCTGAGAGCCAAGACAAAAATGAACAACTTGGATGTTTTGAAAGGTGTTCCAACCAGTCTTCATTATTGCAGATGAAAAAGTAATATACAGTAGTATGAAATTTTATAAATACATTCATGCAATAATAGACACCATAGTATATTGGGTAGTAAGTCTTTTTATGAGTGATGTCATAAGCACAATCATAGTAACGACCCCTAAAGAACGGCAAGAACCCCCAATGTTATATAGAATACCCAAAGTAGGAAATGTCTGTAGAAAAGCACTAAAATCAGGAGCATATATATAATCTGTTAAATGATTAGTGTATTCATTACAAAACACCAGTAAGATCATACGTGTATACTGGAACTGATACAAATTGCATACTTCTTTTCAAAACCTATATTAGCAACCCAATACCCTCAAACTTGGGTATTTAAATGATCAAGCAAAATACAGCTTAATAAAGGTTTTGGATCATTCTAAAGCAAAAGGCAAGGTAGAGTCAGCTTGCTCAGTATGCTCCTCCAAACGGGTCAGCATAATAATAAAGTTAGTAAGCGTGCATTGTTTGAAGACTGTTCCCTTGGTCCAGTTTAATGCAGACAGATTGTCAGTAAGATCCAACTTCACAGATTAGTACAGTCTGCCCATGAAATATTTGCTGTATTAGTTCAGGTTTTAAAGGCAAACTAAACCCCAAACATGAATGTGGCTTAAAATGCCATAATTTATATACTGCACTTATTGCACCAGCCTAAAGTTTCAGCTTCTCAATAACAGCAATGATACAGAACTTCAAACATGTCACAGGGGGTCACCATCTTGAAAAGTTTCTGTGACACGAACATGTTAAGTGGACTCTGAGCAGCTGTTGAGAGGTTAAGTTTAGGGGTTTTAGCAAATGATCAAGCAGAAAATGAGGTTGGCCTGTAATATAAGCTGATTCTGATGCTAATTGCACTAGTTTCTGTGCTGCCATGTAATAATTATATGTATTAATGACTTCTCAGTCTTATATTGTGACATTTATATTCTATGTGTACTGTATATTGTGAGTCCATCCCTAAGCTCAGTAAATGATGGCAGCACAGAGCATGAAGATCCCAGATGGGGAGCTACTGGGGCATGTTTGGAGACACAGATCTTCCCTGCCCAAAACTAGGGATGCACCAAATCCACTCTTTTTTACTCTGCCGAACTCCTCAATCCTTTGCAAAAGATTTGGCCGAATACCAAATCCGAATCCTAATTTGCATTTGCAAAATGCAAATTAGGTGTGGGAAGGGGATTTTTTTTACTTGTTTTGTAACAAAAAGTCATGTGATTTCCCTCCTCACCCCTAATTTGCATATGCAAATTCGTATTCGGTTTGGCCAGGAAGAAGGATTCGGCTGAATCCTGCTGAAAAAGGCCGAATCCCGAACCTAATCCTGGATTCGGTGCATCCCTACCCAAAACATTAATGTACAACGTTTCTAGCGACTAGTTATGCTTTAGTTCTCCTTTAAGTTAGTCATTATATATTCTTGCCACAGTACTAGTCCATGCGTTTTCACATACAGCTGTTTTACCTTGCCTTTTTCTGTGTTTGACAATATTCTGTAACTCTGTGCAGAATGGTGGGGAGTGCCTTCGTGCGTATGTGTCAGTGGCTCTTGAGCAAGTTGCTCAGTGGCGTGATGAACAAGGACACACTGGGCTTTGGTATGTGATGCAGGTTGTCAGTCAGCTACTGGATCCGCGTACATCAGAATTTACAGCAGCTTTTGTTGGACGCCTTGTATCTACACTTATTTCCAAAGCTGGTCGAGAGTTGGGAGAGAATCTGGATCAGATCCTAAGAGCAATCCTTAGCAAGATGCAGCAGGCAGAGACGCTCAGTGTTATGCAGGTACATCATCAACATTTGACTAAAATATTGAAAATTGACTTAAACTATATGTTATACAGTATATGTTTCCAAGTGTCTTAACTATTGCTTTTTTTTTTTTTTTTTTTTTTTTTTTTTTTTTTTTTTTTTTTTTTTTTTTTTTTTAGTGTTTATAATTTGATTAGTGTTTGAGATTATTTACTGCAATTTGAGTTTAAGGATTTGCAATTGCAGTGAAAGCCTATAGTAAGAAGTTCTTTAATTTGCAGTGACACGAGAGAAATTAAGAACAAGGTATTCTAGAAAACCCTCAAATTCGACCTTCGAATTAGAGGGATTTTATTGCAATTCGATCTATGGAATGATCGAACAAAAAAAAAATTTTGTCGATCAATTCAAACTATTTTAAACTAACGATCGAATTTTTTTTTTAATTCGATCAAAAAAACTTAGAAAAATACTATGGGAGCTTCCCATAGGATTCTACAGCAATTCGGTTTGTTTAATCTGGCGAATTAGGCTATTGAATTTTTTTAGCACAGGGGTAGGCAACCTGCGGCTCCACAGTCAATATGACCCCCTGCTCAGGGCCTAGTTATCACAACAGAAATCCAAGAAGACTTTAGTTCATTGACCCAGTTTGTTGTGTAAAGAAAAAGTGCTTTTATTGGCTCAAAGACATCAGAAGTTTGGCAACGTTTCAGGCCACACTGGGCCCTTTATCAAGCCTTGATAAACCCAGTGTGGATCAGTGTGATACAGTGTTCTTGGATTTCAATGGTACCGATGCAAATGTGTTTTTATTTGCAAATTGCCAAACGAGTGAATCTGAAAGCGATTAACCTTTTCAGGTGTTGGGTGCTAAACAGTCCATATGACCATATATATATCAATACCTCTCCACTTTTCAATTTTAGCAATCTGGTTGCTAGAGTCCATATTAACCTAGCAACCAGTTAATTAAAAGACTGGAAAATGAATAGGGGAGGCCTACGTAGAAATAGGAGTAATAAAAAGTATCAATAATGATGTTAGTAGCTTTATAAAGCATTTGTTTTTTACATGGGGCCAATGACCCCCCCTCCCCCATTTGAAAGCTGGAAAGAAGAAAAATGGCAAATAATAAAAAAAAAACTAATTGAGCATTGACACACAAGTAACACATTAAATGCATTTTTAACTGTAAATTCATTGAAGCAGAACAATCTGTATTGTCAAGTGACAAATATATATTGCTGATGATATGATCATCATATGACAGAGACCTGCTGCATGTACCCGACTGACACTTATATCTTATACTGACACATATAGAGTATACTGTGAAATACACGATCATCTCCCATATAGAGTAAACTGTGAAATACACTGATGCAAATTCACTAAAGTGCGAAGCATCTAATGCTAGCACTAATTCGCCAATATGACGTAATTTCACAACTTCACCGATTTACTAACCGTGTACCTGGTGAAAATTGCATAGCGAAGTAGGTAGACTATCGCAAAAGAAAGTCTTACTTTTTTAGGGTGATCGTCTAAAAAATAGCGTAATTTTTTTGGGGGGTTTACCCGCCTTCCCCCCTACATTTTGTAACATATGGCAACTCAACTATACAGTGGGCACATGTTTAGGGCAATAGGAAACTTTATTTTATATATTAAAAGTTTCTTGGGCTTGTGTAATGTAATGTAGTGGGTGTAACATATACTTCTATTATACTTTTAACTGCGTGCCTTATGCAAATTAGGCATCGCTAGCGTAAATATGCTTTGCCTGACAAAGTCACAGTAGCACTACTTCGCTACTTTTCGCCTCCCTGAGCG
This sequence comes from Xenopus borealis, assembly GCA_024363595.1. Classification (NCBI taxonomy): domain Eukaryota; kingdom Metazoa; phylum Chordata; class Amphibia; order Anura; family Pipidae; genus Xenopus; species Xenopus borealis. Next base: position 61,582,110 of record CM044434.1, on the reverse strand, counting down.
CAGATTCGCATTTTAGTGAATTAGTGGTGGACTGTTGAAAATTCACCTGGCGAAGTGCATCGAATTGCGGCCAAGGTGTCGCTAGTGAATTTCCGCACTTTAGTGAATTTGCCCCTATGATCTCCCATATATGGTATACTGTGAAGAACACTATGCTCTCACGTATTGCGTATACTGTGAAATACACTATGATCTCCCATTTAGAATATACTGTGAAATACACGATCTCCCATATAGAGTATACTGTGAAATACACTATGATCTAGGTAAACATCCAGTGGTTTGTGCAAATCCCTCCACTATTCCTTGAAGGACAGTGCTCCAAGTCTTGTGTGTCCCAGGAACACATTACACTAATGACTAATATGCACGCTAGTATCTTGCATCCATTGACCCCAGGCGCCCGAGCATCCTGGAAAGCTGTTATGTATTCTGATGTTACATTTATTAAAATTATAATGTGCCTTGGGGTTCTATGGACTATATAAAACAGTTTTTGTATGGGTGCTCAGGTCTTGTGTCTTTCTATATCTATGCGAATGAAATTCAAATGAATAACCGCACAATAATTGAACCATATAAAAAGAGACCTAGAAACAGAACATAATTTTCGAAATTTATTTAAATTAAAATAGTAGTCACTGGTTAGTCCATTCTATGGCAGGGTGTAGGTGTAACAGACACGTTGTCAGGAACATTGTTTAGCAATAGTACCTGTGGACACACAATTAGAAAAGACTTAAGTCAGGCTAAAAGTTCAAGGCAGGGTAGAAGTTAAAAAACAGAAATACAAAGTCAAAATAACACTTCAGAAGGAACAGTAATACTGGAACCAGGGTAACCATTCAGTTTAAACCAAGAGAGCTGAAAAGCAGGAAGTAGTGTTCTGTTCTGTTGGGTTAGACTTAGTCACTCCAGCCTGTATACATTACATTTTTGCCTAACTAACTATATTGAAAACATTTTTTATTTTGCACAGCCGATCTATTTGTTACTTTTATACTGAATAATTCCTTTAATATTTGACTGATATTTCTATACTTTTATGTTATAAGTTTTATATATGTGTCATGGAAAACAGACAGTCAGCATTGGTTACACTGGGACAGATAAAGATAGTATAAGGTTGTTGTAATTGGTTCAATCACTACAAATTAAGTAGAACCAACTTGCGAACACTTATTTTTCTATTCTTACCTCCTACTGAACTTGAGCTCAGGATTCTGTGATGGGTAAACACAATCATCATCCCTATTTATAACTTTTTCTGTGTTCTCCGCTGCTTCTTGTGTTCTCCTTCTCAGGAGATGAAGGGGATCAATGCTTATTCATCCACTCTTGGCACACAAAATTTAGTCCTTCATAAGGATCTCGCCCACTTGAAAAACTGCTCTTATTCACTTCTGGAGGCTAAAAACAGAATAATGTATGAACAAGGAGGAAGAAAACAAGGTGAAAGGATGACTGATGGGCCCTTTTTCTAAAATGCTCTGTATAGCCCATAACCCCATATTCTTTAGGTAGGTTGTCCGCATTATAAGCACTTACTGTTGTGACAGGCAACTCCGTTGTACCACCTTCCAATGCCAGCCAGTCAGTTGACTCAAAGAATGGATGTTCCTTGATGCGTTGAACAAAATCAAGTCTTTTGATGCGATCACGACACAATAACTGTAAAAAGAGATTAGTGTTTAGTACCATAAGCTTAATAACAGGTATAATTATTAAAATGTGCACTGTCATGCAGTGTAACTCTATATTCACCATATTTAGAATATCCTTCTCCTCTGGCCTTAAGTTTGCTGGGCATTTAAATTTTTTTATCCGCCTGGTGAAGACTGGCATCCTCCCAGTGAGCATCTCATGAAGTATAACTCCTAATGACCAGAAGTCCACTGTGGAGTCGTACGCTGCTCCTTTGCAAATCTGCAGAAACAGAAAGAGTTGCAAATTACTTACCAAATCATTTAAATGAACTAAAACAAAGGCTCATGAGTAAGCTCGGCAAGCTATATTTCCTGCAAAAATATGAGATAGTCATTGTATTGTCTTTACCTCTGGGGCTATATATCCTCTGGTACCAGCATAGCCTGTGGTCGTTTCACCCCCAAATACACCTTCTACAGCCAGGCCAAAATCGGCAATCTTGATGTGACCGGCACTATCCATCAAAATGTTTTCTGGTTTGAGGTCCCTGTAAAGAGAAAATGTAAGATGTATCTGCCTGTAGATATAAAACTGGCCTCTGGGTATACAGGTATAGAAATATTGTTACCAACCGATGAATAATGCCACGGGCATGGAGAAAGTTCAGTCCGCAAACTATTTCGGCAGCCAAGTTCCTATTTACAGAGAAAACCAAGATGGTTAGTGAACCGTGAAATAAAGCTTAGGTTCTATGATAAAAGCTTGGTATAGAAATCTGGGCTTTTTTTGTAGTTCAGTCATCGCATGATATCTACATATGATGCCCGTTAAGACCTACCGTGTGGTTCCAATATCGAGGGCAACTCTTCTTTCCAACAGGTCATGCAGGGTTCCTCCTGGAATGTACTCCATTACAAACAGGATTTCTTCCTGTAACATAAACCGATACAGTAGTGGAAATTATTACCAGCACGTTCATCTTAAGATAACATTCTATTGGACTCTTGGTAGTGAAGAGATCAATGCAAATATTGGTACCTCAGTCTGAAAGGCAGCATACGCATGCACAAGGAATGGGCAGTCCTGCGCAGCTTCAAGAATTCGCCTCTCGCTCATCACAAAAGATGCTGAGTCACTGTCCTTGGCTATCGCTTTTATAGCCACGAGTTGTCCTGTGACGTTTTCTTTGGCCAGAACAACCTGAAGAAGTCATTAAAAAGACAGGTTAAACATTTAGGGGGTTATTTACTAAACCTCAATTTTTTTTTTCTGGTCGGGCTTTGTGGGGCAAAAACTCGAAAACCCAGCATCTAAAACATGTCCAGGACATGTATAAGTGGCAGATGTCCTTATCCCAATTTGAAGATATTCTGATCTGTGCTGGGTTTAGCCTGATAATCCAAAAAAATCAGGTTTTTCAGGCAGTAAACCAAAAAATCAAATGATTTTGGAGTAAAGAAAATTTGTAAGATTCAGGTTTTCGCTTGTTTTCCCAACCCCACTTTTTTGTGGAAGGGAGTTTGGCTGAGTGGAAGGGAGTTTCATATAAAAATATGAAATAAATTTGAGATTTAGTAAATAACTCTCTTGATAAAATTCAAGGATGCAAATCGGTAACTGCAAATGAAGGAGACTGCAATTATAACTAGTCATTGAAAGAACATGATATACCTTTCCAAAGCTGCCTGATCCCAGTTCTCTCTCGAAAGTAAAATTGAAGCTGGTAATGGGGCCGGCAAGTCCACCTTATGGGGTTAAAAGAGAAAAAGAAATAATATAGCAGAACCATTATATACTCAATAAAAAAAAACAATGCAGAAAGGTGATATGCTTGTTGAGTAGATATGCCAACCTCTCTTTAATATTTGGCCCTATTTATAAACCACATGTTTCTCACATTCATCATCTTTTATTTCCATTTGAAATATCCAATACCCTGCTACTTACCTGCTTTAGTCTCATCAGGGCATTTTCTCTCTTCACTCCCTGTCTTATCACCTTTGAATCTTTTCACTCTTTCTGCTTCAGAGTCCTCTTTAGATGATCTGCTGCGCTTTCTTCCTTGACTTGCCTGATTTGCCTCCAGAATATCATGTGAGGCGTTAGAATGCAGCTGCAATTCAGGAGGTCTCGCTTCTGATGAGAATTTTCTTCTCTTTCTTAATACAACACTCTCTTCCTCACTGTGTTCTCCAGACTTCCTCTTTCTGCGAGAGTTGGCCCTTTGGTTTTCTCTCATTTCCCCTACGCTCTGTTCTTCGCACATTTTCCGTGCTTTTTTCCGGGTCGGTGAAGTGAAAATTGACACCAGCTTTCCATGAAGGGTTCTTAGGAGACCAACAACTTTTGCTCCAAATCCTTTTTTTCTGCACTTCTCAGATTCGTTTGGTGCAGCTTCTTTGCTGTTTTTATCCATGCTTGATTCATGTAATTTTCTTTTTTTGGTAGACATGGTTATAGATATGGTTGAAAATGTGGTTTAAGATAAAAAGATACGTTTAAAAAATCCAAAGATAACAAAGTAGATGTCTCTGCTGTGTTCTCTTCAAATTCTAAACGGCATCTGAGCTTCAGAAGGTATGTGAGACTTTAAACCTCCTGCAAGTGATGATGTCATAATGGTGTAAGTGATGATGTCATAATGGTACAGATGCACACCTGAAATCAACTTCAGGTGTTAGGTGCTAAACCAGGGTTGAACGACCTTTTCAGGTTTCCGTTGCTAAACCAGGGGTCAATGACCTTTACTATCAAAAAATGGTCTGAAGCCTCAAAATATAACACGGCTAATAAACATTTCAAAGTTTTAAACTTTTTTAAATTTTAACTGTTACAACAAAATAATACAACAATCAGAAGTGCATTGTGTATGTATAGGCCTACTTTGAAATAAATTAAACCTGGAATAGCCCTATTAAATGCTAGTGTTCTCATCTGTTTAATGTGACTTCTGTTTGTGAAGCTCCTTGCTGATCTTACCTCTCTTGTCTCGAGTGTATGACCGCCAGGCCCGGATTTGTGGAAAGGCCACCGAGGCCTGGGTCTAGTGCGGCAGGATTTTAGGAGTCGGCAGCCCAACCTCACCCACATTGGTTCAAAAACACTAGGCATGCACAGAAGATACAATAATTATTTTAAAATTTCTCATTTGCCAATCCCCATTGCTTCCATAACGATGATGAAAATATCCAGGGGGAGGGAACAGGGGCGATGAATGGCACTAGGGGCACCTGCTGTATGGGGCAAATTCACTAAAGCGCGAAGCATCTAACGTTGGCGCTAATTCTCCAGCACGACGTCAATTCGTAACTTCGCTAATTTGCGAACGCTGACTGTCGAATTTTCGCTAGCGAAGTAGATAGACTAGTGCAACTTCACACCCTTATGCCAGGCGAAGTTGCGCACTGACAAAGGATCGTAATTATGCAGATTCGCTAAGATCAACTTTTTCCTGAATGTTTCCACTTACGCTAGACTCCGGTGTTTAACTCCAATAGCAAAACCCCCAGTTAAAGAGCAAACACTTAAGAGCAGCTAAACACTAGAGCAAGCTCCACTGGAGTCCCAGGGTTCTATTTATGCAGTCTCAAACTGAAGGAGAACTCACTGCAAAGTAAAGCAGGTTGTGACAAATTTGCTGTAAGCACAATAGCGCACCAAATATCTAAACTATACGACCTTACTATAAAATAAGAGTTAATAACAAATACTTATCCTTTTCAGTCGGTTTGTTTGTTTGTTTGTTTGTTTTGAGTTGCTTTTTCCAGTCAGCAGTCTCTTTGAAGCAGCTCAAGAAGCCATGAGCAGGTGCAAGGGCTGTATAGACGACGTGACATACCAAGCCCTGGTGACTGCGGTAAGGGCCTTGATGAATCCTCTTGCTGCAGCTTGGTCTTGCCTGTCACTCTTGGGACTTCTATACAGCCCTACAGCTTCTATACAGCTGTCGCACACTCGAGACGCTGTCGGCAGCTGTATTGACAATGTGACAGACCGTGCTGCAGAAAGCAGGATGAAGAGCTGCATGAGGCTCCGGAGCCGCAGGTTTCCAACCCCTGCTCTAGGGAGTGTTCTTGTATGTATGCACACAAATTTTGAAGCGAGCACACGCATCAAATTGTGGTACGAGCAAAGAATATTTTGAAAACAATATTTTGTATTAATCCTGACACCGTTTTTAAAACTGCTCACGTTTGACCTTTTCGCCGCCAGCCATTTCGTCCTAAATGCGAACATCTACTGCCAAGCAGTTTTTAGACAATTTGTACTTTCGCTTTAAGGGCCTTTCCTGGTGTGGTCTTTTAGTTTACCCAGGAAAACAATATATCGGGGGGGTTTTTTCGGGACAACCTGAGCTCTCAAAATATGCTAGAATTTTGGGGTAATTCCACTCCTGTAAAAAGATATGGGCTTCTTGTATAAAATAAAGTTTGCATGATACAAACGCATCTATCAGAAACATAATTTATTTTATGAACGAGAACACAACACATTTAGAAAGTTAAATGTGTTCCAAACATGCCAATACCAAATATATATAGTTTTATGGAGATTTCTCTTTTATATTTCAAAATCTCTAAGCAGTACATTACCAAATTTCCAAAGCACCGCTCCACAATACGACATACTTCTGATTTCAAGGTCAAACATTCCACAAACAGTAGGTTTACCCTAGAAAACTACCCATTATTAGAAAGAACAGATCCTGGATGGGTAAATATATCTCTGTACGCCAAACTATAGTATATATATATATATGTTATAATTTTTTATAGAAATTGGTGAATTTTTTTAAAATGTACCTCTGAGCTTCCAATCTACATCATTGTTTCTCTCACACATCACTAGGTACCAATGTATAACCGTAATATGATTGCCAGGAGTCCACTGAACATTTTGATGCTCAATATGTATTGGTGTACATAAGTATGTGGCATATAGAGGCCCCAAAATGTAAACACCCCATGTGAGCATCAGTTATGTATTTCCAGGTACTGCAAAATCAACACACTTTCCTCAATTTTAGGGGGGGGAAAGCTAGAAAAAAAGTTCACACCCAAAAACCATACATTTTCTGAAAGTACACATTCATCCGAATTCAAAATGGGTATGCATGTCTTTCTACCAAGCCGCTAACCTTTCCTAAATTTGGCACTTTGGTTGCATTTCCAAAGATAACCTAAAAATTTCCACCCTGCAGCATGGTGTTTCCAAAAATACTTTTAGGTATCAAGATAGATCACCCCAAATATGAAAGCCTGGGTCCTCTGAACAGTTTGATGCCCAATATGTAAAGGTGTACCCAAGCACGTGGCATATAGAAACCCAAAAATGAAGACCCCCCCCATTTGGTCTGTCATTTCAGGTACTGCAAAATCAACAGATTTATATCATTTTGAGGGGGGGGCAAAAGTAAGTTCACCCCCCAAAAACCATACATTTTCAGAAAGTACACAGTCCCCCGAATCCAAATTGGGTTTGCATGTCTTTCTTCTCCAAAGCACCAAGCCGCAAACCTTTCCTAAATTTGGCGATAAAGGCAGCTGTTTTAAAATTTCTGAAAATTGCCTAAAAATATTGCAATTGGCCACATTTATCTCACCCAATTTTATTACATACAATTGTAAAACACCCTAAATATTGATGCCAGTATTGAAAGTACACAGTCCCCCGAATCCAAATTGGGTATGCATGTCTATCTTCACCAAAGCACCAAGCCGCAAACCTTTCCTAAATTTGGCGATAAAGGCAGCTGTTTTTACATTTCTGAAAATCCCCTAAAAATATTGCAATTGGCCACATTTATCTCACCCAATTTTTTTTACATACAATTGTAAAACACCCTAAATATTGATGCCAAGAGTCTATGGAGCGGTTTGATGTTCAGTATGCACAGATATACGAAAGCAGTTGGCACATGTGGACCCAAAATAAAAATAGTGCTAATGACTTTTCTCTGCTGCTAATTTGCCTTCTGTGAACAAAGACCTGTGACTGAGCATTGTCTGCCAAAAGACCCCTCTAACAGCACAAAGACCCCCCAGAGCCATATATCTTTGGAAAGTACACACTCTGAAGAATCAAAAATAGGTAATTATGTCTTTCTACTCCAAACTACTATACAGCAAAGCTACACTAAAGGTAGCGTTTTTTATGACATTTCTGAAAATCACCTAAAAATATTGCAATTGGCCATATTTATCTCACCCAATTTTTTTACATACAATTGTAAAACACCCTAAATATTGACGCCAAGGATTTACCGAAAGATTCAACCGAATACCGAACCGAATCCTAATTTGCATATTCAAATTAAGGGTGGGAAAGGGAAACATTTTTTACTTTCTTGTTTTGTGCCAAAAAGCCACGTGATTTCCCTCCCTGGCCCTAATTTGCATATGCAAATTCGGATTTGGTTCGGTCAGGCAGAAGGATTCTGCCGAATCTGAATCCTGCTGAAAAAGTCCGAATCCCGAACAGAATCCTGGATTCGGTGCATCCCTAATTGTAATATTACCGAACAGTTTAATGTCCAGTATGCATAGATATACCAAAGCAGCTGGCATGTGCGGACCCCAAATAAAAATATTGCATATGATTTTTCTCCGCTACCAATTCGACTGAGCATTGTCTGCCAAAAGACCCTCCTAACGGCACAAAGACCCCCCCCCCCGAGCCATATTTTTTTGAAAGTACACACTCTGATGAATTCACTACAGATAAAGATGTTGTTCTAAAAATGTTGCAGTTTGCCGCATTTATCTCAAACAACGTTTTACATACAAAAAAAATTCTACCTAAATATGGACAACAGAGGTCTACTGAATAGTTTGATGCCCAATATGCATAGAATTAACAAAGTATGTGGTATGTACGGACCCCAAATGAAAACATACATATGAAGTTTCACGCTAACCAACACAGATTCTGAAAACAGTTCCCCAACTGTGTGTTATGTGCTGTAAGACCCCCAAACTGTAAAAAGAACCAGCTGTTTGTGAGTTTTTGTGTATACATGTTTGTGCACTAATAAAAGTTGTCTGAGTGGGCAAATGTCTAAATAAGTGCACAAAAGGAACCAAGTGTGCTAAAAAAAAAATTTTTTTTACTAAAATGTGTGTGTAAGTGTATAAATGTGCGGTAAGTGCAGGTAAGTGTATAAAAAAAGTGCACTTACCTTTTTTGATGCAGGAGATCGCAGCAGCATGTGGAGGGTCCCATCTGCAGAGTCTCAGAGCAGCAGGCAGCGGCTGTGCAGGGAAGGAAGCAGGTAAGTTAAGCAGACGCTCCTTGCGATGTGTCTGCTTCTTACAAGTCGGACAGCATTGTTGTCTAGGGGGATGTCTTCCTTCCCAGCTCTCTGCAGAGGTGGCACAAGCTGCCAAAGCAGAGAGTAAGCCTGGCTGCCAAAGAATGTACATAGTACGTTCTTGACGGCCAGGGCATTTAACCACCAACGTGTACGGCGTACATGCTTGGCGGTTAAAGGGTTAAAATGTGCACATATAGCCGAGCCGGTATTAGAGGGAACATTGGTTGGGGGTCCTGCTGATTTGTGCACAGGAGTAAGAATGAGAATATGTGCGCTGTTCAGTTGGGCTATTCTCCCCAAATTCTTTTTTGGGATTTATTTGTTGTTTGTATATTTTTGACTGGATTTCTGCTTGTAAAGAGGAGTAGCTGGTTACAAGTAATTGTTTTGTTTACATTTTGATATTCCGTAACAACATAAAGCTAGCTGGGGTAAAAAATTTCAAGTTTAGACTATTAACTGAAACATCTTTTTTGAATGCCTATTGAATTTTATCTTCTCCTCCCCCCAGTCTTTGATTATGGTCTTCGCACACCTTGTACACTCCCAGCTAGAGCCTCTGCTTGAGTTTCTATGCAGCCTTCCTGGTCCAACTGGAAAACCAGCTCTTGAGTTTGTAATGTCTGAATGGATGAGTCGGCAGCATCTGTTTTATGGGCAATATGAAGGAAAAGTCAGGTGAGGATTGTTGAAGCCTCTAAATACTAAGATGTTCAAATTGTATGCTCTTATTTTCTAATTCTGCACTATGAATTGGTCATTAAGGAAAAATTAACTTTTAGTGAGTGGAATTAATACATCACCATATGAAGTCTTTATATAAAAGCAAAAATAGCATTGTAATTAGGCATGCACCAAATCCACTATTTTGGATTCGGTCGAACCCCCGAATCCTTCCCGAAAGATTCAACCGAATACCGAACCGAATCCTAATTTGCATATTCAAATTAAGGGTGGGAAAGGGAAACATTTTTTACTTTCTTGTTTTGTGCCAAAAAGCCACGTGATTTCCCTCCCTGGCCCTAATTTGCATATGCAAATTCGGATTTGGTTCGGTCAGGCAGAAGGATTCTGCCGAATCTGAATCCTGCTGAAAAAGTCCGAATCCCGAACAGAATCCTGGATTCGGTGCATCCCTAATTGTAATATTTAATAATGCAGTCTTATCTCTGAACTTATCAGCTCTGTGGCTCTGTGTAAGATCCTCCAGTATGGAATAACTGTTGATGACAAGAGGCTACAAGACATAAAAGTCAAAGGAGATGAAATATTCAACATGGAGGAGGGAATTCGCACAAGGTCAAAGACTTCCAGAAGTAAGCATAAACTACTTGTGTTAGAAGTAAGGTCATAACCGTAATGTTGGCTAGCCGTGCTGGGATAAATTCTAACCATGCTCATTGCATAGCCCACCCCTTGCATCCATGCCATCATGGCTGATTGTTGGCAAACTACCACCTGCGTGCTCCACCCCACTGGTTGCTCTTATGTCCCTTGGACCAGTGATTTAGTGCCCTCCCTAAGTTGCACCCTCCCAAACCTCTACCTCTGATTGACTTGAATAGGCAGCTGCTAAAAGTGAACTTTTCAACTAAGACAAAGAGAGGTAGAAGGGGAATGAATTTGGCTACTCTTAGGGGGTTTTTTTTTTGGTTTTTTTATTAAAAGTCTGAATGCCAAAAAACGCAAACATTTTGAAAATCCAAATTTTTCGTGATTTGTTATACACCAAGTATGAGAAAAAGTCAGAATCCTAAAATCCGGCATCTCAGAGCTGCCAAGGTTCTATATAAGTCAATGGGAGAATTCCCTAAGTCAGGGGTCCCCAACCTTTTTTGCTCGTGAGCCACATTTAAATTTAAAAAAAGAGTTGGAGAGCAACACAAGCATGAAAAAGTCCATGTCAAATAAGATCTCTGGCTTTTTGGTAACCCCTATATGGACTGGCAGCCTACAGGAGAGAATGTTTGGCAGGACGTCTGTTTTTTATGCAACCAAAACTTGCCTCTAAGCCAGTAATTCATAAATAAGCACCTGCTTTGAGGTCACTGAGAGCAACATCCAAGGGGTTGGAGAACAACATGTTGCTCACGAGCTACTGGTTGGGGATCACTGCCCTAAGTTATCCTGATCTGCGATTAATTTTGTGCAAAGATACAAAGATTTTGTTGGTTTATGTGCAAAAAAATCCGGGGGGAAAAACTGATTTATTTTTGTTTACTATGGAGAGTCCAAAAAATTTATACGATGCCAATTTTCTGATTATTTTCACAATCTTTTAGATTTTTTTTTTCCTGAACTAAAAAGTGACCTGTGTGCCACCTGTCGGCCATATTGGGGGAGGCTCTCCTTTGCTTCAGAGCACTAATAGTAATGCAAATACAAGCTTGTGCATCATATTTTTAGTTCCTCACTAACTGGATAATACCCGTTTGACATACATGTATATCTCCCCTGTGTGGAGATGGTTGTTAGATGTTGTAAAATGGTGAGATAAATGGCACCTAAGGGCACCTGTTCATCCCAGTTTTTTTACTTTTTTTACTTTGTATTTTGAAAAGTCTCGCTTATCATCCCACTTATCCAAACGCTTAAAGGAAAACTATACCTCCCGAACAATGTAGGTCTCTAAAAGCATATTGCATAAAACAACTCGTATGTATCTGTTGCTCAAGTATTCAATTTGGGGGTATAGTTTTCCTTTAACTGGATCTAAATCCTTCTGTTTGGTGCATTGTTACAGGGCAAGAGCCTATGAAGGAGCATCTTAAGTCAAATAAAAATTATTACTACTTCTTTTGCCTCATTCTGAATTGGTGCTGCTGACTAAAACCTGTGCAATTGATTTTTGGATGGTTTTTAAGTGATACTGACACTATGGGTCAGATTTACTAAGGGCCAAATTTTCGAGGGCTATTTGCCCTCGAATTTGACCCTCCTATGAATTTCGAATGAAAATTCGATAAAATCGTAGTAAAATTAGATGGTTTTTGGCCGCTATTCGATTTCTTGATAAAATCGTACGATTGGTATTCGAACATAAAACTTAGAAAAGCAGCCTATGGCGGTTCCCATAGGCTTCTATTGCAATTCGGTAAATTCAATCTGGCGAAGTAGGCAGTCGAGAAAATTTTCAAGGGGAAGTACTTCGATCATCGAATGTTTGATCATTCGATCTATTCGATACGATCAAATGTTGCATATTCGATGATCGAAGTGGCCAAATATTCGAATATTCGTACCATGGGAATTCGATCGAACTTCGAATCCTTCACACGAATTTAGTTAATGGGCCCCTAAGAATTTTATTTTCAAAATATTAATCTACAGTAAATCATCTAGAAATCGTTTTTTGCTGAGTGTTCTGCTTTTGTAAGTAATTGTTACTTAAAGTTCCTAAACCTTTCACCAACCTGACTGTTCTATTTTCAACCTTCTGGTGCCCGTATCCTCAATTTTCTGATGTCCGTAATCTCTTTAAAATTTCATTGGGCATGCACTGCTTTGCTCAATAGTACCTCCATAGGCCTGCAGATTAATCTTCCCTTGGCCCTTAGGCCAACAATCAGATTATCATTTTGGCCAGTGCAGAGATGACCGACAAATCAAACAATTGGAACTTCTTAAATGTAAGCCCAGCTTTTAGACTTTGTAAAATAAGTCTGCACAGAAGGCTTCTCAGAGGATTCTTAATTTGTCTTGCTCATTGAAACAGGAATGTGACTTTGTTTATTGCAAGGCATAACAGAAAATAGATTTCTTAATTCAATCAAACAACACGAAAGCCCTATTCAAATTCATTCAGCTAATGTTGAAAAGTGAGACATGCTGTCCCTTTAAAATATATAGGAACCTTGTAATAAAAAAGATATAAAATACAAGAAAGAATCATAGGTACTCAAGAACAAAAATGTAGATAAACCTCTTGCAAATTTCAACAAAAAGGTCTAAACATTTTTTTATTTCAGACTTTGGGACAGGGTCTCTACATATTGTTTTGGTTGTATTTTTTTATATTCTGATGTTCAGTGTATTAACTTATTATTCAGCATTTGTATGTAAAATAGTTCATATACTATATAAAGGCTGAAGGTCATGCACCTTTTTAAAGATTACATAACTCCAATGTGCCTTCTAGTATTCTCAAGGGGTACATTTGTAATAATACTCAAGTATCACCGAATCAAGTGACAAATGACAACACTAAGCACCAGTTATAAGTGATGACTTCACTAGGTAACATTGACATTTATAAGGATATATTAACAGCATATTCATGACTTTAGTGTATTACAGGTATACAGTTGGTTATCTGGAAACCCATTATCTAGGTCTGAATAACGGGAAGACTGTTTCCCTTTGACTCGATTTTAATAAAAAAATGTTATTTAGAAATGATTTCCTTTTCTCTGTAATTAAAAATACCTTGTATTTGACCTCAACTATGATGTTGGAGGCAAACCATTCCTTAATGGCTTTAGTTAAAGTGGACCCGTCACCCAGACACAAATATCTGTATAATAAAAGTCCTTTTCAAATT
>CM044434.1:61507508-61529488 GCA_024363595.1 Xenopus borealis | reverse complement strand
TCTTTTATAGTCACATATTTTCATATCCTTTATTTAAAATAAACTTGTATTTATGTGAGTTAATTGATTTCTCTGTGTCCAAATGCTACCCATATGTATATCCTGTGCCTGTTCACCAGAATACCAGTTATGCTGAGAATATGTTTATCAGTAAAGTGGGCCACTAAGAAAAAAAAAAAAAAGAATGACTGCAATAGGTTACTATTTTTCCTAGCCTTAAATACACATCAGGTGACAGAATGGCAAGTCACCATCAAGACCATGGTTAATTTTGTGTTGCATGACAACCTTGACAAGTAGGACTAGTAATAGCTACTTTACATTTGCATTTGCATTTTTATTATTGTTTTGCATGTAATATTGTTTATTACATCAAGACATTTCTATTGCATTTTTAAGATGTACTTGACGGGAGGTATAATTTTTAAGTCTCAAAATAAAAATGAAATATTACTTTTACAGCAGAAGCTATGGCTTAAATTTTCCCTTTTCTTAATAGGACAGGGAAGAACCAATATGAGCAGACGACTGGCACCTAGCACATTTTGGTTTTTAAAAAGTACACAGACATCTAGGGGAAAGAGAACTCTGTTTTTCCTCAAACTAGTTGCCTGTCAGTAGATGCCAACTGCTTCAAAAGCTGTTTTCTGTAATAATACATGACTTTACAGTGTAATTTCAAAAATCTTCTTGCAAGATGTGAACTAGAGCATAAATAACTAGACTAGACTACACATACTGTATACAGTTCAGTCCAGAACACATTTTGTTTATATAATTTTTTTACTGACAGGAATCTCACTACAATATAATGTATGTGAATAAGCAAAGGGAGCCAACTTTCTTACTCTTGTAGGGAACGCTTGGGACTGGCTGACGAGCAATATTTGACCTATCAAGTAGGAAAGAAAATCCCACTAGGATGAGGACTTCAACATGAATGGCCAGTTTTACTCAACATACAGTGTAGCTTAAAGCACCAGAGGGTTATGCCAATTCAAGTTTAGTTGCTGTCAGTAATATTAGTGTGTGTAGATAGGGTTTGTAGGATTGGGTTAATAAGACTATAGCTTGATGCCCCTTTAAAAAGATCACTATAATAAATGTAGTTAGAATAAAGTAGGTACCCAATGATACGTGGAGGTTAGGCCCCAGGATGCTGTGTTTGTCCAAATACTGTTTGTGAAGTGTGCATCTGGGCTTTGTCACTGTGTACTTTAAAGGGGAACTCTGTCTTCCAAACCAAAATTTGATAAAGAGGCCCACATTACACAGAAACCCCTAATATACCCATCACAGTTACTTGTTTCTTCAGAAAGTATGAATAAATGCCATTTCTTTGTTGAGATCCCGCTGTGTAACAGTTCCTCTCTTTCTGCATCATTTGAAATCCTGGCAGGGAAGCCGGGACTAAACACTGATGTTACAAATTGTAACAAAGTAGTCAGACAGCTCAGCATGAGAACAGGGGATTGGGCTTAGGGAACTGTTTGAAACCATTAAAAATCATGAAAAGGCTGCCAGTAACAGAAGGGGGGTGGGCACTTGTGCCCCCTCCGTACAAGATTATACGATTGGAAACCGCACTGCGTCCAGAAATTTGCAGTGCAAGAGCTGCCGGGGGGCCCTGAGGGGGTGCAGGCCCTGGCCCAATCGCACCCCCTGCTGGCCCGGTAGTTCCGCCACTCAAGGCTGCATATTTTTTTAATTGATATATATTGCAAAGTTGTTTGAAACTATGTTTACTTTTCAAAAAGCTTAAGTTATGTTTGTGTGGAGTTCCCCTTTAACAGGCCATACTCTTGAAGTCACTTGTGTTGTGAAAACGAAACCCTGTATATGCCCATTAAATCACAATCCCCAAGATTAAACCAAATCAGGTGCACAGTGGTAGTCAATGCAGCCTTCTTTCTAAG
This sequence comes from Xenopus borealis, assembly GCA_024363595.1. NCBI lineage: Eukaryota > Metazoa > Chordata > Amphibia > Anura > Pipidae > Xenopus > Xenopus borealis. The sequence continues at coordinate 61,527,572 of CM044434.1, read as the reverse complement.
TTACCCGCCATCTACATATTATATTATGAGCAACAGAACACAGAAGAGGTCATATCTCAGCCTTCTGTATATATAAATCATACAAAAATGGTTTGGGGTAAGTTGCTGCACCTGTCAGAGCACTGCATTTAAATTGAGGAAACTGCTGCTCTCCTGTTAGAGGTCAGTAGATGACAATGAAATGCACAGTGGCCTTAAAACTAGGACCACATGGATCTGAAAATACACTGTCAGCTTTTAGCCCCTAGCGTGGGCAGTAGCCTCTTTTCCTCATATGGAAGTGTTGAATCGACTCCTGTGCGAACAGACTTTGCAGATTTCGGAAAAGAACCATGAGTTTCTGCATTTTGAGCCAAGATCTGCATAAGTCATGTTAGCGTAGGAGCTGAGCAAGACTTCTGTATTCAAAAAAGAAAAGTGGCTACTGCCACCGGTAGGGGCTGAAATCAGCCAGCTAATTTTAATCTGATTTCATCCCTGTGTGGCCCTAGCCTTAAGGGCAGGTCCACAAAACACTGCCCCTCTGCTCCTCTCCTGCTGCTTGCTTGCACCCAGAATCATTACCTCTGCTTGGGTGCAGGCAGATGCTGTGGATTTGGTCGCCAAAACACAAGATTTTGCATTTCACAGCAGAAGAGGAGCAGTGGCACAGCAGATTCTCCATAGCCAGAGTTGTGTGGTCCTAGCCTAAAGATCACATAATGAATACAATAAAATATAAGCTATAATAATAGCATATTATCCTTGTAATTTAGCACATTCCCTCTTTTGCTATATGAACATATTCATATTCCATATTGCTTCCCTAGTGAGATCCACTTCCCATAGAAATCAGTCTATTCATAAGTATAATGTCATTGCAGAATACGAAGAATATCTTGACCAAATCAAGCAGCATTGCAAATCATACATACATTTACAAATGCATTTATACAAACAATGAACACAATAAGCACTAGCCTGATTGTTCCATATCTATAATCTGCAGTATACTGGGGTATTTTTTTACCACAAACAATATTTTAAAGGACCAGTAACAGTAGCTGCTGTGTAGGGGGCAATGAGGGCAGCCATTCAAAGGAGAAAAGGCTAAAGTTCGATAGCAGGTAAGCGCTGTAGAACATAATGTTATCTGTTATCCATTACTTATCCTGTAGCCATTTTTCAAATTCTGCCATTGCTACTCAGCAATGTTTATATGAACTATAGTAGTGTTTCTGAAGCAAACAGATCAGTTTTAACAGTGCAGGGCAACACTACATGATATTTTTTACTTTAAAACACTCAGGCCCGGATTTGTGGAAAGGCCCGGGCCTAGGGTGGCAGGATTTTAGGGGCGAAAACTGCCCATCCACACCCTAATTGGTTCAAAAAACACTGGGGATATGCAGGAGATCAGATAGTTTTTTATATTTCCCATGTGCCAATCCCCATTGCTCTGGTCCTAATGATGAAAATGTGCGAAGAAAGGGCAGAGTATGGGGGCAACGAACGGCAGTGGGCCTAGGGGCACCCACTATCTAAATCCGGCCCTGAAAACACTTTTTTTTTTGTGTTACTGTTCCTTTAAAGCTTTAGCTGTCTTCTAGCTGAGGCTGCTGGGAAGTAATGCTTATGCCTACTGGGCAGCTAAGCGTTCAGTCCCTCGCTCTACATCCCCTCCTTTCAGCTCTTATTTTGTAAGTTAATTAAATTCTTTCCTCTTACCCACAAACCCCCCCCCTTTCTTTCTCTTCCTCCCCCCTTGCCCAGAGATTAAGAAACAAGTTACTGAGATTCCCAAATAAGGAAAACTGGAGCAGAAAGATATAACAAACCCTTTCCCAGTCAGCTGTGCCAGAAGCCAGCTCCCATGAACTGTTAAGACAGAACTTCAGACAATTATTGATGTTTATTAAGATCTCGAAACTGTGAGACAGCTGCTTTTTGAACAATACAGTTACAACACTTATAAAATATATTCTACTCTGTGTAAATGTAATTTCTCTGAGCAGCGATACGTAGTATCCATCATACAGCTTAACCCACAGCAGAAAATAAACTGTGCAGGACCATGTGAGGGAAGAGTGCTCACTTTGCAAACATGGGTTTATTTTATTTTTGGTTATAAAAACAACTGTCAGTCCTTAAATTCATCTGGTGAATTGCATAGTTAAAAACAGCTTCTCTGAAAGTATTAAAGATGAATTAGTGAACCATCTTGCACAGCGCGTCAAGGATAAACTGATAATTCTGAATAAAGGATGGTAATGACATTTTGGATAAATAAGACTTCATGTGCAGTTAAGAAAGTGCTGCTGCAGTAAGCCGGGTTTGGAAGATAATAACCAAAATAAACATGGTGATCTCTTTCCTTTAAGGCATTAACAAATGGATCCCTCAACAACCCAAGTCCAAAGTACTGCCTCAATATGCCAGGATTTATTAAGCCAGCAATCTAAGATCCATGGTTTGGTAATGAGACAGAGGATGATGCTTTTTACTTCAGCCATTTAGGCACTTCCACCTAGAAGAGAGTAAAACAAAGTAATTAGTTTGTGATCACAAAGGCAGGAACATGTTTACTCAAGCAGCTGCAATTCCCACTTTGATCTTAGTAGTGCATTTATGGGTCCTTTAAATCATCCCTAAACCTATAGATTTTTGGTACAAAAGAGTTAATTAAATTCCATATTTTTATCATTTGTGGTGACGTGTTTGTTCTGCCAAAAAGTTAAACACCATAGAAGATTTTGATCAGATTTTGTAGGTCAGATTTGATCTGATCTTGCCATCCAACAACAGGCAACAGCGATATTTGTAGGATCCTATGAAATCTGATCTGATCTTTAGCTATACTGTAAAGTCAGATCTTCCTAAGGAAATCCATGGAAGTCACCAGGTGAAGTTTTTTTGTGTCTAGGCTGGCAGGTTTTGCGGGGCGACCAGCGGGTGCCTATAGCTGTATTTTCAATTTTAAAAAAAGGCTGCCTTACGGCCCTGCATGAACCTACATTCAACATTCAATGCGTTTCAATAGAAGAAAAGGTTTGTCAGACATCAGATTTCATCTCGTCGGATGTAGCTGCAGCATGCTGCGTTCAAATCTGATAAGACGTGTCTTATTGGATTTTCCAGGTGCTTTAGTGCAGGACTACACAGACGATTGACGTCCGTTTTCGGCAGATGTGATGCTGGGCGCGAAAATGGAGTCGCATGAGATGGAAAACAAGGCAAGTAATAGAAAAGTCAGATGGTGTTGCAGGGTTGATGTGACGCGACTGTCGGATGAAGATGGAGCTTGCAGCATTTTTATCCGATAGTCGCGTTGCATCAACCCTGCGACACCATCCGACTTCCTATTACCTTAACTTGTTCCTGTCACATCCAACTCGTCGCATCCGTTTTGACGCCCAGCGTCACATTCACAGAGAACGGACGTCAATCGTCTGTGTAGTCCTGCCCTAACACAACAGATTTTTATCAGTCTCATTATATTTTGATACGTGTGACTACATCCAACTTGTAAGATGTGATCTATTGATCTGACACCATCCTATAAAATCTTCCATGGAGTTTAGCCATAATTATCTCAGTCACAATGCTTTGTCCCAAGATAATGGGTTCAACAAGGAGGATGTTATAGGGTCCTCTGTTATAAATAAATCTTGAATTTCCTCCATGAAGCATGACTATGTGAGAGAACATTTCACTTTTCCCTACTTTTGTCCCAGTGCAGAAACTCATTGGAACCATTACTCTGACTGAAGTAGATGACCTTATTGCTGTTGGTTATTGCATGGGTTCAAATTTGTGTTTGTAAATGAGCCCCAGCATTATAACCTTTTCAAAACATTTTTTCGGGGTATTAATTTAGAAAACAAAGCACATTTGCTTACCAGAAACACTGTAGTCTCTTAGGCCTGTGGCACATGATGTTTTTTCTCTTTTGGTGTACAGAATGCAAAACTATGCATTTTCACGCAGGTCAATGCTGTACCTGTCAGCTCATTTGTAGACATGGGCAGGCCCAGCTTTGTGGAAAGGCCACTTAGGCCCGGGCCTAGGGCGGCAGGATTTTAGGGTTGCCACCTGGCTGGTATTTTACTGGCCTGGCCGGTATTTTTGATGGTTGATCCCAATGTTATTAATAGGAAAAAAAGATAAATATATAGGAAGGCCGGTATTTTTTTAAAGAAAAGGTGCAAACCCTACAGCATTTTAGGGGGCGGCATGCTGCCCAGCCACACCCACATTGGTGCAGAAACACTGGGGATATGCAGGAGATACGATAGTTTTTTAAATTTCCCATGTACCAATCCCCATTGCTCCAGTCCTGATAATGAAAATTTGCTAATAAAGGGGGGCGATGAACGGCAGTGGGCCTAGGGGTGCACACTATGTAAATCTGGCCCTGGATATGGGCAGAAGGTAGTGGATCCCATCTGCCACTACCGCGTACCACAAGCCTATGGAGGCCCACACATACAAGGAGATGCAATGGTTATCGTGAGACCACGATTGTCTCAAAACGATCCTTTAAATGTACAATGTGTCCATCAACTAAAAAAGTTTTTTTAGTACATAAAGGATTACTTTGTTCCATTATTTAGTTTTTCAACTTTTCCTATAACACTGCTTTTTGTTTTTAGGTAATTTGGATATAATTTGTGTATTGTGCATTTGCACACTCCTTAAGGATTACTACTTCACTGGAACATAATTACACGGGACTTTATCTGGACTTAATTTGACTTTAATTGTTCTTGTTTGCTATTATCCAATCAGGGTTACTGCACTAGTTTAAATATGTTATTGCACTTCACTTCTGTATGCTTGACAAAGGGGCATGACCCCGAAACATTGCACTGCACTTCTGCATTAAACGTGCAAGGTGATTCCTTGCTTGCAACAGCTCTGTGGGCCGTGGATAATTTGCATCTAATTGACCAGTTTGGAGGTGGCCAGAGCTCTACCACTGAGCACCAGACAACACTGCATGATCTTTTTCCATTAGGGTGTGCTAGAGCCGATTTTTCTTTGTACATCAACTAAAAAGACCATTTCAGGCGATATTGCCAGCAAAACTGAAGGGTCGCTGCCTGCTTGGCCCTGCAAACATAGGTAGATTACATGGGGACCGATAAAGATTTTCTAACCTGGCAGATCAATTTTCAGACCGATGGACGAAAAATCGTAAGATTTACGATCGTTCAAGCCCCACTAACCGTGCGATAATATGACAGATTGGTCGGACTTCTCTAATATCGGTCGTTCAGGCAGAGAAAGATCTTTGCCTCTATGGGGAGCTTAACAGTACTATTCACTGAATACCCACATCTTATCTACTGTATCAGTAGGACCTTCAAACTAATTTTCTTTTCTATTTGACCTTCCAAAATGAAAAAACAATATCATAACAATGCCTTGAATCCATAGCTGTATGTGTGGCCAGATTCCATACAATCTTTAAATCTTTTTAAATATAACACTGTGAGCATATTTGTCACAAAGGATTACTCCAAACATACAGGAGAGAAGAGTAAAAATGCACAAAGGGAGATTTCAAGCATTCTACTCACCTTGTTGTTACTCGTCCCAAGCACACAACATCAATATGCCTAAAACTGCTCAATAAATATGACTAAGAGTACCTCTGCTTGTGACTGTCAGGCAATTTTTGGTTTAATACAAGGCAGAGTTCTGTTTTTAAACAAAAACCCCCTGTTGCCAGACACACCATTAGTGTTAATCTGCCTTATTGTGTAACCTATTCAGTACCCGCAACCAGGTGAAGCACCTTCTGTGCTTGGGAGTGTTCCTCATTGTCACACAGAAGTGCATAGAGGAAGAGACATCATCCTGGTACTCGCCATCACTGAGGCTGGAGGGGGGAATGTGGAACCTGGTGATGTCACTGTGCATGTGAAAGCCCCTGCTGACATCACTGGGTGCTCACTGCACCCAGAAAACCAGGGCAGTTGATAGCTCTGTAGAAGAGTACTCCCAGAATTAAAAGTCAGCCGATATGGTTTGGCTAATAATCCGGTTTAACAATATATATTTCAGCAGTTCACATTTACACAGCCTATATATGAAGTTACATCATAAACCTTGTCGCAGGGGGTGGGACTGCTGTCTAGTAGCCCTCCCTCTCCAGCCCCTCACCTACCTTTGCCAAAAACTAGAGGCATGGCACAAGCAGGTAACTAGCAGGCCAAGAGTGGGGCAGGGAGAGGAGGGACTGTTCACACTGGGCTATTGGCCTATCTGCTATATAGGATTAATTTTATTCTGCCTTGTAATAACTCGATGTTCACCTTATTATTTGAATAAACGCGATGTTCATTAATGAGTCTCTAGAAGATAAAAAAGCAAATAATAAATAGCTGCATAACTGCAATTGAAATGTATGTTACACAAAATGGATAATAATAATAATAATAATAATATTAAAATGCCATTCAGAAAGAATAGAAAAAAAAAACTAATGTAAACTGTATACAGGATGCCTTCAGAAATATGTTCACTCAAAATTAACTACAAACATGATATGGTCTCATTGTGCTTAGGACCAGGTGTTGCCTAAGCCCAGATAGGTAAAACTTTCTTACTTTCTTAAGCTGTTTCAAAGTGCTGGATCTGATGGACTCCAAGAGCTGATCCCTAGAGTTTTTCTCTGAAGGTCCTGTTTTCTCCACTATTCTTCTTTGGGAGGCAGGAGATAGTGAATTTCTAATATTCTCAAGAGGTGGTGCAAGGGGAGCAAGGGGTGGGGGAGGTGGAGGGGGAGCAGGCACCTCATTTTTTTTGGAAGTTCTTTTTAGAGAGTTCATAGGAGCGGACTGTGGCGGAGGCTTTGGGATAGTTTTCTGAATTGTGTTGATCTTTGGCACTTCAAGGCAATTTGTCGTCTTGTTTTCTGCTGCCTGTGCAGCTCGTTCTGCTTGCCTGCGCTGCCTCTGTTTGTCCATATTGCGACTCAGTAAATTAGTGACAGTCATACGGGGCCCTGCAAGCTCAAAGTGGTACCCTAGTTTTAACAATGTGGTATTTTCTTTAAGTATCTTAGCAATCTCCATCTCAGTTTTCCCCCCACAGATGTGCCGTTGATTGTGGAAGCGCAACTCTGTCAGTGTGTCATTGTGCTGAAGGGCTCTGAAGATGGCCAAGATACCTTTGCCTGTGATATGATTGGAGTCCAGATTGATACTTGTGATGAGCTTATTCGACTTTAGCATGGCAGCAATGGCCAAAGCTATGTGATCATCTGCCCGGGTATTGGCCAATGAGAACACCTTAACCACTGTGTTAAATTCCAGGGCCTCTGTAAAGCTCATTAGTGTCTCAATAGTGATGCAGTCAGAGTTGTTAAGGTTTAATTCTGTTGTTTCCGGATCATTATTTTTGACCTTTTCCATAAGCTCTTCAAAAATACTGGATGACTCGTCTTCTTTGTTCTCTTCTGTCTGGTTTTGTGTTCCATTTTCAGGCTTCTTATCAAGCTGCTCCTGCTGCAAACTCTTCTTGTTTTCCTCATTTGGCAGTTTAGTCCCTGTTACCTTGTTATCATTTGACAGACCCTCAACTTTCTCTGTCTTTTTTGGAGATTTTTCTGAAACCTGACATTTTTCTGGAGGCTTTTCTTCTGCGTCTCTCTTTTTCTCTTTGACCTCTTTCTCAACTTTTAATTCTGTGTTTTCTTTCTCTGTTGTTTTTGTGACTTTCTCTTGACTGGGTTTTTTAGATAATTTTTTTTCAGGCTTTTCTTTGTCCACTGTGCTGCTGTTCTTGTCTTGTCTGAATCTCTCTCTCATCTTGGAAACACGATCATCTTTTGGTTTTGGTGTTTCTTTTTTGAGGTCACTCTTCTGGGTTTTGGTGTCTTTTGGCTCTTCTAGTTTTGTCTTGTTTTGGTCTTTGGTACGAGACTCTTTGCTCTCTTCTTCAACTTTTTTCTCCTTAACCTTCCCTGTGGATTTTTCCTTCTGAAAGAAGAATTAAAAAGAGAGAAGTTAGAGGATCTTCCAATATTATCCAGTTAAAGTAATTTTGTCTATTCTCTAAAGTGGTTATATGTTGTACATTGGCCAGACCAAAATCCCCAGGACCCTGCAGGTTAGGGGCCGATAAACAAAAAATCAACTTGCACATCAATAATGCATGCAGAGGCTTGGATGTTTATATGGGAGATTTAAGCACTAATATCTGTTTTAACTTGTTGGGGTCAGTGGTGCCCAACCATCAGATATGATTTTTCATTTGCAGGCAAGAATAAAGCAGAATTGGAATGGTAACAATTAAAAAAATCATATAGATGAAGTGATGATCGACTGAAAAGTTCCTTAGAATAGGTCTATCTATAATATTCTAAACATTCATTAATAAATGTAGGAATGCATTGAGATCTGAAACTGCTACTATGTTCAATCTGACCTGAGGTTGAGAAGTGATTTAAGAACCCATGCCTGACCCACACCATCTGATCACATCAAAAGGAAATAGATCTGCAGGTATACCTGCCAATCTCATAGACTTGGGCCAACCTCCCCCCAATTACTAGGCAAATAGGGTCCCTGAAACAATTGTTTACACTGGAGTAAATTATACATGCAGAAACAGAAAACAAAATATTAAGGTATACTACATAGTGATATGTGTATGTTTGATAAAGGACATAACGTGGGCTGAAACGTTGGAAGTATGAAAGTCCTTCTGAGCTGTGGAGGTTGGACTCAGGCCCAGACTGGCAATCTGTGGGTTCGGGGAAATGCCTTACTTTAAAATGTAAATGGACTGCTCACCTAAAAAATGCAAATTAGTCTATTTAATATGTAAATAAGCCAATCACTTTAGAAATATAAATGAGCTGTCCGTAATAGGTAGACACAGTTAAGCTGATGCCTGCATTTGTTAGTACTCATGCCTGTACTGGCATATGGGAGGAACTTGGAATTCTGACCAATTCTCGTTCCAATGCATTATTCAATTCGAATGCTTTTCAAATTTTTTTTAAACATTTGGATTTTATTTGAAAATTCACTTTGAACCTTAGTTAACGTGCCCCTTAGAGTACAAAATGTAGTTGTCCCAAAATTCCACTCACCAAAATGTTTGGTGAAGTCAGCTCTTTTGTTTCCATAATGCCATTTTTTGTTAGGCTTAAAGGGGTTGTTCACCTTCCCTTTTTCTGTTCAGTTGTTTTCAAATTGTTCCCCAGAAATAAAGACTTTTTAAAATTACTTTCCATTATTTATCTTTTACTGTTTTTCCAAAATCTAAGTTTAAAGTTGAATGTTGGTGTCTCTGGTGTTTGAGTCTGGCAGCTCAGTAATTCAGGCGCAGACTCTAAACTGATACAATTTTGCAACATTTAATTGAAACATTTCACAGCAACATCCCTGGAGTATTAGCAACTATTGTATCAATTCTAACAGCTGCCTGTAATGAAATCCAGAGATTCTGCTCAGCAGGGACAAAGGTAACAAATGTATCCATTAAATGTATCAGTTTAGAATAGTTGGGGGGGTGGGGGGTCGGCGACCCCTCCTCCCAGGGCTGTTTTAGAAGGTGACAAATTACACTTTACACTCAATATTAGAAAACCGGTTACAAATAGAAAATAGACAGTAATTGGAAAAAGTTGTTATTTCTGGTGATCTATCTGAAAACAACTAGTTGTTTATCACACTACTTAATGAATGCCTATGAATCAAAGTTGGTGGCTACTATCCCCATCATACAAGGTACATATATTATAGGGGAGTCATCTCCCTAAAGTTTAGGGCCTACACAGATGGGTCAGTTAAGATGGCTGCTATCAAACACTAAGCAAACTTAATCCCTTGTCATAATCCAGAGCTTTTTTTTAATGTCTGATTACTGAAAGGGGTAGTTCACCTTTAAGTTAACTTTTACAATGTTTTTTTTTTTAGTTTGCCATTTCCTTCTGATTATTTTCAGCTTTGAAATGGGTTTGCTGATCCCATTTAAAAACAAATGCTTTGTAAGGCTACAAACATATTGCTATTGATGATTTCTATTACTCCCCTTTCTATTTCATCCCTCTCCTATTAACTGTATATTCAAGTCTCTTACTCAAATGCATGATTGCTAGGGTAATTTAGAACATAGCAGCCACATTGAAATTGCAAACTAGAGAGCTGCTGAATAAAAAGCTAAAAAACTCAAAAACAAATCATACAAAACGAAAACCTAATGCAGACTCTCAGAATATCACTCTCTACATAATAACAAAAGTCAAATATTGAACATCTCCTTTAAAGGAAAACTAAAGCTTAAAGGGATTCATGATTTTTATGTACACTGTTTATACTGCAAATAATTCACTCTACAATCAGTAATAGAACTATGGGTAGGCGGGCCTGGGTGCAGACTGTGCACCCCCTGCCGGAAGCCATTTTTCTGAGTTTTCTGCAGTGCGTGGACTGCCGGTGGGCTCACAGGGGGTGTGGACCCTGGCACCCCCTGCTCCCCCGGTAGTCCCACCTCTGTCTACAGTAACCAGGACATTTTGCATGGTCATGTGCTTTCAGAAAGAGCCAGCACTTTAGGATGGAACTGCTTTCTGACAGGCTGTTGTTTCTCCAACTCCAATGTCCAATGTAACTGAATGTGTCACAGTGGGACCTGGATTTTATCGAGTGCTGTTCTTAGATCTACCAGGCAGTTGTTATCTTGTGTTAGGGAGCTGCTATCTCATTACCTTCCCATTGTTTTGTTGTTAGGCTACAGTACAGCATTAAGGAGTGACTGAAGTTATCAGAGCACAATTACATGACTGGGGTCAGCTCGGAAACTGACGATATGTCTAGCCCCGTGTCAGATTTCAAAATTAAATATAATAATCTATTTGCTCTTTTAAGAACTGCTGGAGCATCCATATTAACTGATGCATTAAAAATTTTTTTTTTCCCATAACAGTATCCCATTAAATAAAGAAGTAGCTAGATATGTTATACATTATATTTCGGGCAGCACAGAAACTAGCGCAACTAGCATCAATAATCAGCCCTGTAGTATCAGCTTATATTACAGTCCAACCTCATTTTCTGCTTGATAATTTGCGATGACCCCTAAGCTTAGCTTCTCAACAGCTGCTCAGAGCCCACTGAGCATGTGAGTGTCACAGACATTTTCCCAGACGGTGACCCCCTGGGACAAGATTACAGGGGATAGGTTGCTGCTCAGGGAGGTTGGCCAGAGGGCACTTTGTGTTTGAGGGGGGCAGGGGTGGTGGGGACCCTGAGGCAGCAGCCCCATGACACAAAGTGCCCTCTGTCTAAGCTCCCCGAGTTGCACCCCACCCCTTTGGCCCCCGCTTCCAGCTTCTGTGCAAGGACCAGGTCTGGGCCAGTGGGGCCCATCAGGTTTTTTCCCAGGTGTCCTCCTGGCCCAGTCCAACACTGCAAGTTTGAAGTCCTGGATCATTGCTGTTATTGAGAAGCTGAACAGTAGACTGGCAAAATAAGTTCAGTGTATAAAAGATGGCATTTTTAGCCATGTTCATTTTTAGGACTTAGTACTGCTTTACCCCCCACCCTCTCCCCACTGTATAGGAGATTTGCTTTGCTCTTCTTCCCAACAGGTATTTTCAGACACATGCCTCTCTGTACCTGACTGCCCGGCACATTCCACGTGATTGGATTATATACCGGGGCAATAGTTAGCTAGCCACGAATGCTACTTACTTCTGTTGTAGCTTGCCTTTGTGCCAACTTCTTGTTCTCTCTTTCTCTCTCCGCTTCCAACTGGCAGGATGCCCTCTCTGTCTGATCGCGGCTCAGTCCAGCCGAAACTCCTGCATCTGGGTCCCCCGCATCCAGCTCTTTCTGCAGCTGCTCCATCTCCTCCGGGGACAAAGTGGACAACAAATTGTCAATGTCCGGGTCTTCGCTCACCTGGCGCCGGAACTTTGCTACTCGGGACATGATTCAAGATAATGAGGGGCAAGTGCAGGGTCAATGCTATACAGTGTAGCTAAAAGCAAGGGAGAATCGATAGGCTATACTAGTGGCTACTTTTCCTGGCAAGAGCACGATTGAAAATACAGCAAAAATGGCCCAGACAGTTTCTCAGCTAAAAAGCAATTCCCGGGGTAGCTGTTCTTCTATTATGAAGCTCACAGCATCTTTACCGCCTCCTTCAGCCCAAGTGATTCCTTGTTGGGGCGGGACACACATGTTCCATTTTTCCCCGGAGCTCTGGTGTAGGACATTCCTTTCAAGGTTCAGCTCATGCCCAAATTTAGAACAAGGGATCATAGCTTTTTATGGAAATCGGGAAGAGAATCACAGAAACTGAGAAATGCTTCTGAGTCAGGGATCTCTGGGCAGAGTTGGAATGCACTCTATTTGTACAAACCTTTCAGCTGTGTGGCTTTAACGTGCTTTCCTTATTTCTGCCCACACACACACACACACACTGACACTGCAAACTAGAGAGCTGCTGAATAAAAAGCTAAATAACTAAAAAACCACAAATAATAAAAAATGAAAACCAATTGCAAATTATCTCAGAATATCACTCTGTACATTATACTAAAAGTTAACTCAAAGGTGAACCACCCCTTTAAAATACATTTTACTTGCTACATTTTATTGCAAATAGTATGACCATGTTTTCATATTGTGCCTGTCTCTACAGATTCATTAAAGGGGTGGTTCACCTTTAAATTAACTTTTAGTATGTTGTAGACGGGCCAATTCTAAGAAACATTTCAATTGGTCTTCATTATTTATTTTTCATAGTTTTTTAATGAATTGCAATTTTCTTCTATTTCTTTGCAGCTTTCAAATGGGGGTCACTGACACCATCTAAAAACAAATGCTCTGTAAGGCTACAAATGTTTGGTTATTGACACTTTTTATTACTTATCATTCTATTCAGTCCCTCTCATATTCATATTCCAGTCTCTTATTCAAATCAATGCAGGGTTGCTAGGGGAATTTGTACCCTAGAAACCAAATTGCTGACACTGCAAACTAGAGAGCTGCTGAATAAAAAGCTAAATAACTCAAAAACCACAAATAATAAAAAATGAAAACCAATTGCAAATTATCTCAGAATATCACTCTCTACATTATACTAAAAGTTAACTCAAAGGTGAACCACCCCTTTAACGGACAAATTTTAGCCTTGCAGCCCTCGCACCACTTGGCCACGCACAAATGCTCTAAGTCTAAGAATACCCTAATTCGCTAAAAATGCGGTTTCGTCCGGGGTGTCGAACGCTGGCGACTTTTCACTAGCATTACTTCGGCTGTGCAAGCATTTCATAGCAAAGATGCGCAAGTGTTTATTTGTGCCTAGCACAACTTCGCTAGTGATCTTGCGCTTAGGTCAATTTGCATAGAGCGGGAAATTTAAAGTTGGACATCTTTATTATAAATGTTGCTGCAAATGTTTTCAGTTAATGGTTTTTATTACACATGTCCAGGGAACCTTAATAAAGACAAGAGAGTTATTATAATGCCCTACACATGTGCCTGCTGTAAAATTTATGTCTCAAATGTTATAAAATGTGTTGAGAAAACCAGTTACACAAAAAAAGTCAGGACTTTTGCAGGCAAACCCGCTTCAAAAAAGGAAAAGTCGCAAGTGGTTTTTGAACTTTGACGCATTTTCGGCAGACAGGATATGATGATGATGATGATGATGATGATGATGATGAAAGTGACATAAGATTGAGGAAGATCTATCTTCTTTTTAGCACTTCCCCTGGTCTGAGGTGGCAAAGTCAGCTCTGACAAAAGAGATAACGTTCAGTAAAATCCGCACTTTATTGAATTTGTGGAGTAATGATCTTTCACCAGAGCGAAAAGTTGTCTGGCGAACGAGTGCAAATGACCACTAGCAATGGTCCCGTTTGCTAGCGAATTGGTGCCTGGCATAAAGTCACTAGCTTTAGCTACTTCACCCTTTAGTGAATCTGCCCCTATGAATGAACGAGCATATAATCAAATATCTATTACACAGAACCAAGAACATTTCCTACCTGAAGGTCAAGCATCAATTAAGTATCCCCTTAAACTATCCATACATTAAAAGGCTCTGGTTAACGAATCTCTGCCTAAATTGGCCAATAAAAGAAGTGGACCAAACTGGACTGATTGCCTCTAGGCCAAGGATCAGGTCACAGTAAGCACATAGGTAGACCTGCTGAGAGAAGAGATACCTGGCTCACTGACATAACTAAGATTTCTCTTGCCCCACCTCCTCAGCGTAAATTGTGGGTGACCCCCAATACAAAAAGACTGTGGGTCAACCCTAACATGCAAAACCTTAACTCATGGCAGGAGCCATAGCTTGTACGAACATGATAGGGCAGCAAATTGTAAGGCTAATGTTACATAGCCTCAGCTTCTCTTTGCCTAATCTTTCTCTGCACGCAGAGAGAAACCAATGAGCTCCTCTCTTCTCTACCCTGTCTCCAAAATTCATATTGTTGACCTGTGTGCAGACATACAGATATATATTGTTGAGAAAACATGAAACTGTGCATTTTCTTGTCAATATTCACTCCATGTGTCTTCGCATGGTGTCTGAAGAGAAACTGAAATGTTGAGGCTGTGCCTCCTGTGACATTAGCCTCCACTGGGGCAAGGGAATGGTATATAATCCTGATAAAGATCTGTGGAATAAGTTGAGGCTATATAAATAAAGAATTAATGATAATAACAGGCTGCCAGTTGGGTAAATTAAGCCATTGACTAGTTTAATTTGTAAAATTTAGTTACAAAATCTACCCCATATTAATAGAATGGTATTGATTTGGGTCCAGAGGAACCTACAAATGCCCCTGGGCTACAAATTCTTTGTTACAGTATTGTTTACACTAGTGTGACTAAAAATACATACTGTTTTATGTATGTCACTGTGGGGCAAAGTGAGTGCTGAAACTAGGAAACATTGAAGACTTCCCTTTACAAGACTTCAGATTCATGTAATAGATCAACTGTACTCCTGTTATTTCACTCTTACTGCATTGGTGGTGCTGGGCTTCCATTGACTGGGCAAGATCCCTTAGCAACAGCAAGGAAAGTTTACTGATCCGCACACATTCAATTATTTGTAGTTGAGAAGTTTCAAACAAAAGCAATAGCAGGATAGACTTAAGGTGGCCATACACAGGCAGATAAAGCTGCTGATACTGGTCGTTTAGACCAATTTGACAGCTTATCTGTCTGTGTATGGGGGCTTCTGATGGGTCTATCTGATCGATATCTGGCCACGATATCAATCAGGAAGGTTTGATTTTTTCATTTGAGCCCATTGCCACAGTTGTAATATGATATTTCAGCCATTTTGCCTTTAAAAATTCTACACTTTTTATTGGACTATGATCTATTAGTAGAGGCACACACCACAGCCATATAGTTCATTTGTTGGGGAGCTTCTTCTTTTATTATGATACCAGCAGAATCAATGTTTTGGGGGGTTAATCCTCTCTTCATCAGGATGAAGGTAGGGTTAACCCCCTGAAACATTGATTATGCTGGTATCATAATAAAAAGGGGAAGCTCCCCAACAGAAAAAAATCGTGTGTGTGGATCCAAAAACTTTCTTTGCTTTCCCTTTACAAGAGACTGGTAACAACCCCTGGTTAGTTCCATTTTCCCATAACACATTTTATAACCTCGTAGCTGCGAATTTCACTTGCTTTAGGCAACTTCTCCTCATTTAGCCTTTAGCCATGACGTCAGTTACAATTAGATTAGCTATACAGTTGATAATGTTATGGTAAGTAGTAGACATTGGCTTCTCAGGAAGAAAATGTTCATGTAAAGTATGAGGAATGTGGATGGTGCTTTTCAATTTCACTGGAAAATGCACACGCTGAAATGAAAAAGCAGGAGGTAGTAGGTTGGGCAAAAGGGTACAGGAAATTATTCAGATAATATTTAGAAATTCTGATAAAGATGCTGGAAACACTGAGACATGGGATGTGTTCATATAATCATATATTGTGCTGTTCCTGTGGCTGAGAGAGGCAGAGCTTGTGTGACCATAATTAACAAATCCTTATTTGGTAAAGATAAAAACAGATTGTTTACAGTCTCCCTGGCTCTGGAATCATCCAGGGCTCTGCACATTTCTGACTGCATATCTGAAGAATGTAAATGTTGGATCTGCAGAACAGTGATAGATCGGCCAATGAATACCATTTTGAAAGGGCGGTATAATTGGATACAAAGTTTGGCGTAGTCATGGGCGTAAGAACTGGGGGCCAGGAAATCTGTGACCCTTAAAAATGTCCCTTAAATTTTGATGTGGGCTGTCAGGTGGGAAGCAGAAATGGTTTTAAGAGAACGAGATTAACAAGGTGCATCTATAGACCATATATCAAATGAACTACAGTATCACAAAAATGAAACATGCAGTCGATAAACTTACTCACCAATATATTTCACTCAGCACTCTACATGGAGGAGTCAGTCAGATTTTGTTTGAGATGTGGGTTATACAGAGATAGAATCTATCATGCACAATGCTTGGGACCTGGAGTTTTCCAGATAAGGGATCTTTATTTAATTTAGATCACCATACCCAAAGTCTGCTAAAAATGAGTTAAACTTTAAAGGGGGTGTTGCCCTCAAACACTTTTTTTCAGTTGAGTCAGTTTCAGATTGTACATGCTCCATGTTTTTAAGGATTCTACAATAAAATTAGATTTTTAGCCCCTGCAACAGTGCTCCGTGTTTCACTAATTCAAGTTTCAGATTGTTCCCCAGAAATAAAGAAATACATTTTCGGGACCCCTGATCTAAAGCAGTCACTGTCTGTAACTGTTTTAAACTGATACATTTAGTTGATGCGTTTGTTATCTTTGTCCCAGTAAAAGCAGCTGTTAGAATTGATACAACAGTTGCTAATATTCCACAGATACTTCTGGGAAATGTATCAATTAAATGTAGCAAAATTATAAAAGTTCTGAATGCTCCTGGATCAGACTGAAACACTAGAGACAAGGGCATAAAACTTTAAACTTACATTTTGGGAAAACTGTAAAAAATAAAAGATGGAAAGTAATTAGAAAAAAATCTTTATTTTTGTTGAACAATCTGAAAACCACTGAACTGAAAAAAAGTGGTTGGAAGGTGAACAACCCCTTTAAATAAACCCAACAGGATTGTTTTGCCACTGATATGGTTTCATGCAGTTTTGTTACCATCAAGTACAAGGAACTGTTTCATTATTACAGAGAAAAAGAAAATATTTTTTATGTAATAGAATTATTCGCTTAATGGGGGACAGTTTTTGAATTAAGTTTTAGTATGATATAGACAGTGATATTCCGAGACAATGCGAAACATGTTTTATTTTTGGAGGATTTTCAGTTATTTAGCTTTTTGCTTAGCAAGTCTCAAATTTGGAAAAAAAATTCAGCAGCTATCTGATTTCTAGGGTCTTATTTTCAATAGTTACAATCAGGGCCGGGCCATGGTAGTTTGGCACCCTAGGCAAGGGGTACAATCAGCGCCCCCCACCCCCTTTCTGTATGATCATTTCCCACCTATTCACTTTTTCTTAAAGAAACCTTATAACACATTAATGAATCAAACTGTATGTGTGCCAGACAGCCCCTAATATGTACATGTGTCAGCAGCACCCAAAATATTGCTCTCAATCTGTATCTGTGCCAGCCAGTAGCACCCAAAATATTGTCCCAAATCTGTATCTGTGCCAGCAGCACTCAAAATATTGCCTCAAATCTGTACCTGTGCCAGCAGCATTGCCCCTAAGTCTGTACCTGTGCCACCAGCATTGCCCCCCAAGTCTGTACCTATGCCATAAGCCATGGGCCCCAAGTCTGTACCTGTGCCACCTGCCATTGCCCCCCAAATATTTATCTGTGCCACCAGCCATTGCCCCCCAAGTCTGTACTTGTGCCACCAGCCATTGCCCCCTAAGTCTGTACTTGTGCCACCAGCTGGCCCCCTAAGTCTGTAACTGTGCCACCAGCGTTGCCCCCTAAGTCTGTATCTGTGCCACAAGTCTGTACCAGCCATTGCCCCCCCAAGTCTGTACCTGTGCCACCAGCCTGTGCCAGAGCAGCAGCAAAATTTTTGGCCTAGATCTGTGGTGGACTGAAGTAGAGCAGAACGCTGCTGCTGGAGACAGGGCCAAAGTTAAAACTTAAAGAAATAAAAAAACATCAAAAGTGCGCCCCCCCATGACAGCGCCCTAGGTGGCTGCCTACTCTGCCTACCCCTAGTTCCGCCCTGGTTACAATAACTAAGATAATATTTGTATTTCCATAAGATTAAGCTTGTATATGAGATATATTACTCAGAATGCTTTTGAACTTTGGGTTTGCCAGATTAAGGTACCATACTTTAAGTCTTATAAAAATAAACATGGGGGGTCAGAACAGGCAAAAGTACAGATGAAGCAGGACTTCACAATTTTTAGTACCATTTTTAAGTGCTAAGTCCTGCCTGTAGATCAGGGGTCCTCAACCTTTTTTACCCATGAGCCAAATTCAAATTTTTAAAAAAAAGTTGGAGGGCAACATAAGCATACAAAATATGAACTGTGATTTGCTATTGGTAGTTATTGGAGGCTCTGTTATGCAGTAGACACTGCTTATATGCAACTTAAACATTCCTTCAAGCCTGAAATTCAAAAGTAAGTACTTGCTTAGAGTCCATTGGAACAACAACCAATAAGTTGGGGAGTACAGTGATACAAAACAAGTTGGCGCTATAGAAATACATGTTAATAATAAGTCACAAGTCACTAGTTGGGTATAGGGTTGCCACCTTTTCTGGAAAAAAATACCGGTCTTCCTATATTCTTGACGTTTTTTCCTATTAATAACATTGGCATCAAGCATAATTTTTTTCTGGCCAGACTGGTAAAGTACTAGCCAGGTGGCAACCCTAGTTGGGGATCACTGCTCTAGATTGCGCTGGAGTGTAATTTGCTCAGTACATTGCTTATGATGGACTAAGGCCATTGCACTCTAGCAACATCTAGAGGCAGAATCTAGAACTAAAAAAGACATGGTGTGACTAGGGTTGCCACCTTTTCATGAAAAAAATACCGGCTTTCCTATATGTTTATCTTTTATTCCTATTAATAACATTGGGATCAACCATCAAAAATACCAACCAGGCCAGTAAAATACCGGCCAGGTGGCAACCCTAGTTGTGACCAAATGTGAAATCCAGATGGCTTCATCTCAGTGGTGGGCCAAGCACCCTAGGCAATCTGGCTGTCACTGGTGCTCCAGCCCTGCCCCCCCCCCAAGAACATATTCCCTGATGCATTATGACAGTAGGGGTGGAAGCACGGAGATCAGCAAGTGGGCAGGAGAAGGGGACTTGAGAGCCAGGACTAGGGGAATGCAGGCAAGAGGTACCTGCCCAGCACCTCCTCAACGTTGCGCCTAGGGTTGCCACCTGGCCGGTATTTTATGATGGTATGACGGTATTATTGATGGTTGATCCCAATATTATTAATAGGGAAAAAAATATATAAATATATAGGAAGGCTGGTATTTTTTTCAGGAAAAGGTGGCAACCCTAGTTGCGCCCTAGGCACATGCCTCTTCTGCCTACCCCTAGTTCCAGTCCTGCTTCATCTGCGTTTCAATGAGCAATATCAGCTGAGCAAAAGAGCATTAGGTCTGCACTGATGGCATGGCACCCACAATAAAAGCAGTTTGACTGGAACATTGCCAAACGAGCGTATCTTCCTGTGTATGGCCAGCTTAAGGGGGAATTAAAACCCCCCGGCACTAACCCCCTCCCCCCACATAGGCCCCTCTCCCCCTGGGCTATTACCCCTAAGTCGCTACTTTCCACCTCCAGAGAAATTCACAGGGACCATCTTCTCTTGCAACGGCTTCTTCCTGGATCCGGCTCCGTCGGTGGCGCATATGCAGTAGGACGCTGGTACTACTGCACATGCGCACGAAGTTCAATCAGCGAACTTTGTGAACTTTGTGCGCATGCGCAGTAGTACCAGTGTCCTTTTACTAGGGTTGCCACCTGGCCGATATTTTTCATGGTTTATCCCAATGTTATTAATAGGAAAAAATTACAAATACATAGGAAG
>CM044434.1:61494029-61507166 GCA_024363595.1 Xenopus borealis | reverse complement strand
GGGGTTAGGGCCGGGGTGTTGAATTCCCCTTTAAGTCTTGTTAAGTTACTGAAACATAGGCAGCTTAGACCGAGGGGAAGGAACTGAGGTGTCCTTAATTTTCAGGGACAGTTCTTGTTTTTGACTTTTTTATACCTCCCAAAATGTTGGAAGTAAAACATGGCCACAACCCCTAGTTACCATGTTCATTTTACAAAATTATGGCAGATTATGAAAGTTTGAAAATATTTCTCCTGTTACAATTACTTATTTATCTCAAAATTGTTACAAAGTATCTTATTTGCACCTGTTCTGGGCTCTCTGCCAAAAGCCAATTAAGTTAGAAACTTTGTTTCTTTTTCTGGCTGTTCAGTGCAGAGAAAAGAGGGACTTTCCAGTACAATGAAGGACTGCAGGCTGAGCTGTCAAAAGAGGGACTGTCCCTCCATAAAAAGGGACAGTTGGGAAGTATGCTTTTTTACCATGACCATTTTTATATCTAAAAAAAATACCTAGTTCTAAAAAACCAACCAACTGCATAGAAGCATTTTCTTCTTTCTAATGAAGGCAGCACAATTGTTTATTAAACACAAAGTAATTATGTCATTGGCAGAATGCTGAAAGCACATGGTTGGTGAGAGGCACGTTATATAAAAGCTGATCTTCATTTTAGTTTAGAACAGCTCATAATTTCAAACACAGTTAAGGCGCTCTTAAGAGAATTTATCTGGAAGGATAACCATAATGGCGTTTTAACTAAGAAGATTCTCATAATGGCGTTAGCTGACGTGAAGTCTACGGCGACAACCAATAACATGGTTACATACACCGAGTCGACGACACCTTTTGACACTTAACAGTATCCATAGTTACTGTAAAAGGTCGCGGCGTAGCTAATGCGTCACAGCCTGGCGCGACGAATGGGCAGCGTGATGCAACAATCACGTGTTTTCTTCTCTTCCTGCTTCGCCTCCCTTCGACCTTCGCCGGTGCCATGGAGGAGTACACACGGGAGCCGTGGTAAGTCAGGGGCTCGCCCTTCTTAGCGAAAGCAAAGCAAAGCAAAGCGACAGGCAAATAAGTAGCCTCTGTGTTATTTGATACTCTTCCCCAGCACAGTGCCTCTGCTTTTTTAAACTCTTCTCCAACAAGTCTTCGTTATCAGGATAAAGCTAAAAACTAGCCAGTCATATTGCAGTTTAGCAATAACCTAGTCGTATCGTCTGATCTACTTTGTGTAATGGGAATGCAATTACATTTCAGCCTAATGTTTGCTGTCACCTACTTGTGGCTAGGAAATCTTACCTGCGAGCCCCACACATTTGCACTGACCCGACAATAAACACAGGAGGGACATAGGCAGGGCCAGTCCTACTAAGTGCGGGGTCCAATCGGAATCATTTTGGCGGGACCCCTAAATGGAACTTTGCTGTTTGTCGCAGGGTCACAGAGCTGGATGGACAAATAGTGGCTGCTTTCCACTCTGTCCAAGTGACGACTTCCAGTTGGGGATGGGGGTAGGCTGGGCAACTGGGAGAAAATGTTCCCTCATTTTGTTTAATCTATGTGCGCTAAAAACAGTGCAAATTTTGGTTACCACTGTAAACTGTGTTTGTGCAGCACCATGGATTATATATACAACATTAATGCATTACTTGTTAGGGCTAGTCCAGAAGGGGATATTCGTCGCCTGGTGATGAATCTCCCGAACCACTTCCAGCTGCTTAATGAAGAATCGCCTGCGCCTATTCACATGCGGCGCTCTGCTTTCCTGAAATCGCTCGAAATTGCCTAACGAGGCAACTGTGAGCGACTTTGGAAAACGCTGCGCCGCGTGTGAATAGGTGCAGGCGATTCTTCATTAAGCAGCTGGAAGGCAGGGGGAAGCAGTTCAGGGAGATTAGTCGCCAGGTGACAAATCTCCCCGAATATTCCTGTGTGGCCTAACCCTTACTCAGTTTTACTTCTATCCAGTTCAACTGCATACTCAAAACTTGTATACTGCACATTTTCATAGTAAACACATGATGCATTCTTTAAAGAAACCTTCCTGCTATGTAGTACAGGGAAATATCACTGCTTGTATTCATTTATGGAATATCTTTGTACAGGCAGTAAACAAACTTGTGGGAATACCTATGCTGCCATATTTTTATGGCATCTCTCTGTACAGGCTATGAGCAAACTTAGGGGTTGTTATTGCTGAATTGTACAGGGGAATACCTTGCTGCCATAGGTTTATGTATCTCTCTGTACAGGCTATGAGCAAACTTAGGGACTGTTCCTGCTGAATTGTGCTTAGTACAGGGTACTTTGAATATCTATGCTGCCATAGTTTTATGGTATCTCCTATAGCAGGTATAGTCCTATAGCAGGGGTCCCCAACCTTTTTCAGCCGTGAGCAACATTAAGATGTAAAAAGAGTTGGGGAGCAACACAAGTATGAAAAATGTTCCTGGGTGGTGCCAAATAAGGGCTGTGATTGGCTATTTGGTAGCCCATACGTGTACTGGCAGCCTACAGGAGGCGCTGTTTAGCAGTACATCTGTTTTGTAAACAACTAAAACTTGCCTCCAAGTTGGGAATTAAAAAATAAGCACCTGCTTTGAGGCCACTGAAAGCAACATCCAAGGGGTTGCTCATGAGCTACTGTTTGGGGATCAATCACAGACTTATAGGGATACACATTCAGCAACAATTGATGCAAACTACAAATGAGCTGGCCTTTCAAAAACTCCCACTGCAATATGTAATGATCTAAGGCGCCTTTTGATTTCTGTTTTCTGATATTTTCTTTCCTTCTTTACCATGCTTTTCTTCTCCCAGAATCTCCGCTCTTATGTGCTTCTGTTACTTTTCTTTCACATACCAAATATTATTTTTCTTCCTTAAACATTTATTTGTCCATATTTCACCACAACTATCACCTGCCAATTGATCACTTACCTTTACTAATTTCTTTGGTGTTTTACAAATGCTTTTTCTTTTCTGTAACTCCCACTCTCTCCTACCAATTCACTATGGGGCTGAGCTGTTCTGGTATGGGGACAGGCTCACCATTCAGATTTGGGGGTGGGCTGGGCCAATAAGGTTCAGCTGTGGCCTGGGCTAATCAGGTCTGAGCGGGCTGGGCCAATCTGGATTATGGGTAGGCTGGGCTACTGGGGGATTAAGGGAATAGGAAACAGAACTTGCACTGGAATGGGGCCCAATTGGTCCAATGTGCTCAAGACCGGCACTGGACATAGTAAACGTGTAGTGGTATGCATGAGTGCTGCCAGATGTTTTTATGGCTTATTTTTACTTTTCCAGCCTAAATTTAACCTCTATGTATTTGTACTTTTTTAATTGTATTTATTAACTTACTTACCCTTTGTGTATTTTGTATATTGTGAGATTGTACAGCGCTGTGTATCTATGTAGCACTTCATAAACCAACAAAACCTACATAGATGATTGCTATGGATAGATAAGGAACACTAGGCAGTGTTGGCTGTTAAGTGTGCTCACCATGTCACCATATTTCAGTATTTAGATTAATGTTCTCTATTTTTTTTTCTTTTTGTTTACAGTCCATGGAGGATTGTAGATGACTGTGGTGGGGCATTCACTATGGGAATGATTGGAGGTGGCATATTTCAGGCTATCAAGGGGTTCAGGAACTCTCCACAGGTAAGGTGTATTAATCTTGATTGTATGTAATCTGAAAAATATTTTCTGTAAGGGCTGTGATACACACTTTTTGGTCACTGACACACAAATACTGTGTGTGTGATGGCCTGTTTGTATGTATCTTTGAGTAAACACCTACCTTTTAAACAGGAATGTTATTAAATGGATACTGTCATGGGAAATAATGCTGCACCAGCAGAATTCTGCACAGTCCCGAGATGGAGTGCTACTTCCAGTGTTACCTGTTTGGTATTGGGTGCCTCTAGGTGTATGCAGGGCCGCCATCTAGGGGGATAGGGGCGACGTGTCAATTTGCGATTGCAATTTTCAAAGCCCCGAAGTCCCGAAAGGAGCCGACACTGAAGTCCTGAAGCCACGAAAAGAACCAAAGTTGCGAAAACAGCTATAATTGAAGTCCTGAAGCCACAAGTTCAATTCTACTGACACCAATGTGGTTTTTTTTTAATCCCCTGGCCGCCAATTTTTTTATTTTAATACTCTATAGGCCCCTGCCACCAATTAAAAAAAAATAAAAAATTTTATGGGGCTCCAATTTTTTTTAACTTGTAAGGGGCCTTGGTGACTTTTTTTTAAAAAAAATTTAAATTGGGCCCTGACCACCAATTTTTTCTTTTAAAACTTTTTATGGGGTGCCCTGGCACCAATGTTTTTTAAAATATTTTTTAGGACTCCGGGGATCAGGAGCGGGGCTTGGGTGCCTTGGCGGGTGGGGCCCAGGGGGCCCAACAATTTTGTTGTGCGGGGTCCTGTGATTTCTAACGGCGGCCCTGGGTGTATGGCCCCAAAAACTGCCAAGGGCCAAAATAGTATCCACGAACACAACACCAATGGGACATCCGATGTTAAGCCAGTTGTGGGTTATTTATTTAGCTCATAATAGTGGCAACTTTTTGGGCCTCTACTAGACCCTTTGTCAAGCCTAATGGTGCACTACAAAAATACATTTAAATAGTGAAGAAGAGGCATAATCCCTCCGACTGCCCACCCCTCAATGTGAAATTGATCTGACAATCCTGAGACCTGTCCTGGTGCCATAGAAACATCCAGCACTCGGCACTTTACCTGAGACACTTCATTGTATTTTCCAATAGGCACCAATACTCAGGGTGTTCGTTGTAGATATATAGTATAGTCCCTGTTAAAGAAGAAGGAAAGCTACTAAGGCAGTTTATTATAGATTAGCCACAGTCGTGAATACCTGAGTAAACCGCTCTAGAAGCTTTCTGTTTGTTTAGGATAGCAGCTGCTCTATTAGCTTGGTGTGACATCACTTCCTGCCTCTCCCTGCTCACTCATAGCTCTAGGCTTAGATTACAGTTGGGAGGGAGAAGCAAACTGAGTCATGCCCTGGGCAAAGAGGTTTAGGCTGAAGGCAGGAAGTCTGATACAGAAGCCCATGTGCAAACAATAGAAGGAAAGAAATGCAGTGTTTCTTTTGACAGAGGACGAAGAGCAGCATTACTTTGACGCCTTATTGGTGTATTTATATAGGCCTTTCTGATAAAGCTCACTAAATTTTAACCTTTCCTTCTCCTTTAAGCCTGCACGGCCAGATCGTATCCAACCTATTCATCCATTGCATTTCCAATTTTTATAGTGCAATGACCCTATCACCTCCATGTCTAGGGATCCCTACTGAGTCAATGACCTGAAACCGTAACTGGCTTGCTGTGTGTTTGGCCTCTTGGAAGTGTTCTGGGACTGGCAGAGCCTGTTTATGTATGGTTGACTTGAGCTAGGAAATGCGGTCCTTAAACTTCTGTGTAGTTTCACCAATGTAGATAAGTCCGCATGGACATTTCACAATGACAAATGAAGAATTGCATGTATAGTGTATAGTAATCCTGAATGCTATCTTTTTTTGCCTGAGTGAGGGAGGTAAAACACATTCCCTTGGTGACTGAATTGCATGCTACACAGTTTAATCAAGAGAAAGTCCCAGCAGAATTCTGCACTGAAATCTTTTTCTCAAATCTTTTTTTTTATTCAAGGGTTTAAAGCATCGATTTAAGGGTAGTCTTATTTCAATCCGAACACGAGCTCCACAGCTAGGAGGTAAGTGTCAGTTGCTGTCTTTTTTTTTCATTCATTTTTGTGAGAGAGTATATGTTAACAGTGAATTGGTTTTCTCAGGTTTGCAGACACTGGTGTGGTAATATTTTGCCCTTAAATCTACCTGCATGCTTTTGTTGGGATCAACTGCATTCTGTGTAGCCAGATATGTGCTGGAGATTCTTAGTAATCTGGTCTAGGAAGCAAAACTAGTGTTTGTCACATCTGATTTAGGTGGGGATAAAGGAATGACGCTTTGCTAGATCTGAAGGTCCATTCTAGAAATTTGTTGCTTGGGGCTTCATTATTTATACCTATCGGTATTTCTATTCACACCTTTTTTTCACACTCACATGAACACATTTTCCATATGGTTTTCTCAGGGAGCTTTGCCGTGTGGGGTGGATTGTTTTCCATGATAGACTGCAGCATGGTAAAGATACGTGGGAAGGAGGACCCATGGAATTCCATTACTAGTGGGGCTTTAACAGGAGCTATCCTGGCTGCCAGAAGTAAGTACTAATTTATTAAATATAGAAGGATCATCAAAAGCATTGTGTCACATAAAAACCTGGCTAACTGTAAATGGCCTTAGAATATTAGTGACTACATAACCCTGAACTCATTGTAAGATGAAGTTTCCCTTTAATAACACCTTTCCAAGAGAGGACAGTGCTTGAAAAATGACATATATATTCTCTAGACTAAGGTGAGTTGTGTTTTCAGATGGTGCAGTTGCCATGGTGGGATCTGCTGCAATGGGAGGAATACTTTTGGCTTTGATAGAAGGTGCTGGTATATGTATAACTCGATTTGCCTCTTCACAATTCACAAATGGTAAGTATTTTGTCTGTGCAGCCACTTAATAAAGTATTAATAAAGTAGCTTTTTATAAATGGTTAGCCCTTGAATTACAAGCCAGTTCACTTTTTTCAGTCACATGATGCTACTACATTGTGGGTGAGACTAAGAGTTATTTAGGAATGCAGCACAGTGTGCAAAGTGCATTTTTTTTTTTTAAAACATTTTTTATCGGTGATGTTTAGCACTTAAATATGGACCAGCTTTCTCATCATTATCAAATTTATTCGACTGAAAACTATACCCTCTGAACAATGTTGAATAAAATGGCTCATGTGTAAAACCCTGCTTCATGTAAATAATCCCCTTTCTTAATAATAATATTATTGACTAGTTTGTGCCCTTTTGTAATCATAAATGGAAAATTGCCATTTTAAAAAAATAAGGGCCACCTCCTGGGATCCTAGGATTCACAAACTCACAAACAAACCAAACATGTTAGGTTATGTGAGCAAATTAACAGACAGGGTTCTGTCTTTTGCTTCCACACTTCTTCCTTTTACAGATAGAGCTGCAGTATCAGGTGATCTCTGAGGCAGCACAGAGCATATCATAAAGTGGGGGCTCGGGGGGAAGCTATAAACGGGGCAATATTTACTTCTATATAAATTTTTGTAAGATTCTTTAATATGCCACTGAATTTGATATAAACTGTTGCTTAAGTATTCATTTTGGGGTATAGTTATCCTTTAAAGATTTATTTTGAAAGTCAGCTGATGAGTCAATATGCATAGGGTCAGGCCACATTGTATATTCTGTAGCTTTTCCTAGGGTTTAATGGTTTTCCTATATGGCATTAATTAATTGGTATATCAAGCGCTATCACTTGCTGTGTTGTTGGTGATATATCAGTGCCATAAAATGCCCCATATTCCCATTACCTTATAAAACTATATGGTTGGAGTTAGAAGTTATTTTGCTTTGTCATTTAGAAATTCTTTAGGAATCCATTGTAATCGAAGGAGCCACAGCCAGATACAGAATGATGTAAAACTGCTTTAAACAATGAAATCAATGAAAATTTTTAAAGTGGGCCATTTCTGCTCAAGGAATGATCCAAGTTTCACTGCAAAAATTATGGTCATAGGCACGAACAGGTGAATAATTTTGTTGCATATATAAAAATTTGTTGCACAAAAAAAAAATTTGTTTGCCAAAGACTGATGGATTTCAATAAATTTTCACCGTTCGTGAACTTTTTGGCAAAGTGAAATGGGGCAGATTTGCCCATCACTACTAATTAGCCTTTTGATTTAAAGATGAAAACAATCCACAGTTACAGCAATGGGCTCCTTTACTAACACAATTGCTAACTGGCAGAAGTGCAAATTACTAATGGCAACCAAGCCGATATTTTCTTCCATTTCCTGACTTGTGGTACGTGGAATAAAACTTGGTTTTTGCAACTTGCCTGTGTTTTAAGCAATGAGCTATTTTTTTCCTCACATTTTGTGAAAATACAGTTCACCAGGTACAGTAAACCTCAACATTGGTAAAAAAAATTGCAATAATATCCTTTTAATAAACAGTGTTTAATAGATATGTTTGATAGTACTTCAATTAGAAAAGATAAGTATTTGTAAAAGAGAACTGTTTTCATTTGTAGTTGCACCAATCCCAGAGGATGGATCCCAGATGCCCCCTGGCTCCCCATTCAGTGGTTACCAACAGTACCAGTGAGATGTTGCTAGTTCTTCACAAGTATTTTAAATGCTACTTCATCACCTGCCTGGAATTCCCTGGACTTCCTGTACATTTCTGGACCTCGGTATCCAGACTACTGTGTACTCCTCTTTTGGATATGACTATTGCTGTTCATGCATGGACAATAAGCTGGTACACATCTTTTATGGGCGCCGGATTTTGTTTGTACAACAAATGAAATGGATTTAATCTGTATGTAAAGCAGTTGAATTATATATATGGGAAATTCTCCATTACCTGCGTTCTTTTTTTTTTTTTCTATGGTTCTCACGTATTCTAATATAGCCAAACACAGTTGTTCCTATGTGCAACAGAATAGTGAGACAGGGTTTATCCATCTTAGCAATTAGCTCACAGCTAATAAACCTATCTGGTCAGCTGTGACCTCTTATTTTATTATTGAATTTTGTTCTTTAATGCGGCCCAGGCATTTCTGCACTTTTCACAAAAAAAATACTGGAGAGAAAAGTATATTTTGTTCCATTTGGGGTAAAGAGGTGGAAATACAAATTTAGCTTTAACTCCTCCATCTTGGACTGTAAGCAAACACCTGTTGATCAAACCTTACATCAAACAAATATTCTATAGCATGACTGTGAATACTTAACCATAGAACATATGTGTAGTCTATAGTCAAGGGCTTGATGTAAATGTTGTCTTGTCAAATTAATTTGTTTTCATTTGACAACGATTTGTGTTTATGGTCTGCATAGAATTGTTTCTATAAACGTATTAGCCTTCCTTCCTGAAAAACACTCAAGTTTAAGATTTTATTTAGAGAATTATCTGCACATAAATCTAATTATGCCTATATTGTTCCCTTAGTTTGCTCACATGCAGATATTGTTTAAGCCAAATTCTGGGCCTTTTGGACTTGCCAACTGATCTTTTACTGCTGAGGAGCCCAAACAAAAATCTTACATTTATAGATCAATGTTTCTTGTACAATTCTATTAGTTTAATACCTGGGAGGCAGCAGGCTTGCCCGTGGGGACACCTATTGGCTTTTGAAGCAAGCACCAAATCCGTAATTGACGTGCGCCGCAAACGCGACTTCCGCCGTCGTGCTTGGCGACAAAATTCCTATATTTAACTACGGGCCAATTGTTCTTTGCCCAATGTAGGTTTATTTCTGAGCGTGCGCTTGTAGACTTCAATTGTATTGCTGCCTGAACCAAACTTCCCCTGTATTTGACTATTCTTTTGGAACCTGAGTTTGTACTGCATTTCTGATTGGCTTTGACTGAGACTTTTGCTCTGGCTACGGATTCTGTACTGCACTCCCAGATTCTTATTGACCTCGGTCTGTTCCTCATCCCTCCTGTCATACGTTACGGTTGCCTTGTCTGCCCAGAACTCTCGGCTTGGTTCTCACATTAAGACCTGGCGCTATTGGAGGGCTCCTACTGAACCGAAAGGTTTTAGGACTTAGGTTTTGGGATTCAACATTTAGAATGAGAAAATTCTCTTATTCCAACAAGCTATGTTTAACACTTGCCACAAAAAAAGATTTCCATAGATTCCAGTGGGTGGAAAAAAAAAATTTTGTTCATAGGATTTAATGCATTTTCAGAAACTTTCGCTGCAATTCCAGATGTGCCATAAAACATTTAGATAATACAATTAGATGTTGTAATGAATACAGCAGCTTGAAAGCCGATCATAGGAAATTGGACCTAGGCATTAGAATATTTGTTTGCACATTTCTCAGTGTTGGGCTTAGGTTAGGTGAAAAGAGACCGATAATCCTGATTTAGTGATGTACAGGCCTCCCCAAAACATGCAGGACCTGCACTTTGGGCCTGGCCGGTATTTTTGACTGTTGATCCCAATATTATTAATAGGAAAAAAAGATAAAATATATAAGAAGCCCGTTATTTTTTTTCAAGAAAAGGTGGCAACCCTATTAGCAGTCTGTTTGCTAAAGATCATGTGAACAAACCAAAAATACTAAAAGTAACTGGGCAACTGAAGCCAAAATAGAACTTTTTGGCTTAAATGAGAAGTGTTATATATGGAGAAAGAAACACTGCAGTCCAGCATAATAACCTTATCCCACCTTGGGCCTGGACGGCTTACCATCATTGATGGAACAATGAATTCTGAATTAAGACATCTCTCCTTTAACTGGATCTCAAGAGACAGACAAATCTATTCAGTCTAGTTTATTAATATGAAACCAAATTCATCTCTCATCACCGGCATTATTTTACTACATTTGTGACATCATAATAAGTTTAGCAGTTCTTCTAAACAGTTTACTCTGCAAAATACACTCTGTAAAAGACAAATGATGGTTTCATTCTCGTTTTGTTTAAATAACCTTTCATTTGTTTTTTTCATGTTCCTATACCTCGTAAGTTTCTATAAATAACAGCAATATCTTACAAACATGGGAAAATATCATGGAATGTTTATTACAATATACCATATCTAAAATAGAAATATCTAGAAAAAAATTACATCCTATAAAATACATTTTTACAGAAAAAAATTGACAAATTATATAAGGTGGATAAAATCTTTAAGGCATTTAGAGCATATGCATCATTTTCATTTATGAAATACATGTTGTAAAACATTTCTTCACAGCATCTCTGAGAAAACAAAAAAAAATTAATGAAATCAATGTGTCCACGTGATATTGAAATCATAACCTTTACAGCAGTTAGCAGTGACGTAACCAGGGATAACAGGGATGGGACAGTTGTCATGGGCCTGGTTAAAATTGTGATTTGATATGTATTGTATGTATTTTACAACTTTACGCAAATTATGTCACTTTTATGCCGTGAGACTTGGGGCAAGGCCTCAGACAGCTACTAGTAGCTACTTCTTGTAGCTACAAAATACCCTGCCATTGACTATACTGAGAGTTGCGTCTGATAAAACTCGTAGTTTCTTAGTAAACCAATTATCACTATTGTGTAGCTATAACAAGAAGCTGCTACTACTAGCTCTATGTATCTTTGCTCTAGGGTAAGGCCAGACGGGAAGATAAGGGGAGATTTGCCTCCTCTTCTTTGGGTGGACTAATCTCCCTGAACATCTTCCCCCTGCTTTCCAGTTGACTAATGAATAATCACTGCGCCTAATCGCACGCGGCACAGGGTTTTCCAAAGTTGCCTCCTTAGGCAATTTCGGGAAAGCGCAGTGCCGCGTGTGAGTAGGCGCAGTGATTATTCATTAATCAGTTGGAAGCTGTTCAGGGAGATGAGTCGACAGGCGAATAATCTCCCTGAATCTTCCCATCTGGCCTTACCCTTAGGGCAAACTCCACTAATCCCAATTTTTAGTACCACATTATTTTTATTCACTTCTATGAATTACTACTTAATAGTTATTGTGCCCCACAGCAAGATCATTGGGCCCCCTCCACTTACATATCTAATATAATTGCCATAGCAAGCAATAGCAAAACAGGCAGGGGGGTGGGGTTAAACTTATGGTTAACTCCACTGACCCCCATTTAAAGGGCACCTAAGGGGCTAAAAAGATTCCTCAAACTGAAGGTGTGGGCTGATAGAGCCCGCATTCCGGTTTGGGGTTCTAGTAGTAGAATCTTTGTAGCCCCATAGGGTGCCCTTTAAGGGACTGACATATTAGCACTTAAATGGAAATATTTATATGAACTACTTGTAAGTGTAACATCATATGTTTATGTTGGGATCTATATAGCTCCTACCTGTATTTATTACATTGCGCATCAAAGGAACCGAAACACTTAGGGGCAGATTTACTATTGGTCGAATTAGAGGGTGAATTTACCCTCGAATTCGACCAATCGAATTGTGGTCGAATCTGAAACATTCGAATTTGAAGGTTTCTACCTTAATTCGATCAAACCAAAAAAATTCAATCGAACGATTAAATCGTTTGAATCGAACAATTTTGACCATTCATTTTTTAATTCGATCTAAAAAAGCTTTAAAAACCCTACGGGAGCTTCCCATAGGGTTTAATAGCAATTTGGTAGGTTTAATATGGCGAACTAGGCAGTTGAATAAAAATTTAAAGGGCAAGTAATTCGACTGACGAATATTTGAATAGAAATTTATTGTAAACATTCGATTCGATTGAATTTTCAAAATTAGATGGTCGAAGTGACCTTCAAAAAGAATTTAGTAAATCTGCCCTCCAATGTAAAAAAATATTCTACCCCCACCCAATAACACTTCTATCCTGGACAAATACTCCATAAAGCTGGAGCTACTAACTTCAATTTTAACAAGAAAGTCAAGCTAAGAGAGTGCACACCTAAGAGCTATTAGCATTTATTGAAATGTAGCATACAAATAGAATATTTATGTATAAAATAATAAACCTAACTTTGCCAAAGTGTTATAGGTGGGGGAATGGATGGATTTTCTTTTAGTGCTACTGGTCCTTTAAAACAGAGGAGTAAGGGGACCCAAGCTTTCCAAAGTTAAACTCCTGTTTGCTTATTTTTGACCTGACTATTGTATATTAAATCCAGGCATTACCCTATGGGTGCTGGTAAGGCTGGAAGTTTGAATTGTACTCAGTGTAAAAAAAAAACCACACACACACACACACACAAAATATCTCAACTGAACTAAACAAAGCACAACACTAGTTACCTTGCAAATGGGATGAAAGAAATGCTGTACCTAGAAGCACAGAAAAATACATTATTTTATTCATTTGAGAAGCAACAAATTCAGGATTTCAATTACTTGAATTCCACACTGTTCAAAGGGCTGTTCACCTTCTAGCACTTTTTTTTCAGTTCAGTTGGTATCAGAGGTCAGAAGAAACAGACTTTTTATAAAAAAAAAATTTCTAACATTGAAGTTTCACATTTAACCTTCCTCCTAAAGCAGCTTG
>CM044434.1:61461259-61474568 GCA_024363595.1 Xenopus borealis | reverse complement strand
TTTTTCGTTGTAGAGTAACAAATTTTCTTTAAAAAAAAAATGATGTTACTGTTCCTTTAATGCCTTTAAGAGTGGCTTGGATGATTTCTTGGACAGACATAACATCAAAGGCTATTGTGATACTAAACTCTTAAGTTAGTATAGATATGTGTATATAAAATTTATGAGAAGGTATGGTGGGGTGTATGAATGGATGTTGGGTTTTCATTTATAGGGGCTGAAATTGATGGACTGTGTCTTTTCAATCCAATTTAACTATGTAAGAATAAAATGATCTGTTAGTTTTAGTTGAATTAATTAAATTAATTTTATTGCATTAAATATCTGGTGCAAACAGGAGTGAATTAATGCACAGGCTACCCTAGGCTATAGCTTAGGGGCACAGTGTGATCATGGGCCCATCTAGCTTTTTTCAATTATTATTTCTATTTTTTATTCTATGAATATATATTTTATTTGAGCTGCTGGGTCTGATCTGGCAAAACTGCGAGAAGAAGGCAAGTAAGTTGTGAATACATGTATTTGTACACAGCTGTAGCACTGAAGGGAGAGGCTTTGTGAGTATAGCCTAGGGGCCCCACATGCCATTAATCTGCCACCAGGTGCAAATTTCTGGACTGCCAAATTGGTATGTGCCTGGTACTTACATTATATAACTCTAACTCTTACACTTTATTGATATTTCAGCCCATATTCACTAATGAAAATTAAAAAACTTTATAACTTTCAAAAACCAAAACTTGCCATGTTTAGGGCATATTACCTTACACCAGAGCAAAACAAATGAAAAAAAAATATTAAAAAATATAACAGTTTATTATCTATTGATGCGCTTTTTCACTGAAAGTTATTTCGCCAAATCCTACCTAAATTATAGAAATACCTACTTAATTATCTCCAATGTATCCTCCATTCTAATATCATACATATGTCATTGGTTTATGGTGTTAATTAACTCTTTAAAATATGGTATTTACATTAGTAATTCCATGCATCTGTTCAGTTGCCTTCAGGGAGGGAAGTGTTTTTGATCAGGGCTTGCCTGTTATTGCTTGTATCTGGCATAGTGTTTTCCATGCTTCTGTATGGGAAGTGGTTGCAAGCAATTACGAGTTTTTTAACCACTGAGGTTCTCCCTTAAAGGGCAAGTCAGACCCAAAATAAAAGAAAACATAATTCTAAGCAACTTTGCAATATACATTCATTACAAACTAATACCAGATATTGGTATATGTATTGCTATTAAAAGCAGTGTTTGTCCCTTTCTATTCTCTGCCTTGATGGCTAAGATTGTTGATATAAGGAAAGACAATCAGCTGATTAACAGACCTGGCATTTCTGGGGAACCAAGTCTTTTGCAACAATGTTTAAAAAGTAACAAGCAGAAGTTAAGAAAATGCTGTTTATAATAGCAAATGTTTTTTTACAAATAACTTTAAAAACACTGAAAATTTGAATAAATGTATATTGGAGCCTTGATTAGAATTATGTTTTCTTTTACTGGACACATTTTTGGGGTTGACTTGCCTTTTAAAGCACAATGTTGGTCAAAATAACTTAAGCCATAGGTGAGGTGGAATGTTTTCAGTGTATTTTTTTAAGAAATATCATCCCATCTTGCCAGATTTTGAAGCCATAGTAAAAATGTATCTTTATCCCCTTGCCAGTCAGCATCCATGATGTACCATTTTAAAAAAAACATAGCACTGCAAACGAGACATGATGCTGATATTAAATACCAGTACTTCCCACAGTACTGTTTAAGCCAATAATGCAGGAATCATAACCAACATGGAAGCTACAGTCTTAGGAGTCATTCATGATTTAATTCTCAGTGTTATAGATTATTCAATCACAAAAATATTAAGGAAGTAAGGTTGCCACAGTGTCCCGGCACTTTACTATTTATATATAGTACCACAATACTCTTATTGATCCATCACTATTATTATTATTCATAATCTGCAGCACTTTGCACAGATTATACATAATTCCCTGTCCCAGTGGATCTTACAATATTAGGGGGGCCCAGCCAGGGCCGGGCCAAGGGGTAGGCAGTTGCCTAGGGCGCAAAAGCTAGGGGGGGTGCCAGGCATGTACCTTCTCTGTCGCATACCCCATGTCTGCTCCCCTTTCTCCAAAAGTTTATTCTATTCAGCCTATATTTATGCTTCCACGCATGCGTGCGCTGCGATCCACGTGAGCATCAATCTGCCCATGGGCACAAGCATCAATTTGCACAAGTGTAAATTCTCATATGCGTGCCGCACGAAAGAGGCAGTTTCCGCATACATGCAGCGAGCAGGCGCTGGACCTACCTGGTTGCCTAGGGCGTCTGGCCGGCATGCCACGGCCCTGGGCCCAGCACTTTGCTGTACTTTTCTAATTTTCCAGGAACCCCTTGGCAGAGCCAATGTCCCAAAGCCGTGAACAGAGCCAAAGCTGCAAAAACACCAAAAGCCACAAAAATACCTGAAGTTGAAGACCTGAAGCCACATAAAGGCCCAAGCGACGAAAAGACCCAAAGCCAGGAGCCTAAGGTTAAGCCAATGTTTTTTTTTTATCTTATGAAACCACTGGCCACCAATGAATTATGTTAATATGTTACAAGGACTGGACTAAGAATTAAAATAGGCCCTGGCATTTCAGGTACACAAGAGGCCCATCAGCCCACATAGAGGCCCAAACAGCCCCCACCACTAAACACTGACTTTCTATGGGACCTTATAGCAGCCCCTCTGGCATTTGCCCTAACCCACAAATGGCCAGTCCGGGCCTGTGTTAATCGTGTTATCTTTCACCGCACACCTCCTTCCACTGCTCTGCCTGGGTGGTGCTGGTCCTCCGTTGACCCGGCCGGGCCCCTCAACAACTAGATACTTAGAAAAACCACTGGCCACCAATGTTAAAGAAAAAATATATATTATGGGGCCCTTGACTACCAATGTTTCTTTTTAGCCTGTAAGGGGAGGCATGGCCACCAGTGTTTTTTTAAAAATACCAAGGTTTTTTTTAAAACTTATAAGTAACTTATAAGATGTAGGGGGGCCCTGACCACCAATGTTTTTTTTTTAACTTTTATGTGGGACCCTGGCTGCCAATTTTCTTTTTGAATTTATAAGGGGTTTTTAGCTCTGATGTCTGTGTGGTCTGGGCAAGATCTGGCATGGGGCACTGGGCTGAGGTGGGTTGGGACTAGGGGGGGCCAGAAAATGTTGTACAGGCCCCTTAATTTTTTATGGTGGCCCTGTTCACTATGTTCAGTTTTATTAAGCCTTCCTGTAGGAAAGCCTTTGAGAACTTACAACTCTTCACTGTTGGACTAGATGTGCCAACTGGAAAATCCAAGCTAAGTGACCACTGCCCCCTTCCCATAAGATGCGTTTCTTTTAACAGTTTAGCTGTTACTTGTGGATCCAGACACAGCAACTTCTCAGTTACAGAAGTCTTACATTAAAATAAAAAACAGGTGTCATTTACTCGCATTCAGTGGGAGTGTGCATAATGCTGAATTGTTCAAGTCTCTGCAATTGTTGCTCAATGTAGTCAAACTGGATGAACCAGAAACACTGTCTCATCATTTCCAGCATGTTTGTACTTATATGTTACTGTTTAACTACAGATATTGCAAGGAAAAACCCTGGCCACTCCTTAACTTTCGATTTGAATAGCAGCAGACACTCTGAAAATCAAGGAAACTGTCATTTTGAATACTGATTATCTTTAAAAATGTATTTACTCTAAATCAGAGTAACCTGAAATCATTTTTAGTTGATTATATATATTTATTTTATTTTTGGAAATTTAAATTTACCTCTGTTTTTTAATAATGCACGGAAACACTCCAGAACACATACCTATCGGTCCCCTAAATGGGAATGATCCAGACGTGAACCAGCCCTTCCTTGGTACTAGTACGGTAAGATCATTGTTTTGTTTTTTGGTATAAAGAGGTAGTAACCCTTCTTTTTATAATATCTTATCTGGTAAAATTCTTAAATGTTTTTTTACAATAGGCACTTTGAAAGTAAAATGGTCACAATAATGATTATTGAAAGTGCCATTAGCATTAAAACAAGCAAAATCTTTATATGGAAAAAAAAATATTTTCCCTGTATCCCTGCTTTTAGTCCCTGCTACTATCAACCTAAATGTGAATTAGGTGACCTATATTCAGCTGACTTTGCAACAATGTTTTTTACACTGTATTTTTTTTTAGTATAATTTGTATATTTGGCACTTATGTATGGAGATTAGTTTATAAATCTTGCTATGAGCTTTAACCAGGGAACATTGCTGACAGTGGATTCATTTTCATATTGCCAATGTATTTAGTACCTCAAAAACAACATTGACATTTACCTTTGCTGTGGAAGTTCTAATAAATATTAGATATGTTATTGTGAAGAAAGTCATGTAGAGCATCCCGGATTCCAGTTACATAGCAAGTATCATACAAGTCTTCTAAAGTAATTGTACAGTAACAAACTGCTAGAATTGCTTCAAAGTGGGGATTTCCATTAGTAGCATGGCTCTCTCTGTCTCAGGCTCACACACTGCTAGCAATTTAAAGTAGAGCCCATTATTTTCCATTTAACAGGAAAATGCAGCAATTTTTATTGCATTCACCTTCCATTTTTTTCTGTATATGTACACATTGGAATAAGAGCTGCCATAATGTTTACCTCCAAAGAGATAACTACTTACTTTAAAGCATGCGCTAAATCCCAAATGTTTGGATTTGCATTTGGATGCCTAGAAATACAAATTTGTGAATGTTTACTTTAATTGTTCAGTCACTTGAGTTTAAGTAACATTTGGAGAAACACTGGGCACTCACAATGTATGTATTAC
This sequence comes from Xenopus borealis, assembly GCA_024363595.1. Taxonomy (NCBI): domain Eukaryota; kingdom Metazoa; phylum Chordata; class Amphibia; order Anura; family Pipidae; genus Xenopus; species Xenopus borealis. The sequence continues at coordinate 61,469,714 of CM044434.1, read as the reverse complement.
ACTAAACTGAGATACTTTTATTTGTGCAAATCTATCACAATCACAAATACTGAATAACTATAAAGTGCATTATACGTGTTATGCACTTAATATTTTTTTGCCATAGTTTATACAGGATCAGTGGCCAGCTCCATGTTGAACAAGCGAGCAAGCTTACAGTGATTACTTTACTCTACAATGGCCAGAAACAAATGGTTTAGCTTGACTGATGAGCTAAAAGTTCTATGGCAAAGGTGGGCTAATTATTGAATGGCAGGAGGCCTAGCATGTCTGCTATATATTCCCCCTGTCCAATCAATTTTTATTTTAAAGTGGACCCGTCACCCCAAAAAAAATTTCAAAATCCTATTTTATCACATTAGTCAAGCAAAATGAACATTAATTACACTATATAAATTATTTTAATCTTGTTTTCTTCAGTCTGGGAATTCATAATTATAGCAAACAGGCAGGAGCCATTTTGTGGACACTGTTATTAAGACAAGCCTTGCATCATCTCAGAATCTTGTTTGTGCACCAGAATGGGGGACCCAATGTCTATCCCCATGTCCTGGCTACACAATTAAATGGTTAAGAGAACTGGGGGAATGTGGGGAGCAGTGACATCTAGGAAGAGCTGAATGTAAAGTGAAAGTAATTATCTGCCCCACCTCTATTCCTAAGGTATAGAGGAGTGGCAGACAATATTTGATTGACAGCTGGGATTTTTAAACGAGCTTAAAACAGCTATGAATGCTTTAATAAAAAGTTGAAATTGGATTTCATGTTTAATTTGAAAAGGACTTTTATTATACAGATTTTTTTGTATGGGTGACGGGTCCACTTTAACAATATTGGACAATATCCTGTTGTATCAGGAATGTTGACTTGGTCAGCAAGTAGCTAATTCCAAATGTGCATGCCGATAAATCTATTCATGCTATTATTGCATTGCTGAAGATAGGCAATCAACTGCTGTACAGACTCCATAATTTCCCTGGTAATTTGTTCTTCAACTATGAACATTTTCCTGAAAGTTAGCACTTACATTAGATGTTACTTCGCCTGGTCAGACCAAAAAACGCTGGTGTGTTTTAGCATTGAAGGGGGAGAGTCTGAAAAAGATCGATATTTTTTTGGGGGCTTACCCTCCTTCCCCCCTACATTTCCTAACATATGGCAACACAACTATACAGGGGACACATGTAGGGCAATAGGACAACTTTATTTTATTTATTAAAGGTTTCCTGGGCTTGTGTAGTGGAATGAAGTGGCTGTAACATATACTTCTCTTCTAAAATAAGTTCCCTCCGTATGCAAATTAGGCTTCACCAGCGTAATTGCGCTTTGTCTAGCGAAGTAAGACTAGCGCAAATTCGCTAACGTTCGATGACCTGAGCGTAACTTCGTACTTTAGTGAATTTGCGTAGCGCTGGCGACAATTCGCCTGGCGAAGTGCGGCGAATGCTAGCGAATCCAACACTAGAGATTTTTCAGATCTTAGTGAATTTGCCCCTAAATGTTAATAGCCATTAATAATAGCTGATGAAACAAGTAACAACTAAGAGTTTAACAGTTGCTATATTACCTCAGTATTCAAAGCCTTCAGGTCTATTTAGTAAAATATCATAAATGCAGCTTTTGCATAGAAAAGCTATATGATTAGTGTTTTATCTAGACAGAACAGGATAATAATTCTATCTGTATTATATTTAATAGCTATATATTAACACTTGGTCATATAAAAGTTACAATGTAATGTTTACAAGATTATTTTTCTACATTTTTGTGATTCCTATTAGGGATGCACCGAATCCAGTATTTTTGATTCAGCCGAACCCCTGAATCCTTCCTGAAAGATTCGGCCGAATACCTAACAGAACCCTAATTTGCATATGCAAAGGGAAAACATTTTTTACTTTCTTGCTTTGTGTCAAAAAGTCAGATGATTTCCCTCCCTTGCCCTAATTTGCATATGCAGAATCCTGGCCGAATCCCGATTCGGTGCATCCCTAACAGCTATGGAGGACCACAAACCACACATGCCTTCCCTAAAAACTTCAGCTGACAATTTCAAGTGGGACTTAAGGCAGCAACAAAGCAAAAACAGACTGCTGCAATTTTTGTGACAAATGCCTAGCGGTCATATGATTGCTACTCAGTATGTTCATTCCACAAGCAGATGAAATAATACAAAAATATTAAAAATAAGGAATAATTTTGTATAACAGCCTAAAAGATTACACATCATTTATCTGCCAGTTAATGGTGAGGGCATCGGCAAATCTATTTTGATCTGAGCTGCAAACTGTCTTTTCGGATATATGTTTCATAAAGAGTCACCTGACTTAAGAATAAATTGCACTCCTAATACATTATAAATATATATAATGTACGTTATGTCTTGAGAAAGGTCCAGACTGGACCGAAACGTTGACAAATAAACTTTTGACAAATAAGCTATGGATTTGTCAATATGATTCCCCAACAGATGTTTAAAAAAAACCCCAAAAAACAGGTTGATCTGGAATCCTCATAGACCATGCACACATTTAGGCTAGGAACGGACAGGGCCAAAATCAGCCTGCTGAAATCTGGTGACTGATTGCAGCCCCCATTACTAGCAGAATTCTCTCCTCTGTTCACATTTGGAAGCCTTGTGTTGACTTTGAAAAGTCTGTTAACGCCAGAGGTTCAGGACACAAACAGAGAAGTGGCTTTTGTTAGCGGTAAGGGTCTGAAATTGGCCACCGGATTTCAGTAGGCTGATATTGGCACAGTCTGGCTTTACCTTACACACTGGATATATGGTTTTTACATTTTTGCAGAATTTGGAAAGAAACCTCTTGCAGGAAGTGCAAAGGTGCACTCAAAAAAACAAAAACGCTGAAGCTTTAGTCTAAAAAACAGCTTCAGCATGCCCTCTGGGACATCATTGCTGATATTACGGCAGCACTACGTGTGATTAGTCATGGAAACAAAAGTACACAAGGAAATGAAACAGCTGTGAACAATAGCAAAGCCTGCAGAGAATTCCAGGTTATTGCATGTTTCCGAACATTAAGAGGCAGCCTGCACTATAGATATGTGTCATATTTTCTATACAACGCTGATATTTTGAGAACTGTTTGTAGATTATACATGGATCACGTCAATCCTTGCCCCAGTAGAGTTTATAATCTTATAACATGCTCACACTCTAGAACCAGTTTTATCAAGAGCTATTTATGTTTTTTTAATATGATGCATTGCAAATAGAGAGTGATGCATACATGTCACTATTTCAGTATAATATGGCACACACTGTGGCTTCTTTAGTATTGAGTTTTCTTTTATTTCACAGGAGGAAAAGAAAACAAAATGCATTGAAGAAATATGGAGAAAATATAAGCTGCCCATTACAATTATTGGCATTTTTCTCTTGCTCTGTCTAGTAACAATAATTAGTCTGGTTGCCTACACATGTAAGTACAAATGTATGGTTTTCTTATTTAGAATTTCAGTGTTTAAGTACCTAATGTACCATTTCTATACAAATATGTTAGAGCAGTGATCCCCAACCAGTAGCTCGTGAGCAACATGTTGCTCTCCAATCCCTTGGATGTTGCTCTCAGTGTCCTGAAAGCATGTGGTTAATTTTGAATTCCTGGATAGGAAGCAAGTTTTAATTGCATAAAAACTTAGTATAGTGCAAAGTAGAGCCTCCTGTAGAGCCTCCTGTCAGTTCACATAGGGCTACCAAAATAGCCAATCACAGCCCTTATTTGGCACCCCAGGAACTTTTTTCATGCTTGTGTTGCTCCCCAACTCTTTTTACATTTAAATGTGGCTCAAGGGTAAAAAAAGGTTGGGGACCCCTGTGTTAGAGGAACTTCTATATGTATTTGGTACATTATAAAGGGGATGGCTGATTGTATCTCATGCTAGATTATTATTAATATTATTATAGTCGTTCATCAAGTAACAAATGCATTAGACAAATGCACCAAGACTGAGCTAGATACTGGACCTAATGTGAACCCTAGTTTGCATATTCAAATGGCTGAGAAAAAAAAATCTACAGTTTTTTTAATTTAAGTTTTTACACTCATTTATCCCTTTGAATGTATATGGTTTTAAGGATTTGGCTAAACACTAAGGGGCAGATTTACTATTGGTCGAAATTCGACCATGTGAATAGGTAGGGAAGTAAAATTCGAAGGACTTTACCGCAATTCAATCAAACGATTGAATAGGAAAAATGCGATCGAAAGATAAATCGTTTCAACCCTTCGATCGAATTTTTAGTATTCGATCAAAATTCAGCCAAACAACTTTGGTAGATTGAAACTGGTGAACTAGGCAGTCGAATAAAAATTTAAAGGGACAGTTATTGGATAGCTGAGTATTCGAATAGATTTTTATTCGAATTATTAGAATCATTTGATTTGATCGAATTTACTAAATTCACTGGTCGAATTTACCTAATTTGCATATTCAAATTAAAATCTATTTGAAAATTCGATCGAATTTAGAATCATTCATGTGAATTTAGTAAATCTGCCCCTTAGGATTCAGCCACATTCTGAGTTGAGGGATTTGGTGCTTCCCTAGTAAAATGTATAGAAAAAATAGGGTTCTTCAGCATTTTAGCATGAAACAAGAAAAAAAACACATCTCCAAACTGGTAATCAGATTAACTTGGTATGAATAAAAACAGTCACCTTTGAGCTTACTCATAAGTTTTCTATTGTGTCCTCTGAAGAACGTCAAGGATTTATTTTAACTTTTGCTCTGCCCTTTGATGAAGTATTAGTAAAATGAATAACATTCTCCATAATGTTAGTGTAAGCGTAATGGCTTACAGGGAAATTTTGGGCATTTTCCTGTTGTGTTGCTTCTTTGAGTAAAATGCTGCTTTAAAATGCAATGAAAACATTAGTACAGGCAATTATTGTGCAAAAAAAATGCTAATAACATCATTCTCAGGAAAATAATTATCTGGTGTTTTCATGCAATTATCTGATTGGCTGATTGGAAATAATTTTCAGATGTCTGTTGCAAACTACAATCTGGAGCAATCTAGGGCAAGAGATTGAATCACTGGAATCAGACTATCTATGGTCATCTTAAGGATAAAGTTACAGTTTGTATTCATTTAGTACATGAACCGTTCACATGGAGCGATTTCAGGAGTTTTGATCACTTTATTCTTGCTAAAACCACATTGGCTAGAATTGAAATATGTCGGGTAAAGATCTTTCAAAAGTCATGTTGGTCACCCAGTTTAATTGGTGAACAAACTGCTTTTTGTGACATCTGATATTGTGAGTCCTATGCAAATACCAATGCCTTTTAGAAACCTGCACATGAGTGCTACTTTAGGCATTCTATCTAATTGGGTCAGCTAATTGTAGACACAAGTTTAAAAAAAAAATGCAAATTAGTGTATAACTTGCAATGGCCTGTACCCATCTACACAGTTTTAAACAGTCAATGAAGAGCATACAAAAATGTGAAACATAATAGAAATTATTTTATGAATTTCATTTAGATAATTATGTAGATGAAGATGAATATAAAGATGTAGTGTTAACTATGGAAAAAAGCACATACACATTCACCGGATCCCTCACCATTAAAGACAGTTGTGTGCTGGAACCACTGAGAATGAATGAAGCAACTCTTCAGCAAAGGGTAAGATATTATTGCTTATTTTGTATGTAGTAGGTTGTGGGCCTACCAGATCACATACAGTGTGTGTATATATATATATATAGAGAGAGAAAGAGAGAGATACACTATCAAGTAGAAGCCAATTATCTATAGCGAATAGTGAGTTATTTAAAGAATCCTTGCAGCAGTGGAGGTGGTTCAAGGTGAAGAGTTTTCTGAATATTTTCTCTACTGGGTGTCTTGTATTATTAGTGAAGTATCACTACTGATCCATTGTCTACTCTAAACTGATTTATATACAATTTTATATGTACTATTTATTATTTACATGTAAATCATGGTTAAGTTAATCCAAAATTTTTTAGATAAAGGTGTTCAACTTTTTCTATTTTAGTAATCCGATTTAAAGATCCACAAAGTAAATAAAGCAGCAGCCCACTGTGCCAGTAAGAACTGGCACATTTGCTTTTAATGGTGTGCTAAGCAATAGGAAGAGCTGGGCATAGGGTTGCCACCCAGCAGCTATTTTACAGCCTAGCTGCTAATACACCTGCCAAGGCCGGGGGCAAATTTACCGGCAATTTAGCTGCCAGTAAATCTGTAATACCCCTATGAAAAACCCTTGGCCTGCCCCCGGCGTCTGGCCAATAGGGCATTGTGGCTCCACCCCTTTTGATATCACGGGACACCGACTTTCTTCCCGCCCCCACCATGGCTGGTGGAAATTTTATTGAAAGGTGGCAACACTAGCTGGGGATAAACGCTGGAGGTGTCACTTGTCTCAGGCCTAGTGTGTACTGTTAGAGGGAGTTACTCTGAACTAAATGGAAATAGATCTCTGGCATGGCAGGATTCACATTCATTGAAGTACTGGCAAAGAGATCCAACTCTGTCAACTGAAGTTGTGGCATGCCAATACAGGTACGGGATCTGTTATCCAGAATGCTCTGGACCTGGGGTTTTCCAGATAACAGATCTTTCCTTATTTTGGATCTTGATATCTTAAGTATACTAGAAAATCATGTAAACATTAAATAAGCTGGTTCTGCTTCCAATAAAGATTAATTATATCTTTGCTTGCATCAAATACAAGGTACTGATTTATTATTGGAGAGAAAAAGGAAATAGAAAAATTGGATTATTCAAATATAATGGAGTCTATGGGGGACAGACCTTTCATAATTCAGAGGTTTCTGGATAATGGGTTTCCAGATAATGGACCCCATACTGTACAAATATTACAATGGGTTTCAGAAAGGATCCATAACATCAGTGATTTGATGCTTTGTTATTACAATAGCTGCTGTACAGCATGATAGGATCACTGGGGCTCATTTATAAACACTGGGCAAACATGTACCTGGGCAGTAACCCATGGCAACCATTTAGTAATTAGCTTTTTTCATCCAGCTGTAGGTTGAGTACTGAAAGCAACCATTGATTGGTTGCCATGTGTTACTGCCCAGTTGCAAATTTGCCTAGTGTTTATTAATGACCCACATTAATTTATTAAAGCCAATCCTTTTTCCAAATCTGCTCATATTTGTTCTAAATCTCAATTTGCAGATTGAAAAAGTATACTCGGTGTCTCCTGCTTTACAACCCTATTTTGTTTCTGCAGAAGTCAACGACTTGCTTATGTAAGTAAATGGCAATGTGCTGTTGTGCCTAAAGCAAAACATAGCTGCTCAGAGTTTACACACTTATAGGAGGAGCTCACCAAAAAATGCTGGTTATCAGACTGACAACTGTTTTTTCCTTTCAGTGGTGACAACACTTCAGTCAATTTAAGACTCAACTTTTCCATGCCTTCAGCAAACCACAATGAAAGGAAGCATAAAATGAGTAAAGAATTTGTAGGAGGTATCTTACGACAGGATATCTATGATGAAGAAATGTCACAATGCCAGAATTCCAGTGTATTCCTGGAGCCATTTCATGTAACATTAGCACGTAAGTTTGCTCATACTTTATAAAACATTGTTATAGTTTACAACAGGGGGTACATAGTTAATTATAATGACTTTGCACAACCTTTTCTCTCGTTACAACTTCATCACAAATGTGCTTTCATTTGGTTCTTTTGGAGTAATGGCTTCATTTGACAGCCGTCCCTTCAGGCCAGCATTCCATTGGACCCATATTTATAGATAAGTATGAGTTCTCTTCTTCGGATGCCAGCGTCGCATGCATATAATACACAAGAGGCATGAGAAAACTGTAAAATACCTCCTCATAATTGTATTAAGAACTGTATCTCATAACTGTGAAACTGGTGTATTAATAATATTGTTCTCCCCAGAGTTCCATTACCTGTACAAAGTCATATTTATGGGCATGGAACTCAGCAAATACTAATATCCTAATACAGTAATTGGTTCTGTTACCTGAAATGATTGGAACATGGGGTTTCCACATAAGGGATCTTTTTGTAATCTGGCTCTCCATACCTTAAGTCTGCTAAAAATTAAATAAACCCAAATAGGATTGTTTTGCCATCAATAATGAATGGATCCATGCAGCTTAGTTAGGATCAAGTACAGTTTTTAGTGTTCTGCATAACATGTTTTTCTTTTTTTTCCAGATTAAGTCACATAAAGGGGGTCACTAATTTGTGTGAATTCACATATCTGCATACTAAACCCATAGTGAGGCACTAAGGAAGATGATGTCAAGTTCAAGAATTGCAAGGAGGACAATTAATGTGTTTGGATTAAATTTACAGCAAAGCACTTTCACATTTGTTAGTTTGAAAGTATCTACAGTGTGGATTGTTGTTTATTTCCGGTCTCTCTTTTGACTGCAGTTATGGATGATTTCA
>CM044434.1:61443841-61460406 GCA_024363595.1 Xenopus borealis | reverse complement strand
ATCAGGAATTAATGGAAAGCAAGCTCCCTTGTCGCCATTTATTAGAAGTAGTGACCATTTAAAAGCTGCATTCAAGTTTTTACTCTGGGCGTCTCTTACTCTCTTAGTTTTATTGTACATGGATATGTTGCAAATTAAATGTCATTTTTCATACATGCTGCAGTTAGGGAGAGTAGTTTGTGCACATTATGTAAAAAAAATAAATAATACAAGCATCTGTACACGGTTATATAAAGATGTATGCATTTGGTTAATTGCTTTGCCTAACAGCAGAACAATGGGAATTTCAGATATTCTTACAGCATCATTTAAACCAATATTCCCTAAGCTGTACAACAAATTGTGGTATGTACAAAGAATTTTGAGTGAAAACCCAAGTTTTGTATTAATTCTGACCTGAAAGCTCAAAAGTTTAAAATGTGATTGCACAAGTATTTTTTGTGCGCACATAGACGAGAAGGGATTAGAAGGAACATTGATTTTTAAAAGTAAATGCCTTGAACTTTAAAATATGCTGTAAACAGTGTAGTTATAAGGACATGAGAAACATTTAAAGGGTTGTTCACCTTCCAAACACTATTGTTTGAAGTTGTTTTCAGATTACTCACCAAAGACTTATATGTTTCAAAAGCTTTTTTTTTTTACAGTTTTTTTCAAAATTTATGTTTTTAATGTTCCTGTAAGCTTTGCTTGTTTTGTGATGACTGTCTGCATCAACATGCCGATTCCTGTCAAAGGGATTTTATAACATTTTGGCCTCATACTTATGCTGATATTTGATTTTTTTTTTTATCATGGGCGATCTTGGATCCGTTTCACTTGAGGGTTACGTGGGGTGGTGTTATAGACAGGAAGTAAATAGGAAGCTTACAGTAGAGTGGAAGATGCTGTGTCGCCGGCAGCTCGAGATCAGTTCCAGGCTCCTTTTTACCAACTCACGGCTGTATGGCCCAGAAGCAATAACTGGAAAGTAGATGCGGTTTCCTCCATAAGATTCCTTGGCTGGAGTTTGCAGTAGAACGTACATTGCTGGACTTCACGGGAGTGAAGTTCAAAGTCAAAAGTTCCCTTTACAAAACCAATTTATTTGTGGACTCAATAAAAAATTGTTCTACAACCCTGTTCTAGCATAGCCAATCACCAGTATTGACCTAACCATTAATAAACAAACATTCCATCTGGAATATATTTAGTTTAGAAAAACCTTCTGATCCGGTTCCCAATCTTGGCTCTACTCAATTATAAACCCTTTCCAAATCTTTGTTTTTAAAACGGTTCATGTCTTGCATCAGTAACTGGTTCTACATTAGTAGATCACATACAAAGTATAAGAAACAGGAGAACCAAAGAGCATCTGGAGTGAGTGTTGGCCTTTCAGTTTAAAGGGAATGTCCAGTCAAAATGTTTTGCTTAAAGAAAGAAAACAAATACATCACCAATATATATTAAACGAGTTCAACTATTTTTAATTGTATTTGTTATAGGACGTATTATCTGTCTGTCTCTTACTATTTTCTCAATTGCCTTTTTCTTGATGTTTATACTACTGAAACATGGTATCCATAATCCACTCATCTCTAGGGATGATTCCTATTCCCATAATGTATATTTAGTGATTAACCAATGCATTTGGGCTGCTAGACTTGAGGAAACCTAATTTCTGATACATTATTTCTGCAGTGAGGCAAGCAGGTTATAAGGAATATAAACATGGCTGCTACTTTCAGCAAAAATGATATTATACACCTTTTAAATGATTGAAAATGAAATAATAAAATTTGGGAAGTTGCTATAATTAAAAGTGTTACACAAGGTGGAAGACCCTGACGGAATGACTACAAAGTAAACTCACAGATCAGTAGGGCAGACCCAGTCTAAGCACCGATGTAAGGAAAACCAGAGATGTTTTAATGGAAATCTACAAAAACAGACAATATAAATAGTGCATGTCATGTATCCGTTCAAATGCAATAGTACACACAATGCAGAGACGAATCCCCAGCATTAACAATTGAACAGTAATGGTGTAAGACAGTAGCTACTTGCAGCTAGCAGAAGGGCTAAGTTGTTGGGCAAGTATGAATATGTCATGTACACATAAAACAGTGACTTGCATCTCCATGGCTTTCACTGGCAAATCTACATAAGGGCAATGCTGGAAGTCATCTCAGGGCTCATAATTGCAAGAGGGACCCAGCACTGAAAGTAGGTGGAACTGTGCTGGGATCCAGAAGTAATCTTTTATTATCACATGAATGAAAATTCTGATGTACCCAAAAGGCAATATATGCAATCAGATTCAGATCTGTTTCGATCTTCATACAGTTGCATTCATGAGCAGTGATGTATTCATGTACCATGTGCTTCTGGCTGTTTGTTGTCTCTTTGAGTGCTAACTTTTTCCTTTTCTTTCAGATTTCTTTTAATGATGTTCCTGTTTGAACAAAGAACATGTATTTCAATAGAATGCCATACCAAAATACATTGCGCATATTAAATCACACAAAACTTAAAGGGAAACTAAAGTCTAAAATAATGCTAGAAATGCTGTATTTCTGCAAGTCATCTTGGGGGACACAGGGACAATGGGGTATAGCTGGTATCACTAGGAGGCAGGACACAACCTTAAGAAAGAAACTGACTCCCCCCCCACTGGCTATATCCCCAGCAGGCAGAGCTTAGGTCAGTTTGAGTTGTGTCCTCAGGAGGATAGGACTTCTAGCAATTCTCTGCTCAGCTTTTGCTGGCAACCTGGGGTTGTATTTGTCTCGTTACCACTGTATAAAAGACTCTGTAGCACCCTGCAACGTGGGATCTGCCGCCGGGGTCACTGGGTACTGTTCACAGACCACCTAGCCCCCTTATCTCCTTCCCTCAGGAGACCAGGCTAGCCGGCAGGCAGCGGGAGAGAAAGAGACACCCTCTGCAGCAGGGACAGGTAAGCAGGAACAGGGTTTTCCCTGAGACTTTTCTCTCTCTCTCCCCCCCTCATTCCACTCCTCTATGCTGACATATGAGAGGTGCTCCTGGGGGGGGAGATGTACCAGGGTCTGCCTTGTCCCCAATGGCGCCCTCTAAAATTTACATACTGCACCCTATGTGGTCAGTGTTTCCATAGCCCTTCTCTGTCTGCCTCATGGTCTGGAAATTAGTGCGCCCTTCCCTCGCCAGCGAACTTTTTCCCAGAGCAGAACCTTCCACTGCTATAAAATACTTGGCTTGTGCCAAATGCCGCAAACGTTTGCTTAACGTTGCAGCAAGTGTGAGTCGCTCAGGCCAGACCCGGAGCCTCCTCCTCTGGTGAATCATTCAGTCTCCAGCAGGGAGTCTTCCCCTCATAGAAGGCAGGCTACTCCTAAATGAGCATCTCAATTGGCTACAGTCCTTAGACAAGCTGCTAGCCGTTTGGACAATCCTAAGCCCAAACCCTCTAAGCGCAGAGCGCATTCTCCATCTGATGATGGTGACTCCAGACGTCACTTTCACACCTTCGAGGGATGACCGGCCCCTCTCTGAGGGAGAGCTATCCTCTGAATCAGAGAATGAAGAAGAGGAATCACTTCGCCATTCCTCCGAAGTAGGTTCACTGATTGCCTCTGTACTAGAAACCCTGCACCTACAAGAGCCGCAGGCTTCAGCTGCACCCTCTAAGTCGCTCTTCAAGAGGCACAGTAAAACAGCTTCTGTATTCCCTTCTCATTCCCAGCTAGATCACATCATACAGCAGGAATGGGACAAGCCAGAGAAACGTTTCCATCCTAGCCGCCGTTTCTCGAAGCTCTAGCCGTTTCCAACGGAACACATAGATAAATGGTCATCCCCTCCCTCGGTGGATGCACCAGTATCTAGGCTATCCAAAAGCACAGCCCTGCTGGTCCCAGATGCTTCTTCGTTCAAGGACTCTATGGACAAGAAGTTAGATGGACTATTACGTTTCACGTTTGCTGCCTCAGGCTCATCCCTCAGGCCCATATTGGCCACAGCCTGGGTGACCCATGCAATGCAATCCTGGTCTGACTCTCTCCTCACTGCTATTGCTGATGGAGCTCCTCGCTATGAACTTTCCCAATGGGCTTCCCAAATCAAGAAAGCGAACGACTACATTTGTGAAGCGTCTCTGGATGCAACACAGGTCGTCAGCAGAGCTTCGGCACTCGCAGTAGCTGCCCGCCGCTCCCTCTGGATGAAACTATGATCGGCCGACCTTTCCTTCAAGAAATCGCTGACCTCCATACCCTTCAAGGGTAAAACTTCTTTTTGGGCCCGACCTTGGCAAGATCATCAGTCAAGCCACCGGTGGCAAAAGCACTCTACTACCGCAAACCAAAACACGTTCCCCCTTTCGAAAAGGAAGGTTTTTTCGTGGCTCTCAGTCCAAAACCACAAGTTCGAAACCTCAACGCCAGGCCTGCACAGGCAGAGGGCGCTTCGGCAGCAAACAAAGATCTTCCTGGCAGAATTGGAAGTCTTCCTCAAAGACCACTGACAAGTCTTCCACGGCATGACGCCAGGTACAATCCGACCTCAATAGGAGGGAGATTGTTGCACTTTGCAGACGCTTGGACTACAATTATTCAAGACGCCTGGATCCACGAGGTTGTTACTCGAGACTACCACATAGGGTTCGTCTCAATGCCACCACACAGATTTTTCATGTCTCAACTTCTTCAGGAATCCACAAAGTGAGAAGCCTTCATTCAGGTTATTTCAAACTTGCTCCAGGCAGAACCAATTACCCCGGTACCTTCGACCGAACGCTTCCAGGGATATGATTCAAATTTATTCATGGTGCCAAAGAAGGACGGGTCTGTGCGCCCCATCCTAGATCTCAAAGAGCTAAACAAATTCATACGCACATGAAAATTCAAGATGGATTCCCTAAGATCCGAGATCGCAGCAATGGCTCCAGGGCAATTCCTCACGTCGCTCGACATAAAGGACGCCTACCTGCACATCCCCATTTTCCCTCCGCACCAGAAATACTTGCGCTTTGCATTCCAAAATCACCATTTTCAATTCACAAGTCTACCCTTCGGACCCCCGGGTATTTACCAAGATCATGGCGGCTGCTACAGCAGAAATTCGCAAACAAGGAATCTCCATCACCCCTAATCTGGACAACCTTCTAATCAAGACTCCGTCTCAAGCCTCCTAAATCAAGGCTCAACGGGCACTCCAAATCTCCATGAACAAACTCAGGGAAATGGGATGGGTCCTGAACTTAGAAGAGTCGTCCCTAACACACAGTCAGTCCATGAACTTCAACACACAGACAAGGAGGATATCGCTCAAGAGAAAGCGACTCACCTCCGAGCGCTAGTACGAATTTTGCTTCAGAAACCGCAAAATTCAGCATGAAGGTGTTGGGAGTCATGGTCTCTACCATAGAGGCAGTTCCACTTGCTCAGTTCCACCTAAGAGACCTCCAACTGAACATTCTCAATGTATGGAATCGGAGATCCCTACTACAAGAGATCCCGTTCTCTATCCCTTCACTGGTGGCTAGATCCGAATCACCTCTCTCAGGGGAGAACCCTAGGGGAACCCCTTTGGTGCATCCTCACCACAGACGCGAGTCTATTCGGATGGGGAGCAGTTCAAGAGACCAGAACAGCACAAGGGACGTGGAGTCCAACCGAAAAACTTTTGCAAATCAATCTGCTGGAAATTCGAGCAATACGACTAGCCCTGATCCATTGGCAACAGGAACTGAAGGGACAGTCCGTAAAAGTGCAATCAGACAACTCCACGGCAGTAGCCTACATCAACCACCAAGTGGGAACAAGAAGCAAAGCAGCCCTGAACGAGATTAGACTCATCTTCAGGTGGGCAGAGACCCACCAAGTCCAACTGTCCACCATCTACATCCCAGGTCTACAAAACTGGGAGGCAGACTTCATTAGGCAGTGGTCGCTAAAAGACAAGGTCTTCCAAGAAATAACAGAGATGTGGAGAATTCCGGAGGTCGATCTGATGGCGACCAGGCACAACAGGAAGGTTCCAGCATTCCTAGCCAGATACAGAGAGCTGCTGGCTCTAAATGTAGACGCTCTAACCACCGCTTGGGAATTCAATCTGGCCTACACCTTCCCACCTCTAGCTCTAATTCCCAGAACAATCAGGAAGCTGCAACGAGAACAGACCACTGTCATTCTGATCGCACCAAGGTGGCCTCGAAGGGCCTGGTTCACAGAACTGCTCAATCTCTCTGTAGCAGAACCATGGACTCTGCTTCCACTTCCGGACCTTCTGTCTCAGGGACCTATTCCAACAAGCCTAAATTTGACGGCATGGCTCTCGAGACCGAGATCCTGACCCGAAAGGGTTTCTCCAGGGCTGTGGCACACAATGTGCGCAGCCAGTAAACCAGTCTCAGCCAGAGCATACCACAGGGTTTCGTCCACCTACCAACAATGGTGCACCAGGCATAAAACCAGTTTCAAGTCCTTCTCTGTTCCCAATATCCTGGAATTCCTTCAGGAAGGGCTTTCCAAGGGCAGGTCACTCAGCTCCCTCAAAATCTCAGCCTGTCAGTCATTTTCCAAAGAAGATTAGCACTGATCCCGGATGTCAGAACCTTCATCCAAAGGGTGGCACACGTCGCACCTCCGATAAGACCACCAGCTCCCGTCTGGGATCTCACCTTAGTACTCAAGACACTTCAACGACTGCCTTTTGAGCCCCTGGTATCTATCTCTCTACAGTGGCTCACCTGGAAGACTGTTTTCCTCTTAGCCATCTCCTCAGCGAGACGTGTCGAAGAATTCAGTGCTCTATCCTGCAAACCGCCTTTACTCATTTTCCACTGTGATCGAGCGGTCCTTCGCACAATCCCTTCCTTTTTGCCCAAGGTTGTTTCGGACTTTCATCTGAACCAAGAAATAGTGTGCTCTCCACACTCTGAATCCGGTGAGAGCACTAAAGTTCTATTTGCACAAAGACATCCGTAAGTCGGATTCCCTACTAGTTTCCCTTCGGGACCACACCAAGGAACCACGGCCACTAAACAGGCCATATCCCATTGGATCAAGTAAGCTATACTACGAGCTTACAAAGCACAAGGCCAGGAACCTCCAAGTAGGGTCACAGCTCACTCCACCAGAGGGGTAAGTACATCCTGAGCGTTCCGAAATCAAGGCTCAGCAGAACAACTGTGAAAAGCTGCAACGTGGACCCCGGTCCACTCCTTTTCCAAATTCTACCACTTTGATACCTTTGCGGCCTCTGACACCCTCTTTGGCAGAAAGGTGCTTCAGGCTGCGGTGGTTACCTCTACATAAGCCTCTTCCTACTTGTGCCTTAGGGGACAGCTTTGGTATGTCCCCATTGTCTCTGTGTCCCCCAAGATGACTTGGAGAAAAGGAGATTTTGTGTACTCACCATTAAATCTCTTTCTCTTCAGTCTCTTGGGGGACACAGGGCTTCCCGCCCTGGATTGAGGCCTTCACTCCGTCAGACATGATACTGTTAATGTTACAGTTCTAAAGTTTGGTTAAGTTACTTGTTATTCTGATGACTTTGGTACAAACTGACATAAGCTCCGCCTGCTGGGGGTATAGCCAGTGGAGGAGGAGGAGTTAGTTTCTTTCTTAAGGTTGTGTCCTGCCTCCTAGTGATCCCAGCTATACCCATTGTCCCTGTGTCCCCCAAGAGACTGAAGAGAAAGAGCTTTAACGGTGAGTACACAAAATCTCCTTTTTGTATCTAAATATAAACCTACTGTGCCACAAGCCTAATAAAACAAATGATTTATTCTTTCAAAGTTGGCCACAGGGGGCTGTCATCCTGCAAATTTGTTAAATATCTTTGCAAGATCAAGACCCTGCACATGCTCAGTGTGGCCTGGGCTGCTTAGTGATCGTCCTAAATTATCAAAACAGCACAAGTCAAATAATATTTGCCACAGAAACAGATACAGCAATACTGATTAATAATCAGACTCTACACTGGGTCCTGTGTCTTGTAATACAATGTGAATTTTATAGTTTTTCTATTGTTTAATATATGCTTTCTCCAAACCAGTGGCTGCAGCTAAATAATAAATGGGAGGCCCAGTTTATCTGTTTAAATCTTGGCCCTGCCACTGGAGTTGGAAACATTAAAGGACAATAAAAATAATAAAATCCCATTTTTACTTTCTGAAATGAAAAAGAAATCTATCTCCAATACACTTTAATTTAAAAATGTGTACCGTTTTTAGAAGATACCTGACTATTCAGTGAAATTCTCCCTTTGTTTACTGCTGTTTATAGTTATTGTCAGATGGTCCCTAACTGCTGGGCAGGGAAAGAATCAAACTTACTGTATGAACAGCAGGCAGAGCCCCCACCTTACTTCCCAGCCATGCAGAACTCCAACAGTTTGCATTCGCGATTGTGTAGAAATTTGTATTGGATTTTATTTTTGCCTTTACATGCCCTTAATGGTTTCCAACTCCAGCTGCAGGGGCATAGATCATGGAGCCAAATTTAAACAGAAACTGGGATTCTATTTGGAGGATTATTTTGCTGCAGCCACTGGCTCTGCAGAGTTGGAGAAAGTTTGTATTAAACAATGCAGAAACTATAAAATCCACATTAGATTACATGACAACACAGGACCCAGTGCAGTCTGTATATTCTGATTAATCAGAATTAATCAATCAGTCTTGCTGTATTGGCTTCTGGCAGATATTATTTGGCTGTTTTGATAATTTATGATGATCCATAAGCAGCCCAGGCCACACTGAGCATGTGTTTTGGTCTTTAACAAAGTTACAAGATGACAGCCCCCTGGGGCCAACTTTGAAAGCAGAAATAATTTGTTTTATTAGGTGTGTGGTGCAGTAAGTTCATGTTTATGTTTGTATACAAAATACAGTGTTTCTAGCCTTATTTTATTTTAGACTTTTCTTGTCCTTTAAAGAGGTTGTAAAGGCAAAAATAAAATCCAATACAAATCTCAGCACAGTCGCCAACTGCTCTACAGGGAAACAAACAAAGCTGCTTGGCTGGGAAGTAAGGTGGGGGGGGCTCCCGCTGCTGTTCATAAGTAGGATTGTTTCCCTGTAGAGCAGCTAGGGTTGGTCTTAAGTTTCCTATCCACAGCAGTAAATGAAGGGAGAATTTCACTGCATACAGTAAGATTTCTTATAAAAATGTTACACATTTTTTAATTAAAATATATTAGAGTTTTCTTTTTCATTAAAGAAGAAGACGAAAAATTTTTTTTTTGTTTTGCCTTTACACGCCCTTTAAAGGGCATTATAAACTGAACAACTACATTTTCCCACCCTTATGTAACAAAAGTTTGCCCAGCTGCAGTAACCCACAGCAACCACTAAGATATTGCTGACGTTACCTGCTGTTTTAGGTGACTAGACCCCAAAGATGAATTGCAATAGAACCAAAATACAAGTCACAGATTTCTGCAACATTGTTGGATTTCTTGTCAGATTTCAGACACAAGTTACCATTTGCTTACCTTTTTCTCTTTGCTTTTTCCAGAATGTACTTTGGAGTTGTGCGGATCTGATCTCTCTTTAGAGGGCGCTTTATCATCCTCTTCTTCTGATTGCTGAAACATTTATTCCGTATTAAGCCAAGTGGTGGGATGATCAGATGGTTGTGGGTTACATAAAGGAGAGACAGAATGCATGTATTTTGATTGAGAGGGAACAGTACAATACTTGACTAGTGGGTAATAGGTAGGACTGATAGGAGGAAGCTCTAAAAGACAGCTAAACATAAATAGAATATATATATATATATATAGATATAGAATTATTTAAAAAAAACACTATCCTGCCAAGTCTGGTTGTTAATTTCCATGCTGGGCACAACAAAGAGACAAATATGAAGACCAGTTTCTAAATTGCCCAAATTTCCCCATAGTAGATTGTGAATGTTACATATAGGAACAGGCCATCTGTAAGAGTAAAGATTTAGGGGGGAATGTAATTAAAGCCGTAAAGAGAAAAACACTTCACACCAATAAGAATAAAAATCGACATCTTGCAATTTAATATCGATCCTTAAACGGTTATTGCATTGCGAATTTTAATGGCGCACTTTTATGAAGTGCTTGAAGGTGTCGTTATCTTTTGTAGCAACCATAACCTTTTCAGTAAGAAGTTTTATTACATTTACTGCGCATTGGAGCAAACCATAAATTGGCAAACAGACTTCCACTGTCGGAAGTGGTCGCTAAACAGTTTCCGGGTTCGCAAAAAGCTATATTAAATTCGCACAAAGCAAAATTTATTCGTGCAAAGGCATAACTTTTCGCATTGCGAATAGTTTTTCCGTTACCGACTTATAACATTCCCCTGTATATCTTTTTCCTTCCAACCATACAGAATCTATATCTCTGACTATGTATATCGTATGAGGATTATGTAATAAATTATCTTAAAAGGATATATAAACCTTTCAAAATATAACTAAGCATTGTGCACTGTTCTGGAAATAATCAAGCCTTTCCTATCGCCCTCTAAGCAATCGGTCTCTCCACACTACCTTTGCATGCCGGAATAAAAGGCAGATTTTGACTGAAATTTAACCTTAATACATCTCCTAATAATTTATTAGACCTGTTTAAAACAAGACATTGCAGTACAAGTTGTGCATGTAGAGAATCTGTTGTGCTTATTGATCAAAAACATCCATTTGTGAGTTTTTTTCTGCTTTGAATAAACACAAAAAACTTGAATGTTTGCATCTATTAAAAAAAAAAAAACCCGACTGAATACAATCATAGAAAAAACTCCAACACCTTGATTTTAAGAGTTTATAGGCTCAAAAAACCTTTAAAAAAATGCTTTGAATTTTGCCTAGGGAAGCTCACATTAACTTCTTCATGAACTCGCAAAATTTTAGATACCAATGTTTTACACTTGAGTTTTCTTTGTGCTGACTCCTGCATGAAGAGACACAGAATACTGCAGAGTGGAATACTGCAGAGTAATTTGATTATTTCAGAACAGTATGGCACTTTTAATTGACCATATTCAGAAAGTTTCTTATCTCCACGAGGAGCAGCTCATATTCTGCATACAGTATACTCACCTTTGTAATTTGCGAAAACTTTTAATATAGTCAGGAATCGGGCATCCTGCTTTCTGAATCACACTCGCTACACTGTAAAACAAAAGAAGTTAAGAATTAGCAACTTATTTGACACCACATAACTATGACATTATAATATATAGCAAACAGCTTAGAAATCACCATTTAAATAAAAAAATAATTAAATGCATCCCTACACCTTCCCAGAAAAATATATATTTTCCAAAATTATCTATTGTACTTGATAGTTTTAGAGGCACAAATCTGCTGTTCCCTGGCCACATAGGAATGCTGGGAGAGGGTCACAAAAAAACAAAAGAGAGGAAGAGAAGGACCAGAATTATATACTTATTATTATATTTTAAACCTTACATTTAACAAGTAAGTCTGACATCTATAGAGGGGTATTAGAACGGATATTGTGACACCGCACAAAACATCATAATCAATAAAGATAATGAGCACTATTTTATTAAGTCTAGGTTACATCTTGTGCTAAAACACCTAGTGAGGGACATTGTACTAACCTGAAATGCGTCCTGATGTACATTGCTAAAATAAATAAAACTAAAAATAAAACAGAACTAGAAGACTATGTGGGACAGAGATTTTAAAAGAAAATTCAACCCTACATTTAAAAAACCCTACCCCACCAAGACCCCCCTCGCTCCCCAGCCTAACCCTAACCTCTCCATACAGATTCAGGCATCAGACTTCATGGGCGCAATCTCCAGCCGCTTTGGTAATTGCCCGGGGTAACACTTAGGCTGGTGGGAGGAGGGAGGGGGATTGGGGTTTTTTTCCCCCTAAAGCTAGTCTTCTTGATCAAGCCAAACAAGGATATGCAACAAAGAGTGCTCCAAATGTTGCAGAACTAGAACTCATCAGCTAGGTCTAGTGATGAGCAAATGTTTTGCCCATAGACTCCAATGGTTGAAAAAAATTTGTTGTCAGTTCTGCTAACGACGCATGCACAGCGCTCAAACTCTAAGACAGACAAAATCAACATAACATCATAAAACATGATCTCCAAAAGCTGTGAGAACAGCAGTGGGAGTCGCGGGTAAGCAATCTGGAAGACTCCTGCAAAGAGATACTCAATCTTTCAAACTTACAGCTCTGCAACATATATCCTGATTTGTTTCAAGGAAGGTTACTACACACTACAAAATGTGGTGCTGAGGAACCATTAAATGCAGTGTTGTTTTTTCTTGGGGCTTCTGTATTTGGTCATTCCTAGTAGCGCCAACGGAGTGGCATGACACGCCCCCAGCAAGAATGAAAGTTTGGTTGGCTATTCTGAGACAAGTGCTACCTATTGTTTTGATTGAGGTGGAAGGGGTGGGGGGTAATTCATCCGGGCAGGTTACTGGTGCTATGTTGATGTACAAGTTTTTACTAATTGTTGGGAATATTTGTACACTGTTTATCCAAATTGCTCAAAGGAATGTTCATTTTTGTAATGCATTTGTAAAGATACATATGCAGAAACAACCGGGTAGACAGGAAAATGGCTATTAACATTACTAGTTGGGATATAAGAGGCCTAAATAGCCAAATAAAACGTAGTGAGGATTTCCTGAAAAGACATGCCACCTCTATTGCATTCAGGAGACAAATCTAACAGGTTCTAAAATTTTGGCTTTGAAGAGACTGTGGCTGGGCTGGGCTGGGCATATCAAGCAGGATACACGACCCATTCATCAGGAGTCTCCATCCTAATTGGTAAACCTGTTCCCTTCAAATTTGAGAGCATAAAATCAGATAGAGGAAGATACTTATTCCTGCCTGAATACATACACACTCAGGAAGTCTTGTTGGCTAACATATACATCCCCCCACCGTTTGACACGTTATATATAGCTTAGCGGATCAGCTATCCCAATACCCCAACGCCTTGGTCATAGTAGCAGGAGACTTCAATGAGGTTATGTCCCCTGAGACAGACAGACTTCTGAAACAACCCACCAAACCACCCCCAAAACATACAAGGTTAAGCAGAATGATCCAGGCACTGGAGCTACTAGATATCTGGCGAGTAGTGAATACAGGGGAAAAGCGGTTTTCCTGTTACACAGCCGCCCAGCAAGCAATGTCTAGAATAGATATGGACTTCATAAATGCAGCTGCAGTACCATATATTAATCATTCCAGATATCTCCCTAGGGGAATTTCCGATCACACCCACTTCAAATTAAGCTCAAACCACTCCATAAGCCTGACAAGCCTCACCTCTCAATAAATCCAGTCTGGCTAAATATTTTAAACAACTATGAGGAAGTAGAGGTGGCCACAAAATTACTTTTTGGCTCTAAACTTGAATATCCCTAGGATTTTCCCCATATGGGACTCCCTTAAGGCATACATATGCAATGGCATAGA
This sequence comes from Xenopus borealis, assembly GCA_024363595.1. NCBI lineage: Eukaryota > Metazoa > Chordata > Amphibia > Anura > Pipidae > Xenopus > Xenopus borealis. Next base: position 61,446,979 of record CM044434.1, on the reverse strand, counting down.
CATTATTGCCTTTCAGAAGCAATCAAGGCTTAACAACACAAGCACTAGAGGAGGAAGTGGCTGAGTGTGACGGCCGAGTAGCCATGACCCCTACCCCTGACAACTTTGCACAGCTGCAAACAGCGCAAGAGAAATACTCAAAGTATTAAAGTAAAAGCCCAAAACCACCTTTACTTTAGTAAGGTTGGGGGGTACGAGCACTGGGAAAAGGCAAGCAGAATGCTTGTACACCTAGCCAAATCTCAACACATACCACCCCCAATACCATTATTAACAGACAAGCAGGGAGTCTGGCAATACAGACCCTGAGGAGGTCAAAGACAAGCTCACACATTTCTACACCGACCTCTACACCAGCAAGTTAGCCATATCCGAGGAAGAGTAACCTTTGTGCAAAAAGGGACACTCCCTACCCTACCCCCACACTATAGGGAATCTCTGGATCTAGAATTAAGGCGAAAATCTCCCCAAACAGCCTGCTCCCTGCCCGCTGCCTGTTTGAATGAAGAAACGCCAATGCTCTAGTAGCACTTCAATTTCCAGAATCGCCCGAAGTTGCCTCGTGAGGAAGCCACAAATGCTCTTGATAAGGTTGCAGGGCAATATGATACGCATTGCCCATAGAATACAGAGTTACAATAAAGTGGTACCCCAAACCCCTATATGGGGTAATCCTGAGTTCTCGGAATTGGCAACACAATCTCCACCAAGAGTGTGGCTTGAACTGAAAATAGTGACCGTGGCAGATGTGAGGGAGGCAGGTCAGGTCATATCTCTGCAACAGCTACAAAATACTCCTCCTCACACAGTGGCAAGTACATCATAGAATTGCTGTAACCTTACAGGAATCTTTTTGTCGGCCCAACCTGGAGGTGGTAAATTCCCCCATTATAGATACCTTGCTGATCAACGTCCCCAGAAGAAGGGTATCAGTCTAGTATAAGCCGATATGCAAACCACAATATGTGGATACTGAGATAAAGGCTAGATGTGCTTGGAATTTAAATATTAGTGTAAAACATGAATAAACAGCTTTTCCCCATGAAAACAGATCAGTCCGTGACATATTAAGAAGTGGTTCAGCAAAAGAAATTGCACCTGAGGAAGGGGTAGGTCCCCGAAATCTCTGCAAAAATAAAAAGATGAAGGCTTAAGCCCGTTTGAATTGGTGTGCATCTTCCCCTTGCAAAGTTTGGATATTAAGAAGTGGGGTCATTTACCTGCGAAGTAAAGGCTTATCATCCTCAGTAAAGAAACTGACTGCTTTACCCCTGAGGCCGGCTCGACCAGTTCGCCCTATTTAATAAAAAAACAAAAACAAATCATAAAGGTCATCAGACAAAATAGAAATTAACATAACCATCTAGGCTGTATCAACCTTACCTATTCGATGTATATACTCCACTGCGCTAGTCGGGAAATCATAGTTGATAACCATATGAACACCTTTAAAATCAATTCCTCTTGCTAGAAGGGCTGTGCAAATCAGAACCCAGATTTTCCCTTCTCTGAAACTCTGAATAATGTTGTCTCTCTAGTGAAACAGGAAAAATAAAACGGTGAAATACTTTAATATTAATAGCTGACTTACGATGGGGAAAATAAGTATTGAACACATCAATATTTCTCAATAAATATATTTCTAATGGGGCTATTGACATAACAACCCAAGTAATCCACATATACAAAGAACTCAAAACAAATAAGTCCATAAAATATGTTGTTTAGTTAAGTGGAATGACACAGGGAATAAGTATTGAACACAGCAACATAAGGAGCTGCAAAAAGGCATGGAAAGCCAAGAAACCTGCTGAAATTTGTCAGTATTTAGAAAGCAATCCTTGCCCCCATCAGTTAATATTAGCTGGTTTAGTCCTAAATGATGACAAATAAAAAGGTTTCTCATTACCAAGGTATCACACAAGAAGCATCTCATGATGGGTAAAAGCAAAGAGCTCTCTTAAGACCTTCTCAACTTTATTGCTGCAGAAGTATATTTACGGAGAAATATTTGACGTTATCTACTGATTTTCCCTGCTGTATATATGGTTACTCCGTAACCTGCGGTTTATCATGGTTTTATAGCTTTGGGGGGAATCAAGGTACATAACGCAAAAAGCTGTCTGGCTTGCTCTGGTAAGATCATAATAATGTTGTGCAACATAAAAAGAGTTGGCTATGTATGTTTATACCTGCTGCTGTGTTCTTTCTGCGTGTATAACATCCACATTGATTCCTTCATAAATGAGTTCATGAAACAGCTCCTTTGCCCGCTCAATAGACTGTACAAACACCAGTACTGGTGGAGAGAAACCCTATTGGCAGAATGGAATTAAAGTCAGGTTCTGAAAGGCTTTCGAGTCCCATTTCCAAATAATGTACTTCAGTGGTGACACCTATCATAGGTTTAACAGAAATGCTATACCTTTTTAACGAGGTCCCTCATAGCCAAAAGCTTGCCTGTTTCTGATCCGACAAATAACAGTGACTGTTCTACAGTATCCACTGCAGAGTTCCTATTAATAAAAACAAACACAATCAGCAAGGTGACTCTATGGACACAAGGCAAGCAAGGATTAAAGAAATACTTGAATAACCTAAAAAGACTTTTAATAAGCAGTGATGAAACTTAATGCATGGGTCTACATACATTTTGAATGAGAAAAGGTTTCATGTATAGGGCTTGTTTTTTTGGTGTGTCACTTAGCTCCTGATATATATCTTGGGCCCTACAGCACGGTCTGCTTACATGATTCCATAGCAACAAATACATATTTTACTTTATTAATAAAGTATATTATACATTATTATTTAATTCTAAGTTTTCCTAGTAATATGATAAAGTATGTCACAAACAGCAATTTCAAAATAATCCAATATTACTATTATTTTCTTTAAGGCATAAGTGGCTGCTTAGTATTTGTTTAACTGGAAGGGGTTAGAGCGGAGATATTAAAATATTGCTTTAGAGCCTCCATTTGCAGTCAAACCTTTTGTCTAGTGCAGGGGTGCCCAAAATCGGGATCTACCAGTAGACCTTTAGCAGGTGATCATTAGATCTCAAGACACGGTCAACAAACAGCTTTACTATATCACCCTCCTGTTTCATGCTTTTCATTTAGATATTTAATAAATAGT
>CM044434.1:61403978-61423386 GCA_024363595.1 Xenopus borealis | reverse complement strand
AAAAGTTTTCTCCATGACTTTCTTTATTCCCATGCAATCAATGTGTCTCATTGAGTAATACGAGATATTATAATTCTTTAGAATAAATCTGCAACAGAAAATGTTAACTATGTAATTTATTATTTACATGTGCACATATAATGTTGTCCTGCAAATAAACATACCAATAAATATTTTAAAGGAGAACTAAAGCTTAAAGGACAAGTTAAGTCTAAAATAGAACAAGGCTAGAAATGCTGTATTTTGTATGCTAAACATAAACATGAACTTACTGCACCACAAGCCTAATGCAACTCAAACAAATGATTTATGCTTTCAAAGTTGGTCACAGGGGGCTGTCATCTTGTAACTTTGTTAAACATCTTTGCAAGACCAAGACACATGCTCAGTGTGATCTGGGCTGCTTAGGGATCATCATAATTGATGAAAACAGCACAAAATATTTGCCAGAAGCCGATAAAGCAAGACTGATTAATAATCAGAATATACAGACTGCACGGGGTCCTGTGGATTTTATAGTTTTTATATTGTTTAATACAAACATTCTCCAACTCTGCAGAACCAGTGGCTGCAGCAAAATAATCCTCCAAATAGAATCCCAGTTTATCTGTTTAAATATGCTCCATGATCTTTGTCCCTGCAACTGGAGTTGGAAACATTAAAGGGGATGTAAAGTCAAAAATAAAATCCAATATGAGTCTCTACACAGTCGTTGACTGCTCTACAGGGAAACAAAGCTTCTGGAGTTCTGAAAGGCTGGGAAGTAAGGTTGGTGGGCCCCCCTTGCTGTTCATATGTATGATTGTTGACTGTCTGACAATTCCACAGCAGTAAATGAAGGAAGAATTCCACAGCATACAGCCAGGGTTCTTATAAAAATGGTACTCATTTTTTAATTTAAATATATTGGAGATAGATTTCTTTTTCATTAGAGAAAGTAAAAATGGGATTTCATTTTTTGCCTTTACATGCCTTTTAAGTGGGCTTGAAATGTTACTTGTTTTTGAATGTTTTGAATTTGTGTAACAGCCCAAGGCCTCCAAAAGATGCCCCAGTAACTCTCCATCTTTTTTTTTTCTGTTGAGTAACTGCACATTCTGTTGTCAGTAACAGAGTTTAGGGACCAGCTCAAAATATACAGTCCACATAGAATATAAATATCACAATATAAGGCCGATTAGTAATCATCACAGATAATTACTACTAGGGATGCACCGAATCCACAATTTTGGGTTCAGACAAATCCATTGTGAAAGATTCGGCCGAATACCGAACCAAATACTAATTTGCATATGCAAATTAGCGAGGGGAAGGGTAAAAAAATTTTTTTACTTCCTTGTTTTATGACGAAAAGTCACATGATTTTTTGGATTCGGTTTGGCCAGGCACAAGGATTCGGCCAAATACGAATCCTGCTGACAATGGCCGAATACCGAATACTGGATTCATAAGCATAAGCATATGTAGCATAAGCTTATATAACAAGCCACCCTCATTTTCTGCTTGATAATTTGCAACAACCCTTAAGCTTTCCACGGTGGTGACCCCCCTACCTGTGACAAGTTTGAAGCCTGGATCAATGCTGCTATTGAGAAGATCAAACTTTAATTGTTCTAAAGTAAGCAATAAAGTCAGCTGCTACTTACTGTTCAGCTGGATCCAGGTCTCTCAGGCCAATGTATACAATATCAGACTTTGATAGGCATGGCTTTGCCCAAGAAAATCCAGGGATTGGTGGTATCTGTTTGAGAAGAATGATTTATTATAAGCAAGACTTGTACTTGTGACAGATCGAGGTTATTCATTTTGAGAGAGCAAAATAAAACATCAATAAAATATAAATAATTAGGAAGAAATGTTAAACTGCTTTTTTTTTTTAAAGGCAAACCCTGTAAATTGCAGGCTCTGGTCTTTTGCACTTAAATATTCTACCAACAGTCACAATGTTATCCCACCTATCCTATTTCTAGTTTTGCCATATTAAAATTAGGGATGCACCGAATCCAGGATTCGGCCTTTATCAGCAGTATTCGGATTCGGCCGAATCCTTCTGCCTGGCCGAACCAAATCCGAATCCTAATTTGCATATGCAAATTAGGGCCAGGGAGCTAAATCACGTGACTTTTTGGCACAAAACAAGGAAGTAAAAATTTTTTTCCCCTTCCCACCCATAATTTGCATATGCAAATTAGGGTTCGGATTCGGTTCGGTATTCGGCCAAATCTTTCGGGAAGGATTCAGGGGTTCGGCCGAATCCAAAATAATGGATTCGGTGCATCCCTAATTAAAATGAATGTGCACAAAACATGCTAGAACTGTTTTGGCACCCGCAGAAGTGCTCAGAGATTCATGTACACATGCACAAGAAATCCTACATAAATGTGAATATTTTCTACACTAAATCAGGTGCCTCCAACTACCACAGGGGTATCATTATTCTGCCCTCCACGTTTGTACCTACTAACTCATTGCTGTAAATGCCCCCATGTACTTAGGCGTTTTCTGGTGAAAACATATCAGATTATAGCTATATTATATAAGGAGCAACTTTGAAGTTAAATGGTGCTCATTTGTAACATGCCTACATTCTTTATTTTGATACTGCACTTGTACAATACTTCACCCTGTATTATTGTATTCTTCATAAAGCAAGGTTAAACCTGGAGATTAACAAAAGCCTCTGTATGCATTAGAAAGTACAGTATCAAAATTTGAAGAGCAGCCCCAGATCTGGTGGGCGGGGGCCCCAAGGCTGGGCGGCGATGACCAGCCCACATACCTTCTCTGATGCGAGTGCACATGCACGCCTGCACTGGAGCACTGCGCTCCCCAGTACTTTTCAGGAAGCGGATGGGCGGCATGCCGCCCCTAATATTTTGCCGCCCGGGCCTATGTGGCCTTGCCACAAATCCGGGCCTGTTGAAGAGTAGTTTTCATGCTGCATCAATTTTAATTTTTTAAAGAGAAAACACAGCTATAACTTAATTCATTTGTGAATAAAATTACATTATTGAACCTATTTTAGTGGTTTAAGATATTTTTCCATACACAAAATGCAACATCAAAATCCATGAAATTGCCTGTTTAAACATGCTACCTGCTGATTGTTTAATATAGGTGACAAGATATTAGCAAAGTCCAGCAACACAACATCACTAGTCTGTAGATTCACATTTCTGCTGTGTGGTTCCTGGTTATCACTGAATAAGCACTACCTGCGACATCTGTATGCATACAGTTTGGGTAAATTATAGTGTAATTTATTGGAATGTATTCTATGATTTATTGTGTTATCTGTGCCCTACTGCCTTCTTTCTCCAGTTTTATTTGATACAGATTAATGTGATTTCACTGTCGCTGACTTGCACACATTGTTGCATATACACATACTGTACATATACACATGCAACCAGACAATACCCTTGGAGGAATACCAGCTGCTCTTTAAAGATGCAGTATGCAGTAGATACTGTATATTTGCCATAGGCATAAAGAAGGCATTCCTTGCAGTTACAGGTTAAGGAAACAAGTACAGGTATGAAAACCCACTATCCAGAGAGCTCCAAAGCAATCTACCATAGAGTCCATTTTAAGCTAACAATTAAGTATATGATACTACCCTAACTAAGATGCAAAAATCCATAATGGTGGATTAAAAATCCTACTGGGTTAATCTGGGGGCAGCTTTACTATGGGTCAAACTAAAAATTCTAATTAAAAAAAATTCTAATTTCGACTTAATTTATGGGTACTTCAACCACCAAAAAGGCCAAAATTCGATTAGAAAAAAATTGGAATCGAATTTAAAAATTCGACCATTCCAAAATCGAAGTACTCTCTCTTTAAAAACTTTGAATTCAACACTTCGCCACCTTCAAGCTGCAGAATTGCTATTTTAGCCTATGGGGGACCTCCTGGAACCTTTAAGAAGTGTTTTTATAATTTTTTTGGAATTCAAAGGACTTTGGCCAAAATCGTTAGAATTGAACGATGCATTCGAGAGATTTTTATTCAATCTAAAATTTACCTATTAGAACTAAAATGGTCCATTTTCGATCGAAAATACAATAAAAAAAATCTGATGGTCGAATTTCTAATTTTTTTTCAGTTTGAAATTCGACCCTTAGAAAATCTGCCCCTTAATGTTTACATGATTTTTAGAAGACTAAGGTGTTATTTATTAAAATCCGAATGCTAAAAACTTGAAGATCAGAATTTTTAGTGGGGGCAAAAAACGTTATTGTGATTTTTTTGAGATTTATTATAGGCTGTAAAAAGTCCAAATAGGAAAATACTCCATCTTCAGTCCTGTAGACGTCAGTGGGAGAGGTCCTTTTTGCAATTTGAAGATTTTATTGTCGGCGCTGGGTTTCATACGATAATCAGAACATTTCAGGCTTTTCAGCCCGAAAATTATAGATAAGGGTAATTTGTGGATTCTAGTTTGGTTGAATTTGTTAAAATTAATTAATCAGAAAAATTCATATTTTAGCAAATAACCCCCTTAAAGTATGGTGATTAAAATGATGGAAAGATCTCTTATCTGTAAAACATCTGGTAAATGCATGTTACTACAAGACAGTTGCATGAAATCATTTGCTTTGCTTCTCTCTGACTGCAGCCTACTGTTGGTGCATACAACATGCCTGGGCGAGTTGTTGATCTGATGTTTTTCACAGTAAAAAACCTGATACTGAAATAAGATGCAACTGTTTTGTTGAACTGTGCACACTGAGCACGGAGTTCAAAACGAACAGGTGGTTTAAAGGTGTTTTCTAGAAGAGCCATCCCTTAAATGCAGGAATGCTTAGGCAGTGTGCCAAATGCTCAAGGCTTGAGCACTTGCAAGAGTGAAAAGGAGCCAATCAGAGCTGACTATGCACTACCTGCCCCTGCCAAGCCTCCCTCTGCCTGGAAATTGTCCAATAAATCATGCACAAGGAATTTCACAGCACAACAGCTGTACCTTATCCTGAAGCTCCCTCAGCAGGAATGACACTGGCTGGCCATGCAGGTTTCCTGATGGAGTTGTCAAAGGGGTGTTAATATCTGCATGGGCATCCACCCAAATCACACAGAGGTCCGGGCACTGCTGGGCATGGCCAGTAATAGATCCAAAAGCCAAACTGTAGGGCAAAAAGCAAGTCCATTTAATTGAAATAAAGAAAAATAACTCACCTGCTGAAGTCTGCTTCTATTGCTAATGTCAAAAGATATTAAACTATACTAACTGTGGGTGTCAGAGGCTTCAGAATCTCATTTACTATTACTCAATAGTCCCTGAAAAATCACCACAGACATTTTCCATATGCCTAAATGTATCACACTGTGTCCCATGATGCAAAAGAAGAGAGATCCAATGTGCCATATATAGTAAGTGGAGTATGTAACATTGACACAGGATTTCATCAGCACTTCAACAGTCCCAAGACTCCTTTTTCATTCAGTGGGTATAAAAATACACGTGGATGGAAACTGTTTGCAGCGCATATACTTGGGGGCTCAAGTTTATTCAAACTGAAATAGATTTTCTGTTATATAACTGATGATTAAAAGTTTACCCACAGAATTGTAGAAACACGTGTATTTTTTAAAGGGATAGTATATCCCTTTTTAACATGAGCTCAGTGAAAAGTCTTTTGCTAAACATTCTTTTTCCTATAGTTTTATGACTTTTCTCGATGTTATCCCCTCAATCACAAAATGCTGCATTTTTCCCATACCTGAATTTGTTGCACTCTTTATAGATTAATGAATCAATGTGTTTGTGAGCAAAGTACTACTAGCTGCGTTTTTAAGAACTCCTCTCAGATCCATGTCGAATTAAAGGGGCAGCGAGAGGTAAACTAAATAAATTGTTTTAATAGTGCAAAATCTACGATTTTTGCTGTTGCTTGAACTAAACAGGACAAATAGGGCAACTGAAGCTGTTATAATTAAACATTGTGTTTAGTCCTTCTGCCCTATTAGATTCCCAGTGCACAGAAAAACAGAAATCTATTATAATGGGGCATGATCTAAGCTCTTGAAATTAAATTCCCTGAAATTCCCTGTTTGCCCAGTTTAGCTCAAGAAATACCTAAAACCATAGATTTTGCATGATTAAAACAATAAGAAAAAAGTATGTTCACACACAAGCCCTATGCGTTTAACTCATGTTAACATTCCTCTGAGATGAGTTTTTAAAAATGCAGCTTTGTACCTTTCTCACAAAAAAACATTGATTCCCTTATCTATCCATAATTCTAACATTATTGTCTATCTGGTAAAGGATCTGGTAATAAACCGAGTTTTTTTTATAAAATGGGAAGAAGAATTGAAAATATCTTTGTTGGACCAAGAATGGACTTATATATGAAAAGTAAATATAGGAATATCCAAAGATATGATAAATGACTTTGGATATCAGTTACTTTCAAGATAGTATTATACCCCAATTAAATGGATACTGTCATGGGAATTTTTTTTTCCAAAACACATCAGTTAATAGTGCCACTCCAGCAGAATTCTGCATTGAAATCTATTTCTCAAAAGAGCAAACAGATTTTTTTTATGTTTAATTTTGAAATCAGACATGGGACTAGTCAGTTTCCCAGCTGTCCCAAATCGTGTGACTTGTGCTCTGATAAACTTCAATCACTCTTTACTGCTGTACTGCAAGCTGGAGTCATATCACACACCCCCCCCCAGCAGCCTAACAACAGAACAATGAGAAGGTAACCAGAGAACAGCTTCTCAACACAACAGCTGCCTGGTAGATCTAAGAACAGCACTCAATAGTAAAAACCCATGTCCCACTGCATACTATTCAATTTAATTGAGAAAGAAATGCCAGAAAGCAGTTCCCTACTAAAGTGCTGGCACAGGTCACATGATCAGGGGCATCTGGGAAATTGACAAAATGTCTAGCCCCATGTCAGATTTCAAAACGGAATATAAAAGAATCTGTTTGCTCTTTTGAGAAATGGATTTCAGTGCAGAATTCTGCTGGAGCAGCACTGATGTGTTTTGAAAAAAAAAAAACATGTTTTCCCATGACAGTATCCCTTTAAGCTTTATAATATGAATGGTTTGTCTGATGTATGTTGTAGATGCAGGAAATGTAAAGGAACATACACCCATTTATTTATCATTATGGTTTGATTGTGAAATAATTAGGCCATTCTGGAGGTATGACCTGAACATTCTCAAAAAATTGGGAAAATATATGCCATGTATAGATGCAGTTCACATTCTACTCTTATATGAACCAATAAATAAAAGAATTATAACAGACCCGGTAACTAAATTGATGATAGCTGTAGCAAGAAATATGATACCACGTAATTGGAAAATAAAAAAGCCAATTAATAAGGGAATGTGGATTAAGGAAATAGAAGAAATATGACGTATAGAAGAAATAATAGCAAAAAAGAGGGGTAACATAATTAAACAGGTTATGGGAAAATGATGTATTTTGTTTGGGGGTACATGGCAGGAAAATATTAATCTCATAATACAAACCTTCCAGCAGTGCACTATTTCAAGATTTCCTAACACTTATGGATCAGATGTCTTTACTCCAGTAATACATTAATCCTGAATGCATACACTGTTGGGCACCAGTGATACAGTATTTGCACGTGTGAGAGACAGGACTAAGTTAAGAGCTACTGGTTAAAAGATCATCTTCTACTGAAACTGAGAATAGAACCTGCCCTTGTGAGTCCTTAATGAAATGCTGTTTAATTATTTAAAAAAAAACATATATTTATACTGAGCTACATAATATAAAAATAAAATATTTCACTGTCCTTAACTTACCTGTGGTCTCCACCCAAGGTTACGCAGGTATGCCCAGTTCCCACTGCTTTGCTCACTTCCTCAGCCAGCACTTTGCAAGCAAGTCCCACAGTACGAGGGTGTTTAACAATGCTGTTGTACAATTCATCATTAGGAACCTGGGAAAAGTGTAAGTCTCCAAAGTCGCATACATTGCATCCTGCAAAACAAATGAAACCATGCAGTCTCTTGTATTAGTTTTATTTTATGTCATTTATCAAAACTTTCATAATTGTCTGTAACGAAACGATCGAATTGCGAAAATTTGGTTGAACGATAACATCAGTCGAATCGAAGTTTCGAACGATTTTATCCATTCAATGGAATTATTTTATTCGATCTAAAATAATGAAAGCCAATTCTGTAGCTTTAATCTGGTGAACTAGGCAGTCGAATAAAAATTTAAAGGGGAAGTTATTCGACTGTCGAATATTCAAATAGTCTTTTATTCGAATTTTTCAAATCATTCCATTCAATTGAATTTTCAAAATTCACTGGTCAAAGTGGCCTTCAAAAACATTCAAAAATTCAAATCTTTTTGAAAATTTCGAATCCTTCATGTGAACTTAGTAAATCTTTCCCATAATTTTTAATACCTTATAGAATGTCCTATTCATAGCAACTTTGTCATATATCTTCATTACTTAGTGGCAAATTTACTATTATTCCCAGAAAAAAGCTCGACCAAATTCGTGATTCGATAAGCATTCGACCATCGAATGCTTATCAAATTGTTTTAGGCTTTAATTTTGCTCGATATTGTGAAATTTAATTTGAGCGTCCGAAAAATTTGTACGATTTGAACGATCGAATGCTCCGATCGTAGGAATGGTATTCGGGCAGGACTTAGTCTCTGAAGCCTATGGGGAGCTTCCCATAGGCTTCTATTGCAATTCGGTAGGTTCAATCTGACGAAGTAGGCAGTCGAATAACTTTAAAATTTTATTTCCTACGATCATCGAATGATCGAATATCCGATCATTCAATCTATTCGATGATCGAATAGGCCAAAATTCACTTTACGATTTCACGAAAAATTCGTAAGATCTTTATTCAATCGAACTTCGATCATTTCATGTGAATTTCGTAAATTTGCCCCTTATTCTTTGCCGTTTTAGAGTTATTTCCCTGTCTCTTATGACTCTTTCCTGCTTTCAAATGGGAGTCCAGCGCACTACAGTCTCTGCCATTGACAGTTTCTAATCTACAATGATCAATGGATAAAATAAAAATGAAATCAAAGACAGGTAAAAGATGTAAAGGTAAGCCGAGAAGCAGCTGAAGTTCACGTAAGGTTGTTCATGTAACAAAACGTGTTTGTTGTAAGCGTCAGTGCTATTAGTCATAGGGATTTCTCAGGTCACATTACCACATTCACAACAACACTATTGTAAAACAAGAACAGGTTTTAGCCAGTTATCAGCACTACCATATTAGGAGCTTAACATATATATAGGAAAATCAGGTGTGAGGGTCTGGCTAAATCAGAACAAGGAGAAATGTAAGTGGAAACATTTCTGCAAGCAGTCAACAAGTGTCACATTTCAAGAGCCAGTGTTGCATAATTTTTCACTGCTTGACTGAAAACATGATTAGGTTACCTACAGGTAACAGATGAACATTAACCATTTCATTGACATACAATGAGCTTATAGAGGACTTTTTTTGCTATGAATGTGAAAACGTTTGACCAGATACAACCGAATCTGTGCAATTATTTTAAACCACTGGGAAGTCCATTGTTAGCAGTATGTGCATAAAAATCTACAAAGAGATAGGACATATGTGTCTTAAGGCCCCCATAGACTCAAACATTTTTCTTTGGTGAACAACCAAACCAATCCGTCAAATTATCGTGTGGTTAGTGGGATTTTTCATCCAACATTGGTCAGAAAATTGATCAGCCAGGTTAGAAAATTTTAATTGGTCACAGTGAAATTTATCTACTGTCCAATTGTTTGCAGGGCCAAGCAGGCAGCTCCTCGCGGTTTTCCTGGCTTCAACTATACAATATTGCTTGAAATGGTCTTTTTATTTGATTGTACATTTAAACAATCATTTAAAGATCTTATAAAAATCTTTACATCTATGGCCAGCTTAATGTAACAGTACATACAATGACATTCTTGACAATTCCATAGTTCCTGGCAAAAGTCTTTGGAAGTCCTTGAATGGACTACACAAAGCTCTTAACTGACTACTTCAGCCTGATTAGCCAACATAAGTGTCCAACCTTTCATACTGATCATATTCAGGAGAAGTTTTAGCAGTGAACAGACCATAGACTTCCGGTTTCTATTTAAAGGGATTCTGTCACAATTTTTATGTTGCAGTTTTAATAAAAAATCACACTATTTACACTGCAAATAATTCACTCTACCAAATAAAATGTAATTACTGAACCAGCAAGTGTATTTTTTTTTAAAATTTATAATATTGGTATGTAGGTGCCATCTCGGGTCATTTTGCCTGGTCATGTGCTCTGAGCAAGAGCCAGCACTTGTTTCTCTTACTCAATGTAACTGAATGTATAGCAGTGGGACCTGGCTTTTATTATTGGGTGCTGTTCTTGGATCTACCAGGCAGCTGTTATTTTGGGCCAGGGATCTGTTATCTGGTTACCCTCCCATTGTTCTGCTGATGGGCTTCTGGGGGGGGGTAGTGAAGGGAGTGAGTGATATCACTTCAACTTGCAGTACAGCAGTAAAGAGTGACTGTTTTATCAGAGCACTAGTCACATGACAGGGGGCAGCTGGGAAATTGACAATATGTCTAGCCCCATGTCAGATTTTATTATTATTATTATTATTATTATTATTATTATTATTAATAACAACATTTATTTCTATATCACCAACATATTTCATAGCACTGTAAAGTAAATGTGATTATATAACTAAATCACATGAATTACATACATAGAACATATGGAGTCACATACATCACAATAAATATGGAGTTACATACATCACAATAAATACCGGTACAGAAGGTGAGGAAGGCTCTGTGCAGAAAGAGCTTACAATCTAAAGGGAAGTGAATGATATACAAGGTGTGGGAGTGGGCAAGATCAGAGTTAAGTTGTTGAGATGTGGTATTGTAAGAATTAAGAGTGAGGGTAGGCTTCTCTAAATAAGTGCATTTTAAGAGAATTTTTGAAAGCAGACAGGTTGGGAGAAAGTCGGACAGACCGTGGGAGAGAATTCCAGAGGAGGGGTGCAGCCCTTGCAAAGTCTTGAATGCGAGCATGTGAGGAGGTAATGAGAGAAGTGTTGAGTAGCAGGTCAGTAGAGGAGAGTAGTAAGCAGTTGGCGGAGTATATAGAGATGAGTTCAGAGATGTAGGGAGGGCAGAGTTATGAAGTGCTTTGAATGTCAGGGTCATTAATTTGAATTAAATATAAAAAAATCTGTTTGCTCTTTTGAGAAATGGATTTCAGTGCAGAATCCTGCAATGAGTATCGCTATTGGAGGGGCCAGCGTAAAGGCCACTTAAGGAGTGAGAAGAAAAAAACTTGTTTCCTCTCCTTGATACTCCTGAAAGCCCAGCTTGAAGGCCAAGTAGCATAAGACTTGGGTTGAACATGTAATTGTTGTGCTGGAGATTTTAGGGGCTATAACTCAATGGCTAATACAGTGATGTTTTTGTTTATCTGTAACATTATTATGAGCGAACGCAAACTTCAAATAGGAACTCAAATAAATAAAATTCTTAAAAACTGCGGCCATTATCAATATCTAAGTTCCCACTGTCAAAGAAACCCTGTGGTGAATGCAATATTTCCATGTTCATGTCAGTGTATTGCACAGCCAGTGAAGAAAACTGCAGAGTAATGACCTTGATATCATGTTGCTTCCCTGTCTCCACAGTGAGAGGAAATATTTTAAGACTAAGTAAAAAAAATGTTTCCCCATATTATTATTAGCTTTATATAACACATTATTTGGTGGTGTTTTTCTAATTTTCAAAAATATCACAGAATGGATTAATTTACGTCCAGACTATGGACCTGTTTATCTCAGACATCCCTCTACACACGGGCCACTTCTGAAGTTACTTTGGATGACTTGCAGATTTCAGATTGACATCGATATGGCATCTTTGGAATCTGAAACAAGATCACTCTGCAAACAGGAGGATGTGTTTCGTCTACCAAGGAGATAGTGTTCTGGGACAACGTTAACTCATCCCCCCTCAATGGAAAACTACTAGGTTTAAATGTCTTATTTCATATCTACTTTAGATATCAAAAAAACATGCTTTGTTGTGCCAATCATTCTATATTGTTTTAAGTTTGAGTAGAGTTAAATTTGATTAAACATGTCTTTGTGATTCCAAACTCAACAAATGATTTTAAAGGTTGTAGTCTGCTGAGAATTCCAGACAAGCAGATTTATAGTTCTGGGAGAGAGTTGAGTGACAGATCAGAAAGTTCACATTTTTGTGGTAATACAATAGCTTGTAAGTAACTTGTAAGAAGTACACCACAATAACTGTATTCCTAATATATATCAGGAGACTTGAATCGTTCTTTTATGTACTGAATTCATACTTCAAGTATTTCAAGCTCAATGGTGACAGTAAATGTAGAAATACTCCCCAGAATGTTTGCACCCCCCCCCACTGCTTCTTAATTTGTGTGCCAGAATGGTGCATTTGGCTATAGTTTTATAGCACCTTGCATGTGTGTGTTGCTAAATGAGGCCTCTAGTCTCTAAATGTCACGTTATTCAGTGCAAAAAGGAAGTGGTAGGCTATTAAAGGGCACCTATGGGGCGAAAAAAATTCCACAAACCGAAGGTGCGGGCTGATAGAGCCTGCATTCTGGTTTGGGGTTCTAGTAGTTTTATAAAAAAAAAAAAAAATATATATATATATATATATAGGCGCCATGACAGTCCATGCGCAGTATGCGCATGTGACGTCATGCGCATAAGCCGAATGAAAAAATGGACTGTCATGACAGCTCGCACCGGAAACTCCTGCGAGTAAGCCAGCTCCTGCGAGTAAGCCAGCACCTGCAGGGGCTAGAACTACTAGAACCCCAAACTGGAATGCAGGCTGTATCAGCCCACACCTTCGGTTTGGGGAATTTTTTCACCCCATAGGTGCCCTTTAAGCTTTGCTGTAGGCAATTCCCTGTCTAATTAACCTCCTATATAGTCCTTACATGTTGTAAATATTGCACATACAATACATTAGTTTTCATACAGTATAGCTGAAAACTTCAAGTAAGGGTCAATTACCAAATTAATAATATGACCCCTCCTCCACCCAATTCTGCCTCACCAACAAAGCTACATAACCCTTGTATTAGAGATATGATATTTTAGAAATGAATATGCATTCATGTAATTGTCCATTCTTTTTTCTTTTAACAATCACATTGTCAGAAAGTTTAGGCATCTTACCTAAATTGGACAGTCTTTCAATTAAACCAGCATTTCTAATGGCTGCGGGGCCATGCTCCACTCCTCTTCTTTTCTGTAATAAAAAAAAAGTAAAAAATATAGGACAATTTAATTGACTTCCACACAGCTTTTTCAGTGGTGCAAGATGTGACTCGTGTCAATCATGTGAATTTGCATTTGAAATTCAACGATAGACAGAGGTTTCACTACTTGGTCTTACACTTCAAGTTGCAATTAGCTGTATTTTCATTGATAATGATCCTTACAAGCCATGTAAAAACAGGGAATAGTGTCATTGTAGAAGCATGTAATGCTTATTATTTACATTAGGTTGTAACCTATACCTAATTACTCCATTCAGTACAGACATGTTAATTCATTCCTTGCAGAATAATGTTAATTGTTCATCTGAGGTTCTGACTGCACTAACCAAATTCCCATTTCATTCCATTTAATGTTGACTTATACAGATTCTCCAAATAACCTTGTATAAAGAGCTGGATAAAGAAAAGTTCAAGTATTAGTAGTTGCCAGATCTATATATATATATATATATATATATATATATATATATATATATATATATATATATATATATATATATATATATATATATATATATATATATATCAGCAAGTAAATTCCCACTAAAGGGGAAAATGGGGATCTTCATTACTAAGTGCCGCCACCATTGCATTCTGAGAAAGGTGTCTGATTGAACTAACGTGACTTGCATTCTAGAAGAGAAATATAGCGACACATGTTGGAAAAGGCACAAAGAAGACTAGAGCTGAAACACTGGCCAAGAAATGGAAAGGGCACTGGCACAGGAGAAGAGTTACCTTATATTTAACAGTTCTCTTGTATCCCCCCTGCAAGGGCATAATAAGAAATTACTGGGCTCCACTGCAACAATCTTTTAGGGACTCCTAAAGTTTGGGAGTAACATTTACTCCATGTCCATGTATTTTACAAAAAAAAAGTCAGTCAAAATTCAGTCTTATATATTACGGTGACTTATAATAATGTGTCTAGGGAGTGTATTGCGGCATATGTGCACGATAGAAACATGGGGTAGGCTTCACAGAAAAAGCAAGTGATGGAACATTTATTAGTACTGGAAGAAAAGGATCAATACAAAACAGTATTCGTGCAATTTAATAAGCAATATTTTCATAATTATTACAGCAATCTTGACTTTTTTGCATTTTGATTGGGCTGACTTGGTGTGGCTGCCAATCAGATTTAACCCCTTTATAAGGAGATGCAGGTTCAAACTGATATAAGACTGATCTAGTTAAACCTGATTTTGAATTTTAAAACTGCTGCAGGTTTTGTTTTAATTGTCCTGCTTTTGTTTCCATTGGTTAGGGTTTTTTTTTCCCACCATGGAAACTTTGAATAAATACTAATATGAATGAGGTTAATGGCTTTATCATGGGGTTTAAACTGTGTGAGAGTCCCATATAGAATGTTCTGTAGAGCCGGAGAACACATGGACACATGAGTGGGTCAGAGGCAGAGAGAGACTGTACATGGCCACATGCAGTTGACAACAATGAAACTAGATTTTTCCGACTGAGCCAGTGTCACCCAGTATCACCCAGTATCAGCCCAGTATCATCAGCCTCTCCTCACTGTCACCTGCGAATCCCCTGCCTGAATCAATGGCAGCTTTTCATAATGATTTTGTTCACATTGTCAGCCTATCCAGTATAAATATGATCTCTCTAGCATCAGTCTATAGCAGGTGTATGGAAAAAAAGGTAGCGAAAGAAAGAAACCAGATGCTTACCTGACCCTTGGAGAAGGGCGCCCCTATCACAGCCACAGAGTGGGAGAATTTCTTCTGAAGCTTTATGATACTCGCTTGCTTCTTCAGCAGCCGGACGAAATTGCTTCTTATAGACATGGCAGCGAGCTGTAGAAATGATGGGGATGGGGAGACTATGCGGGAAGCTTGCGGCGTGCGTTACCAGCGAGTACCAGTGTGAGCGCTACTCGCAGCAGCATCATGATTTTGTCTGCTTCCAGCACAGGCCTCCTCCTGCGTCACACGGGCTGACCAATCAGGAAGCTCTTAAGCGGAGGTGTGCCGGCACAGCCCACCCTACGCCTCCCAACCCTTACTACTGAGTTATTTAGGGATCGGCTGTGGGAGTGACGGCTTTTAACAAGTGATGTTTGCTATGTCTGCTACCTGTGAGCTTTCCGAATCAGGCCCGGACTAGCAATCTGTGGGTTCTGGCAAATGTCAGAGAGTCTGCTTTAAGGTGCCATAGAAAGTCAGTATTTAGTGGGCTGGGGGACGGGGGCTGTTTGGGCCTCTGTGTACCTTAAATTACAGGGCCTCTTTTGATTCTCAGTCCAGACCTGTTCCAAATAAAGTTGTTAAAGGCCTCTAGGCTAATTGGGCAGGCACTAGTATGTATGCACACACTGTAGGAAGCCCAGTTCTTACTAATGGAATAATGGAAGCAGGGTTGGACTGGGGGGGCCAGGACCAAGGCCCACCTGGACTTCTGCCTCAGGGCCCTTCCTCCAGACCTGAGGGCTGCCATCTTCCCCCCATGGACACTAGCACAAAAACACTTTCACTGTGCAGGAAGTGGGTGCGGATCTGGGCCAGTGGGGCCCACTGAAGCAGGGGCCCACCGTGTTTTTTTCCCGGTTTCCTGCTGGCCCAGTCCGACCCTGAATGGAAGGTATTGCTGTCTAGAGATCAGCCATACAGAACTTTAGGGGGCAAATTAACTAAAGGGTGAAAAATTGCAGCTTTGCAGCCTTCGCAACACAAAAATTTGCTAGGACTATGCAAATTTACTAAAACGCTGTTTCTTCCTGACAGACAAGCTCTTGCGGAAATGCGAGCAAATCAAAGTGAAGATGCGCTAGCATTCAATTCGTTCATGCATAGCACAACTTCGTGTTTTACTGTCCTACACACAAGCCCACTGTAAAATAATGTGCCAAATGTTAAAAAAAAAATGTATGGGGGATACTGGTTACATTTTTTTTTTAAACTTAGATGACTTTTCCACTCAGAATATGTTGTAAGTCACTGAAGACTGAGGAAGTTCTATTCACTCCAATGCACGGGTCTGAGCTTCTGAAGGCAAGTCTGGTGAATGAGGTAACATTCAGTATTATCCGCAACTTTGTGAATTTATACAGTAACGTCCATTTGCCAGAGCGAAAAGACACCTGGCGATAGAGTGCGAAGTGAAGCCTGCGCCCGTTATTAAATCGGTGAAGTTCCTGAAAGCGGCAACACTGGCAAATCGTCGCCAGCATTAGTCACTTTGCTCTTTAGAAGTAAATCTGCCCCTAGGAGTCCAATTGTCATTCTGCTAACGATTTACTCATGTCAATCATCCAGTGAAGCAAACAACGAACTTACTATAAATGGGCTTCATATGCATTGACACATCAGTCGGCTGGTCGATCAGGCTTATAGTGTATACTGAAACAGTGTTAGGCTAGTTGATGGTAAACCTCTCTAAAAAAATGTGTTTTAACATTTAAAAGCAAAGACATTGGAGGAAATGTATATGGAACCTGGGGGGAATTCCAGAGAAAGGTGCAGCCTAGTCATTATTGTGTTTCAACCTGAACCTGACTCTAATGCTCTACTTCCAAACTGAAGACCTTTTCTATGTAATGAGCTGTACTAATCTGATGACCCATGAGTGAGTAGGATCAGCGACTATAGGGGCCCAACCCTGCACCTGAGGATCTTCTTGCCCAAACCACTTGCAAGTAAACCCATAGTTTCCATGTGTTTCAGGTCAATGCATTCATCAGAAGTGCAGTAGCAGCTAAGTCTTGTGTTGAGGAATAGATTAGTAGAAGCATGTAGCACATGGTTTTTGTGAGTACTTGGGAGATATGTTCAAAGATAAAGGGTGGAGCAGAGGTGTGAACTTCCTTGAATGATAGGGCCAATAGTTTCTATCCTGAAAGGTAGTGGAAGCCAATGTAGAGGCTGGGAGAGGAAAAGTGGTTGCTGAGGTGTATGAGCCCGGCAATAGCATTTATTGATTGGGGAGGTAAAAAAAAAAGGGAAACCACTTAAAGAGAAACCTTAATTTTATATACCCTGATTTTGAGTTTTCCCTAATTTCTCTGATTTTCCATTTTCCCAGATTTTGTTCAGGGCCCCTGAAAATCATAATTTGGGGAGTTTTACTGTATTAGGGCTCATCCAGACGAGAAGATTCGTGGAGATTAGTCGCCTGACGACAATACGCCACGTCTTTGAGGCAACTAATCTCCGCGAATGGCTTGCTCGTAGCACGCACCCGCTAGAAGTAAAGTCGCCTACACCTATTCACACGCGGCAACGCGATTTTAGCCAGGCAATTTTGAGCGACTTTGAAAATCACGTAGCATGCACCCGCTAGTAGTAAAGTCGCCTGCGACTTTTAAAATCACGTCGCCGCGTGTGAATAGGCGCAGGCGACTTTACTTCTAGCGAGTGCGTGCTACGAGCAAGCCATTCGAGGAGATTAGTCGCCTCAAAGACATGGCGCTTTGTCGCCAGGCGACTAATCTCCACGAATATTCTCGTCTGGATGAGCCCTTAGAGTTAGTCAGTATCATGAATCACAGTGCAGCTGTTGTAGATAATTCAGGAACGGTTACTGAGGAACACAGCTTTTCCATCATCCGTAATGTACAGCCACCCTCCCTAAGGTCTTGGATCCAAATGCAAAGCCCATAGATAGATTTACAGTAAGCAAGTAACAAGGAGCTTAGGGAGCTTTAAAAGATTAGGTTTTACAGACAAGGGTTGTTACATACATCTGGAATAGTTTATCTAGTGTTACCTACCTGTGGGCAATATCTCTGGCATCTGGAAGAAAAAAATATATATAACAAGGTCATAGATCTGACCAATTGGTCATTTGAATTGTATATTTCTGTGTAGTAATCTCCATTTAAACATGCTCTGTGTTTTCTTGGTACTTTCCCTCTGTATTATACTTTTACAATACCACTTTCAGTCTGCTTGTTATGTAGGGTATAAGATATCTATAAGTAGCTGCAGGGACCAAATGATTTTCCTGAATGTTCAGCCTATCCAGTGCAAAATATTCAGGAGAGCCTGCAGCTGGAAGGAAGGAGATTTGTTTTTGGGGATATCTGATGCAGTACCGTATTCTTTCCAGCAAATCTTCTAACATATCTGCAGCATAATTGCACTTCTTTCCTTGTGTGGTTTCCTAAAGTAAAGAATGTGATCTTTAATTTGAGCAGTGTTGGCTCGGACTAGAATTCTGTTCACATTATAAAGTTCAGCTGTTTTATTTTTTTCAACTCCATTCATTTTATGGTCAGTGTGTGCCACCAGCCTCAGCTATGTTACCTTAGGGCAGTGGTCCTCAAACTTGGCCCTCCAGCTGTTAAGGAACTACAAGTCCCACAATGCATTTGCCTGACTGTGGCTGTCAGACTCCATCATTGCATTGTGGGACTTGTAGTTCCTTAACAGCTGGAGGGTGGAGAAAAGCGCTGCATGTGCTTCACGTACCTATGCTCCAATTTTTGCATTTATCTGTGAATGGCCAGTAGACTCAAGGTGGTCCTACTTCCAATTATACTTGGCTATACGGATTGACTAATGCAAGGCACAACAAAACGGGGTCTATCCTAAGGCCAAAGTCATGGTAAGTGTATGTGCTGCTTCTGTGAGAGACGCAGATCCCCTCCTGTACACTTCTGTATTTAGGTGCGTTGTCAGGCCCAGCATTGCCTGAGTGTAGCTACACAAAGTAGAGAGAATAGGGGCATAAGTTTAGGAGACTATTTACCATGCTGTGTAAAACACTGGAGAAAGATATCACTGTTGATGTTGCACATAGCAGCCAATCAATCTTTCCTTTTGTTTTCAAACTGTTGTAATCTAATCTAATTGCTGATTGGTTGTTATGGGCAACATCACTAGTGATGGTTTTTCTCCAATGTTTTACGCAGCATGATAATAGGCCCCTTGGTGTGCTCTTGTCTAAAGCTATTCCCAATGGTATTTAATTAATATACACTCCAATACTTATACCTTTCTCCACACGGACACAGACAGTGGAGTAAATAGATGTTACTGGGCCCCACAGCAAATTCATTTTTAGGGCCCCCAATATATCCAGAGATTGCCCTGTTTTACCAATATATGTTGA